>CM035226.1:105829080-106387891 GCA_020226215.1 Sindora glabra
TTCAATATTTTTGCATTGTATTATTTATATTCACATAAAATGTAAATAAAATTATATATTTTGTTCATTTTATTTAATTATTTTTATATTATTCTATTAATACATTTTTATATTTTTTATTTTTTTAACGTTTTCTCACCGTAAATACTATGATTTCATTCAACCTTCAAACGTGGGAATAATGATTTGCCAAAAAAATTCACAAAATTTTCATGGAAAGAATAGGAGGGGGAAATTTGCCATGGATTTTTTCCTTCAATGACCCCCTCACCGGAAACTTATTTACCCACAAGCTAATTATTATTATTTTGGCTTAGGCCGTGGAAAAACAACTACTATTTCTCTAGTAGTGAGATTTTAATGTAAACACATGCTCATCTAATTATATGTAGATTTGCCTTAGACTATATTTGTTGAAATGTGATTAAGCAAATATTTCAAATAGGATTTTCAGAAACACTAAAAGTTTATCTTGAAATTAGGTCTAAGAAAATTTTAAAGCCCTTATGAATAATTTGATTCAGTCAAAAATTATATTAATTAAGATTCACAGAACTTTGAATGTATATCACATGCCCTTAATATGGCACATCATGCACAACGAGATTAATCAATAATGTTTTCTAATTAAGTGGTTCATTCTACTCGTCATCATGAATGAAATATATTTTCAACAGCTCTACATATTATATACATAGTATTTGATCAATCTCGATCTCTGTTTATCCATTTTATTATTAAAATAAACGTCATCGTACATCAACCTTGGAGCTAGTACACATGGTTTTCTAATCATGTCTGTGTGTTGCCCACGGTATGCACGTGCAATAATCACAATGATTTGATGATAGGGCTAGCAAGCCGCCTTGAAGCTGCCGCTGTTGAGGTCAATAAGCCAACTTATCTGCATCAGCTTGTCCCTAGCTTATTTTGCTCAAAGTTTGATTTCCCTCAATTAAGCTGTTTTCTGCATCCTATTAGTTTAAATTTAATTTATTTTTAGTATAAAATACTTTTTATTATCAGTAAATGAAAGAAAGTAAATTATTTAAAAATTTATAATAATTAAGAAATCTGAGAAATAATTAAAAATTTTAATAAGTTTTTATTGATATGTTAATTACACTAGTACTGAATAAAATTAAATTCTTACAAATTAGGATTCACAATCCCAAACTTTAATATTGTATGGTGTTATACTTTGTAAAGATTGCATTATTGTGTTATATATATATATACATGTGGACTTTAATTGAAGGCTTAAATTAACTATCCAGATGAATATTAGTAAATTGCAAGTGACTTTATAAGTGAAGTTAGATGCAGAAGTTTTGGTCCAGGCCCTAAATAATAGCAGTACCGCTGATAATGTGCCTCTTGTAACTCCTTTGTTAATTCAATCTAAGAGCCTCACAAGAATTTCATATAACCAAATCACTCATATAGTTAGAGAAATGAATCAAAGCACTGATTCTTTAATTAAAAAGAATTCTAAGTGAATCAATCCTCCTATCTATTTTATGTAGTTCCTCTACAGACATTGTTTCTCTTTTGTTGTACGATGCTTCATCTATCATGTATCGTCGATTTAGTGCTTGTACTGTGGATGTTGTTAACTTTTAATTTATATGTTCCCCGTTAATAAAAAAAAAAAATCTAATTTCAACGTAACCATGGCACAAGATATTCTTAGTTAAATCCTTGAATGTAATACGTAAGTAACAGATCTTGTGTGATTTCTTGATCTAATAATTAGTAGCATAACCCGTCATATTTTTAAAACCTCATGCATGTATATATGTTATTATTGATTAATATAGGCAAACATTTCTAATTTTACTTTACTATTAAAAAAGAATTTTAATATTACTATTTTTATATTTTAACAAATAAGAAAAATGATCCTTCAAATTTTAAGGCGACCCAAATATAATATTAAAATAATCTACTTACCATAATATGAGTTGAGGAGATATTGAAATTTTAGTATTACTATGTATAGATCAGATAAACCCATTTTGTTTTTCTAATGAAACTTGAGAACTGGGATTTTACTTAACAAATCCACTCAGATAGAAGTCTTTTGCTCTACGGATAGATAAATTACAAATATATAAAAAATGATGACAATAAAGTTGAGAGCATTTAATTTAAGTAATATATAATATAATTTGTAAGATTTTATCTTCTTTTATTTCACGATATATATAATTTGAAGATTTTATCTTCTTTTATATCATGAGTTTGATTTTAAAATTTTAGATATATCTAATGATTTAATAATTTTATTATTATAAAAAAAATTGTTAATAGCAAATTTTGATTGAAATGGTAAACTTTCAACCCGTTGGTTAAAAGTGGCACAAAATATCGTATCAAATATGAGTTAATTTCAAAAGCTTGAACTTAATTTCAAGAAAAGACTAAAAATGATTTTATTACTGAACATATTGTATTAATTTTTGCAAGTTTAAAAGGCATCCATGGGGAGCATTTAACCATAAAAAAAATCCATTTGTCAACCTCTATATATAACTTAAACTTTTAAGATAGCTTACCACATTAATTGGATTTTAAAAACAAAGTAAATTACACAATTAATCTCAAAGCGTGTGATGTTACTATCACTGAGGTGAGCAAGAATTTCATATCTTTGGCAAAAAATTTCCCCCAAAATCAGAGCTAAGTGCCTGTCTTATATATAAAAATATTGATTCTTTTCTTGTCTTAAAATTTCTTTTCACTTGGAATTTAGTATGAGGAAATTATTATCTTTGCTTTTTCTGACATTGATATTTCTGTCTCTGCATGCAAAAGCTTGTGTCAAGATCTTGAGGTGGGTCTCCTTAGAAAATTTGAAAGGCATATTAATATAACGATATAGTTAGGCATGGTACCAAGCAAAACATGACTTCATGATCAAGTTAAGTAACAAAAAGGGTAGACAAAAAATTACAATAAAAGATATCCACTTGATGGGTTTCATTTTTCAGTTTCTTATTTGTTAATTGTTTTAATTTTAAAAAGATAAAGATACAATATTTTATTCCAATCTAGATTACACATTTTTTTATCAGAATTTGTCATTTTAATATAAAAATTTTTTGCATGTTTTTAATTTCCTCATTCATCTTGTTTTTAAATAATGAAAACAGTGATTAAATGAATATCGAATCTATAATGTGAAAAAAGACAACTTTAAGAAATATTATGACTCTGTTTGTCTTGTTAAAAATATTTTCTGTGCAAAAATGCCATATAAATATATATTAATAAGTTAAAAAATAATATGTAGAGGTATAATCTTTTTTAAAATAGAAAAAAATTAATTTCATCAAATTCTTTATATTTAACATTAAACAAATAAAATATTTTTATTATTTTAATATTTTATAATTATATTTTATAAAATTTAATATTTACTGTTGAAACAAAACAAATTTGCATATGATTCAAATAAAAAATTCCTGACAAGAATATTCATCTTTCTCGCTAGATGACGGTGCTCACCAACCTTAATTCCTCACCAGTAGAGATAAAAGAAATTACAATAATATTTAAATTCTATTTATTTTGTTAGGAGCATTTTATATAAGAGAATATCATTCACATCACTTAATGATGATTAAAGAAAATAATATCTATAAAGGTAATAGCAAAGGAAAGCAATTAAGCAATTTTTTTAATATTATTTTTTTAAAATTTTTATATTTAATATTAAATAAATAAAATATATTTTTTATTTTAATATTTTATAATTATATTTTAATTAAAATATTTTCTATTAAAATAAATGAAAACATAAACAAAATGATTAAATTAATGTGGTTGATCAGATTAATAAATTGACATTATCACAATTTGAATTTTCTTTTACGAACTTGGCTTAAATTCTATATCTATCATTGTCATGTCAGGTGCATCCTACTTGTCAACCACTTTACATGTGACATGTATGTGGAGGATCCATCTGTCGGTCTTTTTTTCTTTTTCTTTTTCTTTTTGTTTTGGCCGTAGAGGATAGATCTGTCGGTCTTCGTTTGCCGTACTTTGCTCTTTTTTATTTGGTAAATCACAGGTATCATACTCAAAGATTAGATTGATATTAAATTTTTAAAATATTTTTATCTCATTATTATAATAACGATTTGAAAAGTTTCATTAATAACAAAAGGGTAAATAGAATTTTTATAATAACTAACATTAAATTAAAGCATTATTTAAATTAACTTTCAAAATTAATTGAATGTTTTTATTTTCCATTTTTGTCCGTTTCGAATGTTTTTATTTTCCTGTAATGCCTTAACACGAGCAAGAAAAACATTAGTAAGTGCACAGGTGAGATCAAGAACATTGGATGACGCAGTGAAAAGCTTGATTTACGGAAGATTGAGCATTTAAAAGAAATAAAAAGAGACAAAGATAAGCATAAGAAAAACTATGTGTGTGTTTTATAATATAATATAAACTTTATTGTAAATTTAATTTTTGACGTAACACAAGGATCTTAAAAATTCATATAACCTGAATAAGCATCGGTTGCCAATGTTGATCATGTGGTTTATCTGTTAATTTGTACCATATATTTTAATAGATGTTAATAATTAACCTCAAACTTAGTCGTCTTTTGTGACTTTCTGTTATAGTTGCTTTTACAATATGGCACATATTAATCATATTTGTCATCAAAGAATGCTATAATAATCAATTAAAATAAATTAATAAACTATTAAGATTAATCAAGTAATTAATGATTTAATTAGTTTACTTTAAGAGCATCCTAATCATATTCGACCTTCATTTAACGTTTTGATTTAAAATCAACAACGTTATGTCTTTACGAAGGAACGCGTAATTCTATTATAAAAAAATATTATTTAATGATAAAAATCCATGTAAGATTCAATATATATGTAGTTCCGATCCCAATAACAAAGCAAAAGATCCCAAATAATGTGACAACATGGACTTATACTTAAGACCCCATAAAGGTTAAATGCTAAAAATAAATTATATAACCAACTAGAAAATTCTCAAATTAAAACACCAAATAACACGAAATAGACATTAAATAGAATACATCCTCACTTAGGGAAAAAATTTTAATGTTATATTAATACTAAAAATTCAGTATTACTTTTATGTAAATATTACTAATTGTACTATTTTTTCAACTCGATAATCTAATATAATAAAAAATCCCTTATTTTTAATAAGAAATTAACTAATTTTTAAAAAATTAGATTATTGAGTTGAAAAATAATACACTTGTCTATATTTATATAGAAGGAACACTATAATATAGCACTAGACGTGTTTTTCTCATTTAGGTGTCATTTGATTCATAGGTGGAAATAGAAATAGAATGAAATTAAGTAAAGGGAAGTAAGAGAAAGTAAACTATTATTATTATTATTTTTTTTTTGAAATTGTTTGATTCACTCGGTGAATGAAATCATGCTATTTGTAATTCCTTTTCTTCTTGTTTGGTTTATTAGTCAAAGAACGAGTGATGATGGTGATGGCAATGACAACATTAGTATTGGTGGCAATGGCGACAATGATGGTGATAATGGTGCACTACCTAAAAATTATAATTCTATATTGATAGATAGATGTTAATTAAAAGATAAACCGATGTTGATATCAATGTAATAATTTTTTAAATTATTAGGATTTATAAAATGGTAGTTATTTAAACAACTTATGTCTATTCAAATGTGGTGGTATTTTTAGAATTCATGAAAAACTTAAGACAACTATTAATTTAATAATCGACATCATTTGGTCTCTATCATAATGTTTAAAATTAGAAGAAACTTTAAGATATCAATTTTTTGTTTAATCATTTTTGAAAGTGAATTCAAATCATTAACTTTGAAAGGACAAAATGACTTAGGATATCAATCTATTGAAAAATCAATGTTGAAAGTGATGGTTTAGTGATATTTTTATAAATATGTTCTTAGCTTTATATGTATATATTGTAATAATCCGATATCATTTGTTTAAGACATCAATTGTGAAATAGAAAATTAACATGTAAAAGTATTTTTGCTTAATTTTCATTTTGTCCTATATTTTGCATCACACTTATTTTTTGAAACCCATTTCTTTAGTAATCACCTCTATCATTGAAATTTCTTAAATAATTCCCACCACATTCTTTTCTGCACTTAGAGTTAGCACCATGTTTGTTCTAGTCATTAACAAATTTTTTAAGTACGTTTTGCTCTCTCATTTTTATAATATTTTTAAGTGATTAAATTTGGTACTTTTCTAGTTGGGATGTACATATATGTACATAATGATATTGTGACAACCTTATTTATCATTAAATTTATGATTATATTATATGTTATTTTTGGTTATGCTTTAAGGTTTAAACACACTTAGGATACATGACTAGGATATGCTCTGTTCGGTAATGATGTCTCGACCATTGGATGCAACTATATCTTTTTAGAGTGTTAGATTTATTTTATATTTCAATGATTCTAGTTTGGTCCTTAGTTGTATAAATTAGTGAAAGATTTAACAAAGCATGATGATTGATGTAGTCTAAGTTCAGTTACATTTCATGCAAGTTATGTGTTTTTCCATGCAATATAGTGCATCATTTGTTGTGAGGACCAATCATATATATGTTATTTTGTTTATCATTAAGTGATGTTAACCTATAACTTTTTTCACATATTATTGTACATGATTGTCACTAATTTTTTTACAAAATCCAAATTATGGATTTTTTTCCAAAGGTAGCCTACCTTCACTTAAAGAAACATAATGGATCCCACAATCTTAAAGAGCATTACTGCAATGTAGTCTGGGGATCATAAATTACATATTAAGTTTAATAAGAATGGTAGTTAAAAGAAGAAAATAGATTGACATATATTAGTTGTGTTGGAGTGGCTATACAATCCAAAGTATTAATAACTTATGCTTATTGGAAGAAAGTCTTCACGAGATTGAAGGATAAAATTTCGAATGAGATATTGGTATATATACTCGAATTGAATAACTTTTGTGCTATAAATATGAAAAAAAAATATTAGTAATATACTCACATATAATTTTATCTTTTATGTGCATTTTTTGGGTAGAGTTCTTTCCATTTTCCAAACACTATCATGATGCATAAAAAAGTATTATCACATGTAGTAACTCTGTGGAGGACTTTAAGATAATGTTGATGCAAGACTATATCAATCTTAAGATCGTAACAAATATAAACTCAACTCAACAATAGTACTACATCGACTAGGAATTATGGAAGAAGTTCCAAGAATAATGCATGCATAATCATTTCAAGGTAAAAATTCTACATTCTAACATCTAGTTCATCTCAAGGTTTTGTTTGTATATCATATATACTTGTGAATCAATATATCCTTTAATTAATAGGAGTTAAGTAAGTCTAATGAGGAGAGATAAAGGAATGATATATGTCTACACAAGCTTTACTATGAAGGCTGCTATAAGCTTGAAAAGGAGTTATTAGCTTAGAGGTGTGCCAAAACTAAAGACTAAGACACCAATAAGGAACCATTCATTAAACACTAATAAGGAACCGTTCATTTCTCATGTAGATTTCATAAGTAGGGGCAATACATGACCATTAAAAGTTAAGATATTATGAAGAGGATTGTGAGTGTTGAGAATTAAACCAAAATATGTTCTTTAATCTTTGAAGCTTCTATTTCACTCAAGTTAAATCTAATTATTTGTTCTTTGTTTATTGCTACAAGACATTCTAACACAATAAGACTTCCAAGGTAAGTTGGAGCCAATTGGAAAGAATGACAACCTAACCATAATTTTAGGAACTAAGGAACACCTTAACCATATTTAGACTATTAGATATGGTATTATCCATAAAGAGTTTTTTAACTAATTAAGGCATAGTCTAGTAGGGCATTTGCAAGTTAATTCAAAAAACCATAGAGCAAGCATCACTGATGACATGGAAGAATAAACATGGATTAGGAGGCAAAGTTATAATAACTAGAGAAGTAATAATTGCAAGCATAGTATAAAATGCAGTAGTAGTTTTAGCAGGAGTAATAGTAGTTATATGCTTTGATAGAGCAAATAGCATGCCAACAACTTGCATATTTGAGTTCCATAATATCTATCTAGTTGGCCCTTCAATTCACTACTCACCTGTAAAAGTTAGCTTCTATGAATAGTGCTTAGTCGACTTAAGGAACTCCTAATCAAGAAGAGGTGTCAACTATTCCTATGACTAGCTTGGAGGATATAGTAGCACTTATAGCTTTGATCCTTATGGCAGTAGCTATTCTAAAAACCATCCCAAGGTAAATGTCACTCTTAACTCTCATGCTTTTTCATATTTTTCATGCATGACATGGTTTTTATATAATTGTGGTTCACATTGTACAAGGTAAAGCATGATCTACTTTGATGTTAACAGGACCACCTGTGCAAAAAGTCATGGATTGGTCAATTTTTGTTAGTTATGAACTCCACCATTGATCATTAATTGATGATTCAGTTAAAGTGGTGGTCAACAAACCCTTGGTCCACATAACTAAGGTACCAATGCTAAATGATGTAGTTTAAATAGTAGAGAAAGCCTAAAAATTTTTCATTGCATAATCCATGACTCTCATTTAATTTCCAATGGAGGTATCATTTTGTATTTTTTGTTCACCATCATTAACATTTTATATACTTTGAATTTATATTAGTATTATTTTATAGGACTACTAACCAATGTTATATTTGTCTCAGTGATGCTTGCTCTATGGTTTTTTGAATTAACTTGCAAATGCCCTACTAGACTATGCCTTAATTAGTTAAAAACTCTTTATGGATAATACCATATCTAATAGTCTAAATATGGTTAAGGTGTTCCTTAGTTCCTAAAATTATGGTTAGGTTGTCATTCTTTCCAATTGGCTCCAACTTACCTTGGAAGTCTTATTGTGTTAGAATGTCTTGTAGCAATAAACAAAGAACAAATAATTAGATTTAACTTGAGTGAAATAGAAGCTTCAAAGATTAAAGAACATATTTTGGTTTAATTCTCAACACTCACAATCCTCTTCATAATATCTTAACTTTTAATGGTCATGTATTGCCCCTACTTATGAAATCTACATGAGAAATGAACGGTTCCTTATTAGTGTTTAATGAATGGTTCCTTATTGGTGTCTTAGTCTTTAGTTTTGGCACACCTCTAAGCTAATAACTCCTTTTCAAGCTTATAGCAGCCTTCATAGTAAAGCTTGTGTAGACATATATCATTCCTTTATCTCTCCTCATTAGACTTACTTAACTCCTATTAATTAAAGGATATATTGATTCACAAGTATATATGATATACAAACAAAACCTTGAGATGAACTAGATGTTAGAATGTAGAATTTTTACCTTGAAATGATTATGCATGCATTATTCTTGGAACTTCTTCCATAATTCCTAGTCGATGTAGTACTATTGTTGAGTTGAGTTTATATTTGTTACGATCTTAAGATTGATATAGTCTTGCATCAACATTATCTTAAAGTCCTCCACAGAGTTACTACATGTGATAATACTTTTTTATGCATCATGATAGTGTTTGGAAAATGGAAAGAACTCTACCCAAAAAATGCACATAAAAGATAAAATTATATGTGAGTATATTACTAATATTTTTTTTTCATATTTATAGCACAAAAGTTATTCAATTCGAGTATATATACCAATATCTCATTCGAAATTTTATCCTTCAATCTCGTGAAGACTTTCTTCCAATAAGCATAAGTTATTAATACTTTGGATTGTATAGCCACTCCAACACAACTAATATATGTCAATCTATTTTCTTCTTTTAACTACCATTTCTTATTAAACTTAATATGTAATTTATGATCCCCAGACTACATTGCAGTAATGCTCTTTAAGATTGTGGGATCCATTATGTTTCTTTAAGTGAAGGTAGGCTACCTTTGGAAAAAAATCCATAATTTGGATTTTGTAAAAAAATTAGTGACAATCATGTACAATAATATGTGAAAAAAGTTATAGGTTAACATCACTTAATGATAAACAAAATAACATATATATGATTGGTCCTCACAACAAATGATGCACTATATTGCATGGAAAAACACATAACTTGCATGAAATGTAACTGAACTTAGACTACATCAATCATCATGCTTTGTTAAATCTTTCACTAATTTATACAACTAAGGACCAAACTAGAATCATTGAAATATAAAATAAATCTAACACTCTAAAAAGATATAGTTGCATCCAATGGTCGAGACATCATTACCGAACAGAGCATATCCTAGTCATGTATCCTAAGTGTGTTTAAACCTTAAAGCATAACCAAAAATAACATATAATATAATCATAAATTTAATGATAAATAAGGTTGTCACAATATCATTATGTACATATATGTACATCCCAACTAGAAAAAGTACCAAATTTAATCACTTAAAAATATTATAAAAATGAGAGAGCAAAACGTACTTAAAAAATTTGTTAATGACTAGAACAAACATGGTGCTAACTCTAAGTGCAGAAAAGAATGTGGTGGGAATTATTTAAGAAATTTCAATGATAGAGGTGATTACTAAAGAAATGGGTTTCAAAAAATAAGTGTGATGCAAAATATAGGACAAAATGAAAATTAAGCAAAAATACTTTTACATGTTAATTTTCTATTTCACAATTGATGTCTTAAACAAATGATATCGGATTATTACAATATATACATATAAAGCTAAGAACATATTTATAAAAATATCACTAAACCATCACTTTCAACATTGATTTTTCAATAGATTGATATCCTAAGTCATTTTGTCCTTTCAAAGTTAATGATTTGAATTCACTTTCAAAATGATTAAACAAAAAATTGATATCTTAAAGTTTCTTCTAATTTTAAACATTATGATAGAGACCAAATGATGTCGATTATTAAATTAATAGTTGTCTTAAGTTTTTCATGAATTCTAAAAATACCACCACATTTGAATAGACATAAGTTGTTTAAATAACTACCATTTTATAAATCCTAATAATTTAAAAAATTATTACATTGATATCAACATCGGTTTATCTTTTAATTAACATCTATCTATCAATATAGAATTATAATTTTTAGGTAGTGCACCATTATCACCATCATTGTCGCCATTGCCACCAATACTAATGTTGTCATTGCCATCACCATCATCACTCGTTCTTTGACTAATAAACCAAACAAGAAGAAAAGGAATTACAAATAGCATGATTTCATTCACCGAGTGAATCAAACAATTTCAAAAAAAAAATAATAATAATAATAGTTTACTTTCTCTTACTTCCCTTTACTTAATTTCATTCTATTTCTATTTCCACCTATGAATCAAATGACACCTAAATGAGAAAAACACGTCTAGTGCTATATTATAGTGTTCCTTCTATATAAATATAGACAAGTGTATTATTTTTCAACTCAATAATCTAATTTTTTAAAAATTAGTTAATTTCTTATTAAAAATAAGGGATTTTTTATTATATTAGATTATCGAGTTGAAAAAATAGTACAATTAGTAATATTTACATAAAAGTAATACTGAATTTTTAGTATTAATATAACATTAAAATTTTTTCCCTAAGTGAGGATGTATTCTATTTAATGTCTATTTCGTGTTATTTGGTGTTTTAATTTGAGAATTTTCTAGTTGGTTATATAATTTATTTTTAGCATTTAACCTTTATGGGGTCTTAAGTATAAGTCCATGTTGTCACATTATTTGGATCTTTTGCTTTGTTATTGGGATCGGAACTACATATATATTGAATCTTACATGGATTTTTATCATTAAATAATATTTTTTTATAATAGAATTACGCGTTCCTTCGTAAAGACATAACGTTGTTGATTTTAAATCAAAACGTTAAATGAAGGTCGAATATGATTAGGATGCTCTTAAAGTAAACTAATTAAATCATTAATTACTTGATTAATCTTAATAGTTTATTAATTTATTTTAATTGATTATTATAGCATTCTTTGATGACAAATATGATTAATATGTGCCATATTGTAAAAGCAACTATAACAGAAAGTCACAAAAGACGACTAAGTTTGAGGTTAATTATTAACATCTATTAAAATATATGGTACAAATTAACAGATAAACCACATGATCAACATTGGCAACCGATGCTTATTCAGGTTATATGAATTTTTAAGATCCTTGTGTTACGTCAAAAATTAAATTTACAATAAAGTTTATATTATATTATAAACACACACATAGTTTTTCTTATGCTTATCTTTGTCTCTTTTTATTTCTTTTAAATGCTCAATCTTCCGTAAATCAAGCTTTTCACTGCGTCATCCAATGTTCTTGATCTCACCTGTGCACTTACTAATGTTTTTCTTGCTCGTGTTAAGGCATTACAGGAAAATAAAAACATTCGAAACGGACAAAAATGGAAAATAAAAACATTCAATTAATTTTGAAAGTTAATTTAAATAATGCTTTAATTTAATGTTAGTTATTATAAAAATTCTATTTACCCTTTTGTTATTAATGAAACTTTTCAAATCGTTATTATAATAATGAGATAAAAATATTTTAAAAATTTAATATCAATCTAATCTTTGAGTATGATACCTGTGATTTACCAAATAAAAAAGAGCAAAGTACGGCAAACGAAGACCGACAGATCTATCCTCTACGGCCAAAACAAAAAGAAAAAGAAAAAGAAAAAAGACCGACAGATGGATCCTCCACATACATGTCACATGTAAAGTGGTTGACAAGTAGGATGCACCTGACATGACAATGATAGATATAGAATTTAAGCCAAGTTCGTAAAAGAAAATTCAAATTGTGATAATGTCAATTTATTAATCTGATCAACCACATTAATTTAATCATTTTGTTTATGTTTTCATTTATTTTAATAGAAAATATTTTAATTAAAATATAATTATAAAATATTAAAATAAAAAATATATTTTATTTATTTAATATTAAATATAAAAATTTTAAAAAAATAATATTAAAAAAATTGCTTAATTGCTTTCCTTTGCTATTACCTTTATAGATATTATTTTCTTTAATCATCATTATAATGTGAATGATATTCTCTTATATAAAATGCTTCCTAACAAAATAAATAGAATTTAAATATTATTGTAATTTCTTTTATCTCTACTGGTGAGGAATTAAGGTTGGTGAGCACCGTCATCTAGCGAGAAAGATGAATATTCTTGTCAGGAATTTTTTATTTGAATCATATGCAAATTTGTTTGTTTCAACAGTAAATATTAAATTTTTATAAAATATAATTATAAAATATTAAAATAATAAAAATATTTTATTTGTTTAATGTTAAATATAAAGAATTTGATGAAATTAATTTTTTTCTATTTTAAAAAAGATTATACCTCTACATATTATTTTTTAACTTATTAATATATATTTATATGGCATTTTTGCACAGAAAATATTTTTAACAAGACAAACAGAGTCATAATATTTCTTAAAAGTTGTCTTTTTTCACATTATAGATTCGATATTCATTTAATCACTGTTTTCATTATTTAAAAACAAAGATGAATGAGGAAATTAAAAAACATGCAAAAAATTTTTATATTAAAATGACAAATTCTGATAAAAAAATGTGTAATCTAGATTGGAATAAAATATTGTATCTTTATCTTTTTAAAATTAAAACAATTAACAAATAAGAAACTGAAAAATGAAACCCATCAAGTGATATCTTTTATTGTAATTTTTTGTCTACCCTTTTTGTTACTTAACTTGATCATGAAGTCATGTTTGCTTGGTACAATGCCTAACTATATCGTTATATTAATATGCTTTCAAATTTTCTAAGGAGACCCACCTCAAGATCTTGACACAAGCTTTTGCATGCAGAGACAGAAATATCAATGTCAGAAAAAGCAAAGATAATAATTTCCTCATACTAAATTCCAAGTGAAAAGAAATTTTAAGACAAGAAAAGAATCAATATTTTTATATATAAGACAGGCACTTAGCTCTGATTTTGGGGAAATTTTTTGCCAAAGATATGAAATTCTTGCTCACCTCAGTGATAGTAACATCACACGCTTTGAGATTAATTGTGTAATTTACTTTGTTTTAAAATCCAATTAATGTGGTAAGCTATCTTAAAAGTTTAAGTTATATATAGAGGTTGACAAATGGATTTTTTTTATGGTTAAATGCTCCCCCATGGATGCCTTTTAAACTTGCAAAATTAATACAATATGTTCAGTAATAAAATCATTTTTAGTCTTTTCTTGAAATTAAGTTCAAGCTTTTGAAATTAACTCATATTTGATACGATATTTTGTGCCACTTTAACCAACGGGTTGAAAGTTTACCATGTCAATCAAAATTTGCTATTAACAATTTTTTTTATAATAATAAAATTATTAAATCATTAGATATATCTAAAATTTTAAAATCAAACTCATGATATAAAGAAGATAAAATCTTCAAATTATATATATCGTGAAATAAAAGAAGATAAAATCTTCAAATTATATTATATATTACTTAAATTAAATGCTCTCAACTTTATTGTCATCATTTTTTATATATTTGTAATTTATCTATCCGTAGAGCAAAAGACTTCTATCTGAGTGGATTTGTTAAGTAAAATCCAGTTCTCAAGTTTCATTAGAAAAACAAAATGGGTTTATCTGATCTATACATAGTAATACTAAAATTTCAATATCTCCTCAACTCATATTATGGTAAGTAGATTATTTTAATATTATATTTGGGTCGCCTTAAAATTTGAAGGATCATTTTCTTATTTGTTAAAATATAAAAAATAGTAATATTAAAATTCTTTTTTTAATAGTAAAGTAAAATTAGAAATGTTTGCCTATATTAATCAATAATAACATATATACATGCATGAGGTTTTAAAAATATGACGGGTTATGCTACTAATTATTAGATCAAGAAATCACACAAGATCTGTTACTTACGTATTACATTCAAGGATTTAACTAAGAATATCTTGTGGCCATGGTTACGTTGAAATTAGATTTTTTTTTTTTATTAACGGGGAACATATAAATTAAAAGTTAACCAACATCCACAGTACAAGCACTAAATCGACGATACATGATAGATGAAGCATCGTACAACAAAAGAGAAACAATGTCTGTAGAGGAACTACATAAAATAGATAGGAGGATTGATCACTTAGAATTCTTTTTAATTAAAGAATCAGTGCTTTGATTCATTTCTCTAACTATATGAGTGATTTGGTTATATGAAATTCTTGTGAGGCTCTTAGATTGAATTAACAAAGGAGTTACAAGAGGCACATTATCAGCGGTACTGCTATTATTTAGGGCCTGGACCAAAACTTCTGCATCTAACTTCACTTATAAAGTCACTTGCAATTTACTAATATTCATCTGGATAGTTAATTTAAGCCTTCAATTAAAGTCCACATGTATATATATATATAACACAATAATGCAATCTTTACAAAGTATAACACCATACAATATTAAAGTTTGGGATTGTGAATCCTAATTTGTAAGAATTTAAATTTTATTCAGTACTAGTGTAAATTAACATATCAATAAAAACTTATTAAAATTTTTAATTATTTCTCAGATTTCTTAATTATTATAAATTTTTAAATAATTTACTTTCTTTTCATTTACTGATAATAAAAAGTATTTTATACTAAAAATAAATTAAATTTAAACTAATAGGATGCAGAAAACAGCTTAATTGAGGGAAATCAAACTTTGAGCAAAATAAGCTAGGGACAAGCTGATGCAGATAAGTTGGCTTATTGACCTCAACAGCGGCAGCTTCAAGGCGGCTTGCTAGCCCTATCATCAAATCATTGTGATTATTGCACGTGCATACCGTGGGCAACACACAGACATGATTAGAAAACCATGTGTACTAGCTCCAAGGTTGATGTACGATGACGTTTATTTTAATAATAAAATGGATAAACAGAGATCGAGATTGATCAAATACTATGTATATAATATGTAGAGCTGTTGAAAATATATTTCATTCATGATGACGAGTAGAATGAACCCACTTAATTAGAAAACATTATTGATTAATCTCGTTGTGCATGATGTGCCATATTAAGGGCATGTGATATACATTCAAGTTCTGTGAATCTTAATTAATATAATTTTTTGACTGAATCAAATTATTCATAAGGGCTTTAAAAATTTTCTTAAGACCTAATTTCAAGATAAACTTTTAGTGTTTCTGAAAATCCTATTTGAAATATTTGCTTAATCACATTTCAACAAATATAGTCTAAGGCAAATCTACATATAATTAGATGAGCATGTGTTTACATTAAAATCTCACTACTAGAGAAATAGTAGTTGTTTTTTCCACGGCCTAAGCCAAAATAATAATAATTAGCTTGTGGGTAAATAAGTTTCCGGTGAGGGGGTCATTGAAGGAAAAAATCCATGGCAAATTTCCTCCCCTCCTATTCTTTCCATGAAAATTTTGTGAATTTTTTTTGGCAAATTCATTATTCCCACGTTTGAAGGTTGAATGAAATCATAGTATTTTACGGTGAGAAAACGTTAAAAAAATAAAAAATATAAAAATGTATTTAATAGAATTAATATAAAAATAATTAAATAAAATGAACAAAATATATAATTTTATTTACATTTTTATGTGAATATAAATAATACAATGCAAAATATTGATTAACAGAGATTTCTTCCTCTTCATCATTTCTCCAATTAATGTGATTCAACTCCCGCTTTCCCAACTGTTACCATTTAGTATAAGCTTCTTTAGTTCCACTTCAGACAAATGCATGTTGCTCTAGCTACAATCCTGTTGAGGAGGGGGCCCTTCTGCTAATTCTTTAGTATGACATGTGATGCATTTACATTAATCTTAATCAACAAGGGCCTTTTTAGCTACTTCCTAATCGGCATGTGCTGCAACAACTTCAACCTTGATCCATTAGGGCTTCTTCAACTAAGTTCACTATAGCAAAAAAGATTTTTAGCGGCAACATTTGTCGTCGCTAAAATGTTCTCGGTCGTCGCAAAAGGAAAAGTCGTCGTTAAAAATATCCTCGGCATAAGTCCGTGCCTGAAAGATCATTAGCGACGACAAATTGTTGTCGCTAAAAGTCAGGCCTTTTGCGACGACAACATCGTCGCAGAAAATAATTTCAAAATTTAAAAAATTTTGAAATTTGATTTTTAGCGGTGACAATTGTTGTCGCTATAGGGCAGAAGTCGTCGCTGAAAGTCATATTTTTAGCGACGACAACAGTCGTTGCTGAAAGTCTGATCTTGAGCGACGACTTTATCGTCACTAAAAGTTAGATCTTCAGCGACGACTTCTGCCCTATAGCGACAACAATTGTCGCCGCTAAAGGTTTTTTGGATTTTTTTTTAAAATTTTAAAATCAAATTGTCGTATATTTCAAATAATATATTATCTAATATATTCTTTATTTTAATTAACTTGAATTGTTTAATAATTTTTTTAAATTTAATTTAATATAAATTATACAATTTTAATATATCAGTAGTATTATTAATAATATCTAATAATTTGATCCAATATAAAAAATTAATACTCATAAAGCAATGGTAAAAATAATTTTTATATGAATAAACTAATATATATACATCATCCATGTAAATGTGCACATATAAAAAATATAAAGATACATAGACAAAATATACTATAAGGAAGCAGGGAGGTGTAAATATCACAGTACACCATGATCGTCGTTGTCGTCGTCGTCATCGTCATCATCATCATCATCCTGACTACGAGGATGATAAAATGACGGTGGCGGTTGAGCGGTACGTGTAGACACAAATCTACTCGGCCCAGGCGGTGTAGCAGCAGCAAATGGAGGCGGCAGTAGGACGATACCCTACTGTCTAAGGATCGAGCTCATCTCAGTAAGATAAGTCCCAAGCTGCTACTGCATTAACTGCTGCTGCTGTGTAATCTGCTGCTGCTGCTGCTGCTGATTAAGCCGCTGCTGTGATAAATGCACAATTGTACTTAAATTTTATGTGTTTCATCACTGATTTACTTAGTATCTTGTGCAAAAATTGATTGAAAAGGATACTTAGATGCTCGATATTTTATTTTCAGGTTTTGGAATGACACATTTGAGCATTAGAAAAGGATCTGGAGTCAAAACCGTGCGAATTGTGAAGAATTGAAGCAAAGTTGCTCACTTGGCAAAGAACGCGGGGAATGGGAACCCCGTGTGGAGGGCCGTGCATCTTTATGGATTGCTTCGAAGCTTCACTGAGCTGTTCAGAGAAGAACACGGGGGTGAACACGGGACGTGTCATACCCTGTGTACCATACTGCCCTTCACTTCGAAGGTAAACATGGGGAGTGTCACACCCCGTGTATCATGCTGCTCAACCTTCGCAGAAGAACACGGGGTACCACACGGGACGTGTCATACCCCGTGTATCATGTTGACCAGCCTTCGCAGAGAAACACGGGGTAGAACACGGGCCGTGTCACACCCCGTGTACATTACCAATATAAGTTTTATGTAAAAAATCAAGAAAGAAGAGGAAGAGAACCGAAAATTAGAAAGGGGAGCCGTGAGTAGAAACCCTAAAAGACCCAAAGTCATCAAGGGCACCTGCTAGCATGGATTCAAGCGAAGGATTGAAGATTCAAATAAGGAATTTGTAGAGCTTCATGATTTGTTTGATTTCCCTCTCTGTTTTCTGATTTTCTGCTAGTTTTGTAATGACTTCACACTAAACCCTAGTGCTCAGCTAGGGGTAAACTTGTTCATGGATTTATGGAGTTAATTCTTATGTAATCTAGCTTGATTTACTGTTAATTTATGATTTGATTATGCTGTTTTGTAATTCTACAGTTCAATACTTCCGGAATATTGAATTTGTGTGATAGATTAGTTAATTCTAGGTTGGAATGACCAATTAATTAATTGGACCTTGCATGATCATTGGGAATATCAATTAGACTTAGGAATTAAGCTAATTAGATTCTTTTGCACAGGATGAAATGTCTAAGAATGAATTCTAAAGCAATGTTAATGCAACCTAGATAAGTGATTACTAGAGAAATTCTAGGCACTTAATCTTTTGGTTAGTAGCTAGTAGCCTTGCAATGAGGTGTAGCTTATTTTTGGTAATCCAGCAATCTAAATTAACAGTAAATCAAGTTAGAGGATTATTTTCATTCCATAATGAAATGTACAAGGGAACCCTTAAGCTGAGTACGCTTCCATCTCATTTGAATTAAACCTTTTTGATAATTAAGCTCTGTTTACATTTACCCTTAATTCTCAATATCAATTAGCATACCTAGATAATTTATCTCGAAATTCAGTTAGTATTCAACATTCAATCCCTGTGGAGACGATATCTTTTATACTATAACTCGACTTAACCCGTGCACTTGCGGGATCACGTCAAGTTTTTAGCGTCGTTGCCGGGGATTGCAACTGGTTGATATTAACATAAAGTTTTAAGTGAATTAGACTAGACAATTCATGTTCTTTTAATTCTTAATTCATCTTATTTTAATTTTCTTATTTTTATAGCATTTCTTTCTTACTTTGTTCTGTTCGAGTATTACCTACTCTTTTTGCAGAAAATCTTTGTATATGCAAAGGAGAAATCTTGAAGAAATTCTTAACTTAGACCCAGAGATTGAAAGAACTCTGCTTAGGAGAAGGAGAGAGAAAAAATCAGTACATATCCAAGAGGAAATTAACCTTGAACCAGTGCTTGAAGACATGGATAATAGATCTCTTAAAGAATTTGCAGCACCCGACGCCACTGGGCTTCAATCCAGTATAAGAAGGCCTGCTGTTGAGGCTAACAACTTCGAAATGAAGCCAGCTCTTTTGTCTATGGTGCAGCAAAACCAGTTTGGTGGACTACCAATAGAGGATCCAAACCTCTATATTCATATTTTCTTAGAGTACTGTGATACAATCAAGGTCAATGGTGTCGCAGCGGATGCTATCAAGCTTCGACTCTTCCCATTCTCCTTGAGGGATAGAGCAAGGGCGTGGCTACACTCTTTACTAACAGGATCTATCACAACATGGGAAGAGCTACTGAGGGCTTTTCTATCACGATATTTCCCTCCAAGCAAGACTGCTCAATTAAGGAATGAAATCACCACATTTTCTCCGAGAGAAGGGGAATCTCTATTTGATGCTTAGGATAGATATAAGGAACTATTGAGGTTGTGTCCACATCATGGGCTAGAGAAATGGCTAGTTCTCCATACTTTCTACAATGGTTTGAATTATAATACTAAGGTTACTGTGGATGCTATTGCTGGAGGTGCTTTGATGAACAAAAGGTTGGATGAAGCATATGAGTTGATTGAGGATATGGCTTTGAACCATTACCAATGGTCAAATGATAGGGGATCTTCAAGGAAAGCTCCAAGTAAGTATGAATTGGATGCTTTTAATCATTTATCAACTAAGGTAGATGCACTAGGAAGTCTAGGTAGCAAAGTAGATGCATTTATGGCTAAGTTTGATAAATTTCAAGTTAATAGTGTAAATGCAACAGGTGTTACTGACCTTCCTTGTGAGATTTGTGGTATGACAGGTCATATGGCAACTGAGTGTACATTGGGGCAGGATTTCACTGAACAAGTGAATTATATGCACAATAGTGGGTATGGACAGAAGAATTCGAATGAACCCTTTGGAAACACCTACAATCCATCATGGAGGAACCATCCAAATCTATCCTACAAGCCCAACTAGCCATACAACACTCAAAACACTCACAATAGGCCACCACAACTACCACTCAATTTTCAAAACCAAAGACCTTACAACCCACCAGCTCAACCCTCTTCCACTGCTAAGTTAGAAGGCCTCTTGGAGAAATTCCTCATTTCCCAAGAGAAAACTAATGAAGAGTTTAGGCAGCATGGTAGAGCCATGGAGGATTCCATTAGGCAACTGTCCTCCAAAGTGGATTCATTGGCCACACATGGAAAAATGCTGGAAACCCAGATAGCTCAACAAGCTTCTGCTTCTTCTTCTAGAGCTTTTGGTTAACTCCCTGCTCAACCTGAATCAAATCCTAGAGAGCATTGTAAGGCAATCACTCTTAGGAGTGGGAGGCTATTGAAGGATCAAAAGGCCACTCAAGAAGGTGAAGAAGGGATAAATGTGGGGGAAAAGCAGAAAGAAAGCCAAAAGGATTCAATTCCTAATGATGCTGAAATGAAGGAAAGGGAATTATCTGAAAAACCACAATATGTCCCTCCAGAACCATACAAACCGCCTATCCCTTATCCTCAAAGACTAGCAAAGGCTAAACTTGATAAGCAGTTTGGAAAGTTCTTGGAAGTATTGAAGAAACTGTATATCAATATTCCCTTCACTAATGCTCTTTCACAAATGCCATCATATGCAAAGTTCTTGAAGGACATTCTCTCCAACAAAAGGAAGCTAGAGGAGCATGAGACTGTAGCCCTAACGGAGGAGTGTAGTGTCATCATCCAGAATAAACTACCTCCTAAGCTAAAGGACCCAGACGGCTTCTCCATTCCTTGTGTGATTGGAAATGTTCCTATTGATCGGGCATTATGTGACTTGAGAGCAAGTGTAAGCCTTATGCTACTGTCGGTTGCAAAGAGACTGAATATAGAAGAAATGAAACCCACCACAGTTTCACTTCAACTAGCTGATCGTTTAGTGAAATACCCAGTAGGTATACTTGAGGATATACCTATCAAGATTGGTAAGTTTTTCATTCCTATTAATTTTGTTGTACTTGAAATGGAAGAGGATACACAAATCCCTATCATTTTGGGTAGACCTTTTTTAGCCACTACGGGTGCTTTGATTAATGTAAAAAATGGAAGACTTTCCTTATCTGTTGGGGATGAAAAAGTTGAGTTTAATTTGAATGAATCAATTAAATTACCTGTTTGTGAAGATTCAATATGCAGGATTGATGTGGTAGACAAAGCTGTGAAAGAAACCCTTCTTTTGAGGTGCCTTCAAGATCCACTTGAAGCATGTCTAGTCATAGATGGAGTTATTGAAAGCAAGGAGATTGCTGCATATGTAGAATTTTTGGAGGCAAGCCCACCACTTAATGGCCAGGGATTGAAACATTATGTTGTCGGGCCACCAATAATGGTAGCACCAGATTGATTAAAACAGGGGTCGAGCTTATGACCTTAAACAAGCGCTTCTTAGGAGGCAACCCAAGCTTATTTTTCTATTATTCTTGCTTTTAAATCTTAGTTTTCCCATTTTCATTCTGAGTTTCTGAGTAGTTTGAGGCATATAAGTGATTAGTTGTTGATTTAGGATGTTCATTTTTGCACTTGGTCTCTGTCTCTGGGGTAAATTAGGCATTTATGCATGTTTGTTATTCATTTTCTTGCACAGAAGGCTCAAAATGCAGTCTAGTGAGATACACGGTGTACAACACGGGCCGTGTTATACCCCGTGTACCTCACTGTCTAGTTAGTATAAAAGATTTATAATTTTCATAGCATTCTAGTGAGATACACGGTATTGAACACGGGCCGTGTCTTACCCCGTGTAACTCACTGACTGAACCAATGATAAGGATTTTTGAACATGATTCTCCAGGAGATGATGGTGATGGTGTTGCAGCTCCTGATATGGGTCCGTCATCTTCTGTGGGGGCCAGAGTTTCATCCGACGCCTACTTCAGAGACATATTATCTGGTCAGCAGCAGATTCTGGCTGAGCTTCAGCTTATTTCTGAGCGTTAGACGAGGATTGAGGGTCTTTATGACGACTTGGACAGGCAATCCAGACACATTGAGAGCATGGTCGAGCCCCTGTTCAAGCTTTTTCACCCCTCTTCCCCAACTGATCTGGATCCTCTTGCTCAGTAGCTTAGATTGTTTGTTTTTCCTTTTTACTTATATATTCTGCTTTTACTTATTTCTCCTCTCTATTTCTATTTCTCTTAGTCTGTACTTATATTGACTATGCACTTTCATTTACTTTTTATCATTTTAACTACTTCCCTTTTGTTTTATTGCACTCTTAATATTAATGTCTGTAATAACTAATAGCATATTCTTTTTAGTATTGTATCTTCTTTCTTTTATATTACCAGTCTCCTCCTTCTCTCCTACTCTGTCTCTACTTCTGGATCCCCCTGAAGTCATGATCTATTCTGGACAACCATGCTCCATTGGTCAGGGAAGTTTCAGTCCCCCATCTATTCTCTATCTCTTTTCCATTTACTTTTCTGTACATTGAGGATAATGTCCAATTTTAAGTGTGGGGGAGCAGCGTTTAGATTGTTTTGCAATATCTTGCACCTGAATCTACTTGATTGATTTAGAGTACTGAAATTTGCTCTAATTTAAAAAAAATTAAAAAAATTTATTAAAAATGTAAAAAAAAATCTTAAAAATTTTAAATTTTTAGGGCAATCTTTTAAATAAAATGATTAGTTCATGCCTTGCTCCTTTAATGATTATCTGGTAACTTAATAAGGAAAATTTAAAGCTTAAAGTTAAGAGAAATAAGTATAATTGACCCTTGTGAGATTTGAGCCTTTTTGAGCAACTTTCACATTAGAATTTGAAACTCATTTTTATCTTCTTGAGGGATTATGTCTCATTCTTAACTTTTTACTCTAGAACTTGCAATTGCTCTTTTTGAGGCTACATTTTATGTATTTTTTATGTCAAAAATGATGAGGCCATGTTTCTTTACCCTTTTTATTTTTGATTTGCCTATTTGAATCATTTTCTTTGATATACCCTAAACTATTTTCAGCTTAGACCCTAGTTAGCCACTTTGAGCCTTGGACTTTTATTTCTAGCCTAGCTAACCCATCCTATGTGCATTTAAAGCCACTGCCTAAGGGGAACTTAGACATATTAAATGAGTTTAACTATCACATAGAGGTTCTTACATAGAGCTGCTAGTTGGATAAGTTGATTTATAGCTTTAATTTTTCCAAAAAAAAATTAAAAATAAACAAATAAAAAATAAATAAAAATAAATAAATAAAAAATAAAACAAAAAATAAAAAATATATATAAAAAAATAAAAAATGGTGTTAAATAAATAAGAAGGAAAGAAAGAAAGAAAAGTTTTTGTCTGCTGATTTATTGTTATATATTTATAATAAAAAAAAGAGAGAAGAGAATGGGTGTTGAAGCAAGGTAACATGCAAAGCTGAGCAAGGAACTCGACAATGGTCAAACTCAAGACCAATGTGTCTTTTCCCTTCTTTGACCCTATCACTCTTCATCCCTTGATTTTCCTTTCCCTTATCCTCACCATTTTCCCTAATAAAGTCCTCTGATTTGCATGCATTTTACAATATAGTAGTGGAGATTAGAGTTTTTGCAAGTATATGGTAGCATTAAGTCCTGAGCTGATTGACTTGAGAGTATACACAAGCCTTATGCTGAGAGTTTTGAGTAAACACTATACTTGTGAGGTTGTTCTCTTTTGCTTTTATGCTGAGGATTGACTTATTTAGTTGCTTTATTGTCATTTAGTTGCTTGGCATGACTTGATCCTAATCTCTGCTTCATTGAATGATTGCCTGATGTGTATATTTAAAAAAAAAGAAAGAGAAGATGCTGCTCCTGAATCAATCGCTGGCTCTACTCAACCTGCTCCCGACTCTGGTGTAACTGCTCCTGCAACTCACCAACCTGAGACACGGTCTGTAAGCTCATCCCCGTGCTAGAAGTCCCCATCGAATGATAAGTTTGACCAACAAGTACACCCCCAACAACTTTCCTGTACCCTCGATGAGTGCCAAGCACCTCATCGAGGATGGCAAACCTCATCTAACTGTATAGGAATCGTAGGCAAGCTAGTGGATGATACACTAGACTGTACATGCTGAGTCATGAGCTCAGTCATCCTCGTCTTAAATTATCAAAAAAATTAATAAGAAATCTATCTTACAAGATATATTTGTAACAAGACATATTTGTAAAATTTTATTTAAAATATGAAATTCAAATAACTTACATGTTGCCCCTGAGGGATCTGATGCACCCACTCCCCCGACCTGTATGTGTGTCAGTCCCTAAAGTTATCGGGAACCGACTATAGCTCACCAGTATCTCTGTTTCTCTGTTCAATTTTTGTAACAGAAAAAAGGTTGAAGGGTAGTAATGCTATTTAACAAGTGGATATATTTAAAAAAGATACAAAAAATTAAATTACCTTATCAAAGCGATGTGCAGCAATAGACTTTGACCCATGCCGGTCAGTCACGACCTTCTATGCTCTATTATTTGTATTTTTTGTAGACAACTCCTACAAATTAAGATAAAAAATTTAAATTTTTATGTTCACAATTTACTAATTATGAAATACTGACATAACACCATAAAATGTCATACTTACCCTGTATTCGTCATTATCAAAGAAGTCCACACACCTCTGCCATGTCTGCGGTGAGATAGATCGAGGCACACAACGTTGAGCTCGATCCAAGTCATACTCCTAGTATCGATCACCTCCATGCTCTAAGAAATACTTATTCAACCTGTACTTCCAATCTCTGTACAAGTCGGCAGCAGTCCGCATCAAACCAGAGAGCGCTCTATCCTGATCACCCTCAGAGATGCCCTAGAACTCGAAATGGGACTGCATTAAAAGATATTTAATAAATTTATAAGTCATATATTTAGAAATTTCAATCTCAAAGACATTAATTCAAAAGGAAATGGATACTTACGCAAACCTCTTGCACAACTCTATCTCAGATCTCTTGAGATACAGCCCGTCATGACTTATAATAGGGCGGCACGTGGGCGCGGATCATGCTGCCAATATCACGAGGGAGATTACTGGCATTCTCACTAACCGCATGCCATGTACCAGTCGTATCAAACTGCACAAGCACCAGTCTGCCTCCACCCCTGCCTATCTTCCTCGTGCAGTCTTAGGAACTTATTTGGTCCCCTCTTTTTAGCAGGTGCTACTTCATTTAATAAAGAAAAATATTAACAAATAAACATAATATTTAATCAAGCTTAGGTATGCACAATTAAAAACAAATAACTGATCCCTCGCACTGAGATGGAATATGGGTGGGTCGCTCCGATGGGTTGCCTCCAGCGTCACCTCCATGGTATTGTGCCTCGACATCTACCATAACTAAAATAATACACATTATATAAGTAACTGAAAAGAATTCAATGTCCAATTGAACGATGAAATGGTTCAACTTTTTACAATCACATTTATTATTTTAATAATCATGCTTACACAATTATGAGTTGTAGTTCGAATATGTTATTTTATCCCTAGTCAGAATCAGTGTCAGTGAACCTAACAGACTCATGGTCATCGGATTCTCCTTCATTATCAGATTGTGTGGGCTCTCATCCATATATCATCAATTGTTTCGTCTTCAAGGCTCTCGTCATCATCGATGAAGGCGTCTTCTCCATGAGCACCAGATCCAACATTCCTGTACATTGGAATGATTGAAGGACTATTTCTTTCATTACCTAGATGTACTAGATCGAAATCTCCCAGATCAACTGTGAGGTTGAAGTTGGACGAGTACTATCCTGCAGAAATAACAGGTCTTGTGCATTATCTCCATCATCGGGTAGATCCCATATATCACGATGCACCATATTATAAACGACCCTCCAATTTGGTCCATTAAGGAGATCCTCAATGTAAAACACTTGTTTTGCTTGAGTAGCAAGTATATAAAGATCATCCTTGTACCATTGTCCATTGATGGAGATAGTTGTGATATTCTTATCAGTATAAAGTTTCTTCTTTGTAGGATCAGTGTCATACCACTTGCATTTAAATAAAGTCACACTGTACTTATTTAAATAAGTCAACTCAATTATTTCTTCTAGTACACCATAAAACATGTTACTATCAATCACCGGAACAGAAATGCCACTATTTTGCATTTTATGCTTCTTATCTCGAGTTTTGGCTACAAAGCGTACTCCATTCACAATACACGCAAAGTATACCATGTTAGTGAAACTGGGACCGGATGCTAATGATAGTAACTCTTCGGTGGCTTCTAGGGAACCATTCCTATGTAAATAGTACATTTAAAAAAATAGCAATTGTTCCAAGAATTAAATTAAAATATCAACAAGAGAAATGAACAATATTTAAGATATCTGTTCAATGGATTTGGGAAGAAAAAAATCCTTACCTTCGAGTAAAACCACGAGGGGAATTTGGTTCTCTGTAAGTTATCAATATCTTCAGCACCACTTCGTTCGAGTTCCAATCAATGCTCACTGTAGAACATAACAATCTTAGTCTATTATAATCACATAAGGGAGAAGAACACAACTAAAGTTTAAGATACTCACTGGAGATATTTTTCAATCTCAGTATAAAAAAAAAAAAAAAAAAAAAAAAAAATAAAAAAAAAACATTATTCAAGATGCACCATACTGCAACATCTCGATCCTTCCTATCGAAATGAGAAATAATCTTCTTCCCTATCGGTCGACATTGGGACCGGAACACCGACAATGTCCTTCTTGTTTGACTAGGTGTTACATCTTGATTTTTATCAGAGTGGTTGAATCTAGTTTCCACTCCTTCCAAATACATGGAGAAAAACGTTAATGCCTCATCAACAATATATCCTTCTGCAATTGAACCTTCCGGTCGAGCACGATTTCGAACATAATCCTTTAACTTTTTTATATACCTTTCTCATGGGTACATCCACCGAAAATGAACGGGTCCTCCTTCCAATGCTTCATCTGCAGATGCATCACCAAGTGAACCATTATGTCAAAAAATGCTGGGGGTATATCCTCTCAAGCTTGCAAAAATTATGATAATGTCTTGTTTGGCTTGTAGAATATCCTTCCTGTTGAGAGTTCTAGCACATATTTGACTAAAAAGTTGCATAACTCGACAAATGGATATGATAATTCCTTTGGAAAAAAGCCCGGACACCTGGTCCTAACAGTCTTTGCATAATAACATGACAATCATGATTTCAACCCCTTTAACTTCAGGTCACATCTGTGACATTCTTACCAAGACTCCCAGCAAACCCATCTAAAAATTTCATATTCTTTATATACTGGCAAAATCGTTTCGCTCTTCCTGGTTAAGCGTATATCCAGTATGCGGCTTGAAAAGTTGACCCCTCTGCTCATACAGATGCAAGTTAGGCCTTATCTTCATGTCTGCCAAATCTCGTCTTGCATTGTCTGTATCTTTTGTTTTGTGCTCAATCTCCAATAATGTACCAAGATGTATCACATACATTTTTCTCAACATGCATCACATCAATGTTATGCCTTAAGTTCATTGTTGGCCAATAAGGAAGATTAAAAAATATACTTCTCTTGCTCCAATTAAGTTCGTCGGCACCCCTCTTTCGCTTTACACCACCAAATTCAGCATGTTTTCCTGGAAGTCTCTATGACACTTTACCCAACTATTCCATGATAACATTATTGGTAAGAGGCCGAGGAGGGGCTCTCCTCTCCGACCTCCCATTGAATTCCTTCCTATTTCTCCATGTGTGACTTCTTGGAAGCCAACGACGATGACAACGTAAGTATTTTTCCTCTAACTGAATCGATGGAGTATCCAAATTACATGTAGGACATGCTTTGTATCCTTGCCCGCTCCACCCGGATAGACTACTTCGAGTAGGAAAATCATTAATAGTCCAAAGCAATGCTGCCTGCATATTGAACACCGTATTTGTATTTGCATCTTGAGTTTCAACTCCCCTCTCCTAGAGATCCCTCAACTCTTCTACGACCGACTGTAAGAACACATCGATATCTTTACCTGGCAATTGCGGCCCTGGGATTAATAGGGTCAACATGAAAAAGATTGGTTCATGCATACCCATGGTGGCAAGTTGTAAGTAGTCATAACCACTAGCCACATGCTATATGATAGGTTCCTATCACCAAAAGGATTAAATCATCTGCACTTAAACCTAACCTGACGTTTCGTGGGTCAGCGGAGAAATTAGGATACCTCTTATCGAACTCCTGCCAAGCTTTTCCATCCACGGGATGTCGCATTACCCCCTCTTCTTTTGATTTTCTAGTGTATGCCATATTATGTTCTTTGCAATATGTCTCGACCGATACAGACGCTGTAATCGAGGAGTTAAAGGAAAATATCAAACCACTTTTTGAGGCACCTTCTTTCCTTTTGTAGTTTTATTACCCATCGACTCTTCCCACAAATTGGACAATTATCTTTAGAAGCATGATCTTTCCAAAAAAGTGCGCAATCATGTTTGCATACATGGATTGATTCATACCCAATCCCAACTTGTTGAGCCATTTCCTTGCACTATAGTACGATTCAGGCAATTTATTGTCGTTTGGAAGTGCCTCTTTTAATAACCAAAGAAGAGCATCAAATGACTTGTTGTCCACTTATGCAGAACCTTCAAATGCATAAGTTTCACTAAGAAGTTCAATGCTGAAAATGCTGTGCAACCTGGATACAACTCTGTTTCTACTTGCTCGAATAGGTTATCACAGTTACTATATTTTGTTCCAATGTCTTCGTTAACCGCATTCTCACCCCTATACTCGTTATTGTGAAAATCAACTTCAGGTGCCTCAGGGCCAATGAAATCATGTATAATATTTGCCAGCTCATCTCTATTGTTAGAAGATATCCCACTAGTTCCTCTAGAAGTTGAAACATCTGCTTCACCATGGTGTACCCAATTTATGTATAATGGATAAAATTCATTATCTATAATATGCACCTCCAATGTTAGTAATGTCTGGAATATTAAATTCATACACTTTTTGCATGGACATCTTGTCAAACCCCTTTCATCGGCAAAGTTTTTGGCTCTTTGAACAAATCTTACTGCACCATTCCAATACTCATCCGACAATCAATTTGTAGATGTATCCAACTTTTATCGACAGACATTGTATCATTGAACAGGAAGGAAATTGCTTTAGGTGAAATAAAGTGTGTTGATTAATATTTGACAGCCACCCTAAATGTACTGTATCACTCCAATTTGAAGGGTAGGGTCCTATCCCATTCAAGATATTTCTATAGTTATTATTTTCTCCAATTTATCCACGCTCATCGATTGATTCGTGCAGAAATTTGGCCAGCATCTCCCTATGGTTCTCCAAGTGCCTAAACTATACACTTGTATAGTTATACCCAGAGAACAATTAGGATGCTAAGATATTTCCATAATATCAAACAAGAGCCCAATAAATTGTTAATAATAACTACATGATAATATCCAAACTGTCTAACTTTTCAGGACAATTCAAAGGGTTGATTGATGTTCAGAAAATAACCAACCTTTGAACGGGTCTAAGCTTAACATTTAAATGCAAATGTAGTTCTATTTTAAATTATTGTAAAAATATATTTACAATAATTAAAATTAACGATACAATAATTTATGAGTATCGTTGTTTAAGTGTCAGTACTGTTATTTACGTAACTTATTATGTAGATTATTAATTTTTTTTAATATTCATAACAACCTGTTATGTTTCACAATAAGCTTGTGGGAATTCAAAAGTATAACCTACTTTACTATATTGATAAGGTGCACAATTCGGCTTCTTTATAGAGATGTGTATACTATGAATACGGACTTCCTAGTTGTAAATTTAAGTAAGTTTAGTTTTATAAGGTGTATATTATTTATAAGATGCACAATTCAGTCTTCTTTATTTAAGTAAATGTAGTTTTATCCAAGAGGGGGGGTGATTTTCATGCGAACTTCCTAGTGTTTTGAAATGTTTTTATTTTTATGAGATGTAAATAGCATAACTTGGATTGTTAGGGTTTTATTTTTATGTAAGTCTCTAGTTTAATTGAATTTTTCTTAGGTATGGTGGTGTAAATAATATAATTTGAATTGTTAAGTTTTAATCTCAATTAAAAAATAGACTATATTACTGTAATCTCCTACTTTTTAAGATAGATTTATATATTTATTCTAATTTTCTATCTTACATTATTTCATCGAATCTAATAAGTTTGAAATTTTCTAAATTGCATTACAAATTTTAGATTTTGTGAATGGACTTTCTAGTTGTAAATTTAAATAAATTAGTTTTATAAGGGGTATATTATTTATAAGATGCACAATTCAGCTTCTTTATTTAAGTAATGTAGTTTTATCCAAGAGAAGGGTGATTTTCATGCGAACATTCCTAGTGTTTTGAAATTTTTTTATTTTTATGTATGTAAATATCATAATTTGGATTGTTATGGTTTTATTTTTATGTAGTCTCTAGTTTAATTGAATTTTTCTTAGTAGTGTGTGTAAATAATATAATTTGAATTGTTAACTTTCAATCGCAATTAAAAAATAGACTATATTACTGTAATCTCTTACTTTTTAAGATAAATTTATATATTTATTCTAATTATCTATCTTTACATTATTTCATTGAATCTAATTAAGTTTGAAGTTTCCTAAATTGCATCAAAAATTTTAGATTTGTGAATAAAATATCATAACTATTTTATCTTACATTAGTCTAAATGAATAATCTACACATATATTGTATACTTCAAAAATTATAAATTGTGGGATGCATAATAATAATCAAATTTATATTTATAAAATTAATGCTAAGTTAAATTTACATAAATAAATTTAAAATTTACAACATACAAAATTAAATAATATAAAATTTTCATATTAAATTAAACATACTATCAATTCTATTAATTCATTGCAAACTATTTGAGTAAATTAAATATATTAGTACACAAAAAAAATTATAATTTTTTATTTACATAACTCAATGGTAAAAATCTACTGAGTAACTCTGAATACTCTCCACAAACTAAGTTAAGTGCTAATAATAACTAACAAATTAAAAGATACAACATACAAAATTAATACATATCAACATATATAAAATAAATAAATATACTAAAATTAAAAAAAAATTAAAAGAGAGAGAAAGTTCAGGAACTTACCTCAGGTCCAGAAATTTCAAATGTGCAAATGAGGAGGGAGGAGGCGCCGTGAATAAATAGCCTCTGGCTTTCAGCGATGACACAAAAAATTTGATTATCGCTGAAGCTTTCATCGACGACCGAGTTTTTTTTCAGTGACGATAATGTCGTCGCTGAAAGTTCGCCCTTCACCGACGACAATGTCGTCGCTAAAGCCTTGCCTCGGAATTTGGACAAGGCTTTTAACGACGACAATGTAATCGCTGATGGTGTACCCTTGTCCAATTTTCAGCGATGACAATGTCGTCGCTGATGGTATACCTCTGTTATCGCTGAAAATTGACACTTTTAGCAATGACAGAGTCATCGTTGAGGGCAAAATTTCCTATCGTAAATTTTTAAGCTTTAGCAACGACTGTGTTGTCGCTGATGGTGCACCCTTCAGTGACGACAGTGTCGTCATTGAAAGCCTTGCATTTTCAGCGACGACAGTGTCGTCACTGAAAGCCAAATTTTCCCGCCAAAATTTTTTTAGGCTTTTAGCGACGACAATTCTTCCTGCCCACATTTCTGTTTCCCTCTAAAAAGTTTTGCCTTTTTTACTGATGACTTTGTCGTCGGAAATACCTTTAGCGACGATCAAAATTTTGTCACTACTAAAAGTGTCATCGTTATTCTGCTTTTTGTTGTAGTGGTTCCTAATCCAAAAAGGGTTCCTTAAGACCATTCCTTAATCAATAGGGATTTCTTTGAATATGGTGACCACTAAGTAGATTGTCCTAATTAGGAGCAAAACCGTCTAATTAATAGAGGCTTCTTCAAAAAAATGTTACCATCATCTTTATCACCATCAATCATGCTACCATTTTGAGCCTATATAAACATATAAGTTCCATAATTTATTACATAAAATTAATTTCACAATTTAGGAGTGTCTACATTTACAAAACAAATCCTAATCTCATGCAAAACTAGTATAAATTCAATGCATATTAAATATAAAAGCTTCTATGCATGTTTAAAAAATGTAAAAGTATATATGTTATATTTGCTAGAATTAAAATGTTTTATGTAAAAATAATTAATTATCTTTCATGATGCTAATAAAATTTTGTGCAAAATAATTATTAATTGAATGGATGCTTATGCTTTAAAGTTAAAAATTTAATTTGAAAGAGTAAATATGGAGTAGGAGTGTAAAATAGATCAAAATATGTGGATTGGTCTAGTCCAATCCACAAATATGCGTGAACCAAATCTTGCAAAATGTGATTCATATTTATCACAAGTTAAAATGGACCAATTTGTATGAATCACAATCCAAATAAACTTGTCCCATGTAGACATAAACCATTCCATGAACCATACTCTAAAATTTGAAAAAAAAAATTGCTTTAGAGCTAGCCTAATCCAAACTCTTAACAAGCTTTTTTTTTAATTTAATGTGCTATAGCTACTAACACTTCACTAGGTAGCCTAAAATAAAACCAAGTTAATTACAAAGTCAAACCTTGACAAATTTCCCAAATTTCTCATTTGTTTTTGCTTCCTTCCACCACATACCTTCATCCATAAAGTAAAACTCAGCAAAAGAAAATAGAGAAAAAAGGAGTAAGTAGGTCTATTAGACAAAATAGAAGAAACTTCCTTTTAAGTGCAATTGACAGTAAACATTCTTCTCTAACTAATTCTTGTAGGCATTTCATTTCCTATGCCTTAATTTTAGAGTTCATTGTGGCATTCAGTTAATGCCTTTCTTAGCTACTTTCTTTTCTTTCTTTTTCTTCCTCATTTGGGCAATGATTTAATTGCATACATACAAAAGCTAATTTGCATGTAAGTTTTGTTAACTTAGTTTATATTTTTTCTATATTCCAAAGTGAGTGTCATTTTAATTTCCATTCTTTTGTTATTGACTAGGAGAACAATGATGGTTAAGTTTGATGAATATGGTAAAGGCTTTTAGCAATAGTTGTAGGAAGTATTTCTTTTTAATTACAACTTCAAATTATTTTATAACTTTTTATGAATGATGACCACGTAATTGATGAAATATTTGATTTATAAAATGGATCGATCTGTTAATTAGTCTGAAACCTTCACAGTCTAAATTTGACCAATACCAAATGATCCATGTTCTTTGACGGGTTTCACAAAATGGTCTATATAGATTAAAGTTTGTACAAACTTAGTCCAATCCAAACGAGTTTGTCCATTTGATAGGAATATGAGGATAATGCTTAGAGGCTCATTTCCTATTTTTCCCTTAAGCCCATTTGCTTTTTTATCCTCTCTTTATTTCTAGCCTAATTCTCCTATTCCTATTCAAAAACAACAAAAAATTCCTCCTCCTTTTCTCTTATTATAAGAAAAGAATCACCAATCCTTTTTGTCCTTTTATCTTTCTTAATTTAACTAAGGTAATAACTTTCATACCTTAATCTTTGAAAAAAAAAACTTTGTTCTCTTTCTTCCCCCTAAATTGTGAATGATCGAGGAATTTCAATTAATCAAGCATTTAAGTTTTGAATAAAAGGAATTAGCTTAACTTGAGATTTTGACTTGTTGATGTTTAAAGTCTAACAAATCACCACTCCTAACACTCATTGTCTCCTCCAAAAGTAATAAACAATAATTTAATTCAAATTGTAATTGCCTTGATCATGGTTTTGCTAAAATTAGGTTTTTCTTTATATATGGATATAAGAAATTGAAATAGGATGTTATAGATTATGATTTGTTGGAAATTACTTGTTGATCTTGATAAGTATGATGAAAAGACTTCATTTTAAGGTGATTTGATATTATATTATTTTAGGAATAAGTTTTTTTTATGATCTACTTAGATGAATAGAAAAAAATTTATAGAAATATAAAGTTTCATATGCAAATTGATTAATAAATTAATTTAATAGGATCAATATTCAAAACTCCTTAATAACAAAAAATAGAGTGACTGAATCAATTTGTGGATAAATTCATCAAGGTCTAGACGGAAATCTTCCTTGCATTAAATTGATTCAAAATGATTCATACTTTATGGAATTAGATTTAAAACATTTGAACCCATTTAGGAATTGACTCAAGACTTAAAAAAATTACTAGAAGTCCAAAATCAATCACGAAATCAATTCCAAGCACATGAATTCCAATTTTTATGATGGAATCATTTTAGATGTTATGTACATGACCTAATGGTGTTTTAATATGATATAAAATATTATGGTAAGGTTGCATTATGTTTCAATGTGTGAAAGATAGCCTAACTTGAAATTTGTTAAAGAATACTTGGTATTAATGTGATATGCATTGAAAATTTGTTATGGAGGCAAATTAATGAATCATTTGGTTTGTACACCAAATTAAGTGTTGTCCTGTGAGGTATAAGGATAATGTAAAGGAACAAGGATGCACTTGTGAGGAATAAGGATAACATGACGAACCACAAGAAGACTGAATTACTGCTTTTTTATAATGATTGATTATTGGTTTTTTATAATTATGATTGTGTTAATAAGTATAATAAGAATGGACTTATGATTACTTACTTTACCAATGGCATAATGTGGTTGTTCTTGTTATAATTAAGGGATTGCTTCTAACTTATGTCTTAAGAGAGAGTAAGTTAGTTAGTAAGGCTTAATTAAGTTTTATTTTTTTTTATATTGAAATGTAACTCATTAACTCCTAAACTTATCTTTCTATTTTTCATTTATAGATCATCAAATTGATATGCCTCCATTACCACCCCAATAAGGGTAATCCTTAAGCATTCTCTATTTTGAAAGTGGGGTAGCATATGGAGCATTTGCTTATATTTAGATATATATATATATTTTTTTGAACCTTTCCTTAGTAGGTCTTGATTATCTATAGATGAGTTGAATAGATAGACATTATAAGTGTTAGAGATTTTATCTAAGGGTGGTTAGTTAGACTAACTTATCTTTGGAAAGTGTTGAAAACTTATAATAGAAAAGTATGTGTAAAACATTAGATGTTAGCTATATATGAAATGGACATCTAAAAGAATATCAATAGCAAAAGTATGTGTAAAACATTAATTGTAAAACATCTAAAAGAATATTTATATTTATGATGTTATTGAAAATTATAAAAAAAATATTTGTATTTTAAATGTTAATTGTATGTACAAACTAATGTCTAAAGTTAATCTACTACTAATTAATATTTGTATTTATGATATTATCAAAAATAATTTCGAATATTTATATTTTTAAATGTCAATTATGTGTATAAACTAACATATAAAGGTTAAGCAATTAATATTTGTATTTATGACGTTATTAGAAACCTTAAATGAATTACCATATTAATTTAATTTATTAATTAACATGTAAATTATGTTAATGGTTTACTCATTTAGATTATATTATGGCATTTACAAAGTTATGAGAAACTGCAACATTTAAAATAATTTCAAGCATTAAAGTTTAATTGCCAAACCTTTAGACATTAGTCTTAATATAACAACTAACATCTAATTCTCCATAGATTTGCTTGTAAATTAAGCTTGTAGTCTTTATTTCAAACAATTTGATGATATTTTTACCTCTATATCTAATTTGAAGGTTTAGGTCGAATTAGAGATAACTTTCTTTTATCTTAAAATATACATTTAAAAATACTTGAATCTTGTTAAAGGACTTGCCTCTCCTGATATCTCAGGTTTTATAGTATGGCAAAATCACAAAAGTCATATTATGAAGTTTGAGATATCAAAGGAGGCAAAGCTTTATGACATGAATCAAAGCATGTCTAAATGTGCCTCTTGAGATGGGAGAGGTATTATCCTTACATTCGATTCATACTCTCAAATGGATAATAAAGGCAAATGTATTATTTAGACCCTCCTCACACCCCTCACCTCAATCCATAAGGAGAGAGTCTCACCTTATGATCTAATTAAGCAATAAGAAATATGAGCTAACCTCTTCACTTTTCTTACTATTACAATGGGTGGAGAAATTAAAGATTTAGGCTCTTTTATGCTTAATTGTTTCATGCGAGAAAGCTTTTTTCTTAGAGATTAAGCTGGAGGAGTTACCTTCCAACTTAAAAGTAGTCTCAAAGCAATATAAATGGCTTTAACTCAAATTAATTAGCAATAAGGATGAAACATTATATTTATTGATTTATTTAATGTAATGTCTTATAAAATATATAATGAAAAGCCAATTATTTATTCTATTTGTTAATGTAATCTTGTAATGATAAATATAAATAAATAAAGTTATTTTTTCATAATTGCATATTGTCTCTTGTTCCATATTTTGTTTTGCAACTTATACCTACCACATTCCCTAAGGGCTCAAAATTGTAATTGTTAATCATAAACAAAATCCCACCAATTTGTTCTTAAGGAATGAACATTTTATAATTATTGTTTTAAACCTATATGTTTACTTTTGAAGTAAAGATACAATTCTTTGGAAGAGGGCAATGAAGTCATATCTTGGATATGGGTAGAAATAAGGTTCATAGATGCATGAATTCTAATGTTCCTTCATTTTACTTGAGGTCATTATGTCTTCATATCTATATAAGTTATTTGCAAAATGAATTAGAATTAACTCTATATCTATTTAAAACATTTAAATATAAAACTTTTTTTAGTTATCATCTTTTAACTAAAATTTTAAACATAAATCTTTCATCTTTTATCTAAAATTTCAAAGTTTTCAATGTTATAAAAAATAATGACGCCACATTGGTTTCATCCTAACACCAATATCTTTATATTATGACATCTTCTTATTATAATAACTGACATATTGAAATAGATTCTCATATTCAAGCACTATTAATGAACCTAAACTGATGTTGAAATGACATTTTTTTTCTAATTCATGGAAATTATGGTAGGATTTGAAATAAATGTACTAAAAACTAAAGAGCAAAGTGCAAAGTTTTTCGATCTTCCTTATTAAATTCGTTATGCCCTAAGGTGATATTCCTTATCAAACCAAGGATACATGATAAATAAAGCATCATGTAACTAAAAAGGAACAACATTTGTAAGGAAACTATATAAAATAGATGAGGGAACCAATCACAAAACTTTCTTAACTAAAATATTGTTGTATTGATGAATTGATATAACAATCTTTAGTAATTAATATTTATATTTACGATATTATTGGAAACATTAAATGAACATCATGTTGGTTTAGGAAGTACAAGCTAACTCTTTACTTTTTCTTACTATTACAATAGGTGGAGAAATTGAAAATCTAGCCTCTTTTATGCCTAAATATATTGTAAAAGGAAGCTTTCTTTTAAAGGATTAAAGTGGAAGAGTCACCTTCTAACTCAAAAATGGTTTCAAGCAATATAAAGTGGCCATAACTCAATCAATTAGTAGCAAGGGTGAAATATTATATTTATTGACTTATTTGATGTAATGTCTTGTAAAATATGTAATGAAAAGCTAATTATTTATTCTATTTTATTAAACTAATCATGTAAAGATATATATGTAAATAAATAAAATTATTTTTTTATAATTGTATATTATCTCCTTTTCCATATTTCACTTTGCAAATTTTACCTACCGCATTCCCCCAAAGGCTTAAAATTGTAATTATTGATCACACACAGAATCCCATCTACCTATTCTTGAAGAATGAGTATCTTATAATTATTATTTTAAACCCATATGTTTAGTTTTGAAGTGGAGATACAAGTCTTCAAAAGAGGCAATTAAGTTACTCTTGGATATAGGGAAAAACAAGGTTCATAAATGCATGAATCCTATTACTTCTTCATCTCACTTGAACTTATCATGTCTTCACATCCATATATGTTGTTTACAAAATGAACTAAAATCAACTCTATGTCCATTTAAAATATTTAAACATAACACTTTTTTTTGTTATCGTCTTTTAACTAAAATTTTATACATAACTCTTTCATCTTTCACTTGAAATTTCAAGGTTTTTAACATTATACAAAATAATGAAGTCACCTTAATTTCAATCCTAACACCAATGTCTTTATGTTATGACCTTTTATTAAAATAACTGACATATTAAAATAGATTCTTATATTCAAGCATTATTGTACTATAAAATAAAACTATGAAATAACATCATTTAGTTTCAATAAACCTAAATTGACATTAAAATGATATTTTTTTCTAACACATTAGTTATTAGTTAAAACTAACATAAAAACTAATTAAGATGACATTTTTTAGGTAATTAACAGTGTGTTATTAATTGTTAACATTTTCAACATAATACATAGGATATACTGCATTTGTTTTAGTATAAAAATGATATGGAATATCTAACAACATCGGTTTACTTTTCAAATAATTTAGTGAAATTATGGTAGGAATTAAAATAGATGTTAATCTTTATCTAGGAGCTAAAAAGTAAAGTACAAAGTTTTTGATGTTCTTCATCAAATTCATTATGCCATAAGGTGATATTCCTAACCAAAGTTAAGCAAAGCTTGTGTTAACCTTTTGTTCATCCCTTAGCTTGCTAAAGTCTTCATTTCTATGTTAAGGTGTGTTCCAAAGCCTCTTTTTTTTCCAAACCTAAGGAAAAGTTTTGATGTTATAATTGTGTACCTCTATTTTTATTTATATTCTATGTGTCTAATTTCTTTTTCTAAGGTTTTAGGTAGAGTGGGTGTTGATATATGTTTAGTAACTTCATTAAAACCCTTATATTATTCATATGTTAGTGTATTTTTTTAGTGATAGACCATAAATGAATGTATGCTCACTATACAAACCCTAAATATGCTAATAGTGTTTATGACTTTATTATATTTGTTATAGGAAAGGGAAAAGGAAAAGATAATGAAATTATTAATAAGCTTGTTAGGTGTTGTAAAAATTGTGTTTATGTTAAGAGGATAATTCTAGAATTTATAGGAAAGCATATATTTTTCAATGGCATTGATAAGGGGCATATGCAAGGGATATGGAATGGGAAAAATGAGTTGCCTAGTTCATCTTGTACTCACGGAGGAAAGTGATTCCACAAAAATTATGACATAAATGTGGGAATGCATGATTTGTTAGAAAATATGATGCACGATGTTAAAGATAATTTCACTAAACACCCATATGTCCTTCATAACTTGTTGAGTAATGTAGAGAAGTCTTTATATCAAAGTTATACTAAATTGACATAGTTATTTGCTATGTTGAGATTGTTTAACTTAAAGGTGGGAAATGGTTAAAGTGATAAAAGCTTCATGACATTTCAATAATTGTTAAAAAAAATGTTTCTCAAAGGTAATGAGTTACCGAATTGTACTTACAAGACCTAGAAAGTCATGTGCTTAATGAGTATGGAGTACAATAAGATACATATTTTTCTTATTATTATCTATTGTACTAAAAATGGTATAAAGCTTTAAAGCAATGTCCAAGATATGGGGCACCATATTACAAGCTAAAAAAAATGATGACATCAACAATAAAGGAGTTTTGACTAAGGTGTTTTGGTATCTTCCAATAATCTAAGGTTTAAATAAATTTTTATCAATACAAAGGAAGCTAACAACTTAACATGGTATGTGGACTTGACACCATTCCATGGTGAGCTTTCACATTTGGTTAATCTCCTCAATAGTAGATAATTAATACATTATTTCCTAGGTTTATTCATAAGCCAATGAACTTTAAGCTTGCATTTTGCACTGATGGAATAAATCCTCATAATAACATGAGTAGTGAACTAAACATATAACTTATTATATTAGTGATCTATATTCTACCTATTTAACTATGTATGAAGTGTATGTACTTTATGTTAACTTTTTTTATTTTAGGCCCCAAACAACTAGGAAATGACATAGATGTGTTCTTGCACTACTTAATAAAAACTTAAAGATAATGTGAGAAAAAGGTGTCTCAATCTTTGATGTATATCATCAAGAGTATTTCATTTTGCATGTCATGCTCTTTTTCATAATCAATAACTTCTCAACATATAACAACTTGTCTAATTACAACATTAATAGGCATAGAGCATGCCTTATTTATGAAAATGCTTTTAGGTTTTGGATCAATATATGCAGTAAATTTTTTTAAAATTTTAATTCAAATCCTACTTAGGATCCATGCAAAAGGACATAAAATCAGTATTAGGATTTTATCTTATTTGTACTTGTATTTTTTTTCTAAATGAATCCTTGAAAGATTGAGATGAATCAAACACCAACTGGAAGGTATAGCATCTCTATGGTATCTACACGGAGTGAACAATGACTTCTCTCCTCTACGAAGCTACTAGAATTCGTCTCTCTTACTAGGATTAGGATTGGGTGTTTTCTAAGTGATTTAAAGTTTGATGAAAGTTTATGTGCATTTTTTCAAAGTGCTGCCTTCAAGTCATTTTATAAAACTAAGTCATATCACAATCCTAGTCCTACTAGGATAATGCTTTAAAAGAATTCTAATCATACTTAACAAATTTCATCTTATCCTTATCATAGAAAGAGTGAGGAGAGATATAACTTATTTATTAATTATCTAATATTAAATTGACATATAATTATCTTATATTAGATAATAATAATAATATTATCTCATAATATAATTATCTAATATCTAATAACATAATTATCTTATATTGCTTTAATATCAAATAATATCATATAATATTATATATATTATGTGAAAAAATATATTATTATCTTAATAATATATATGCATGAAAATAAGCCTAATTAATTAGATTTTAGTCTAACTAAAACTTAATTAATTATTATCTCATTCCTACTCCTTTTGTGTGATCCTGTAAGTTCTTACTAAGTTGATAATGACTCATCATTAAGTCATAAACAATGAGCGATATCTAGCAATACATCACTGCCACTCAAGTAGTAAGAATGTCTGTGATTCAACATCCACATAATATATGATCAACGCTTTGCATCATAATCCTTTTTGTAATAATATCCAAATTGAATTGGAGGCATGGAGTATATCATCCTCGTCAATATTTAATTTATATTTCTTAATACTAAGTAGACTTAAAATAAATGATCAATATCATATATTGATCCAATTGAGCATGGCCAGGGGTCCAAGGATATCTTTCTTTTATACAAGAGTAATAAAATCTCATCTATATCACTCATCTCCCTCTGTATGATTTATAACACACCCAATCAATGTCCTACTCGTCATCCTGATTAAAAGTGACATAGGACAACATCAAAGTTAGTAACTCCTCATGTAAGGAACTATAGTGACTTCAGGTCAAAGGACTATGTGCATTTATGATCATATGAGAATAACTAATGATACGTTTATCCATATAATATTCTCACAGTAGGTCAATCCAGTACATTATTCACTAAAAATATACTCATGTATTGACTTGATATCATATATCCATGATTCATAATCATCAATCATTATACATACTAATCTCGATATATTATTACTATCCTTTTTGTAAAAATACCTGACCAAGGTATTTTAAGAATAATAAAGCTATTCCAAGGACAATTATTACATTAAGTTATAAATTGCACAAAGTAATATGAAACAAAATATAATAATTTAAATTGTCTAAAATAAAATATAATACGTTATGCATTTATTATAATCATCTTTATGATTGACTCCTAGGACACACACTAACAAATACTACTTATTCTCCTTAACTAAAGCATGTGAATAAGATAACATATCTTTGTTATTGGAGATTTTTACCATATGACCACTAATACTATAGGCTAAGAAAGGCTTTCAATAAGTCACTTAAAGAAGTATTAGCTTTAACTCCCTTTAACTAAAGATTAGTTTTGTTAAAATTTTTAGGTTTATGAATGGGTTTAAAAGGTCACTATTATTTTTAGCAAATCCTACAAGCCCACGAGTAGGGAAACATCATGAAAAGGAAGTTCATATTATTTGATCTTCCATACAAGAAAAGGCTAACTATGAGATATAATATTAATATCATGCACATAAAGAAAAATGCTTATGATAGTCTTGTTAGAACACTATTAAACATATTAGGGAAGAGGAAAGATGAAGTCAAAGTTAAGTTATGGTTGAAATATCCAATCAAAAAAATTACCACCCGAAAGAAAAGTTCAATATATGTATCATCTACCTGCTAGCCATGCTTTATCTAGATATAAGAAGATAAGATACTCCATGGATATTCATCAAACATCAAGAGTCTACTTTTAAGGTAAAACTTGAAGTTAGTTAATCTGAAGCCTTATGATGGTCATGCTCTAATGCAACAACTGTTGCTGGTGGTTATTCAATCAATCTTGCTAACACATGTCAAACACACTATCATTATACTTTGTTTCTTCTTTAATGCAATATATAACAAGGTTATTGATCTTAAGAAGTTAAATAACTTGCAAAGACAAGTTATGGTTATAGTATATCAGCTAGAGATATACCTTTCACCTTATTCTTTAATATGGTGCATCTAGTTATTCATTTAGTGAAAGAAATAAAACTATATGGACTAGTTTACTTGAGGTTGATGTACCCTTGTAAGCAATATATGAAAATCCTAAAAAGGTATATAAGGAATTAACATCAGTCGAAAAGATACATTATCGAAATCTATATTACTAAAGAAATGACTAAGTTCTGTAATGATTACAAATTAAATGCAAATGCTATTAAGTTTTCAAGGCCTTATCATAAGGGTAGAATTATAGGTAAGAGCACATTGAATACTCAAATGGTGAGCATAAGGCATAAAATGTGTATGCGAGTCTACTTCTACATCTTGTATAATAATGATGAAGTTTAGCCTTATGTGGAAGAGCATATAACCTATAAAGGGCATATAATCCTTGAAGAATATAATAGTGATAAAGTTTAACCTTGTGTGAAAGAGCATATAACCTTTGAAATGGCATAAAATTCTAAAAAGAATTATCAATGGATCTAAAATAAACATAATCAATCATTCCTCAGTTAGTTCTAGAACTAAGTTCATTTTTAAATTATGCAAGGACTAGATACTATTTTTTAGACTATTAGATGGCTAACATGAGGACTATACATGAAGGAGGTCATCTCTTATTGTGAATACGATATCAATAAGCATTCTTTTTATACAAGGGATTACAATGGCAAAAGTATTATACAAAATAATAAGAGTTACTTTAATGACTCAAGCTATGTATGTAAGTAGTTTCAAAAATAGGAACCTTATCTATGTTAATATCTCATATTATAGAGTCATTAAAGGAATTTGGGGGCTTGATTACATTATGTTCAAGGTACTTGTGTTTTGATGTAAATGGTTTGAAAATAAGAATACATCTAACTTAATAAGTTAGGATTCATACTAATAGACCTTAAAGAGAACAATCACAAGAGGAAGCCATTTATAATGGCATCCTAAGTTTATATTATAGACCTATCCAATCATTAAAGGTGCGTAATTCTTCTAGTGAAGAGACATATTATTAATTATAAGGATGAAGAAGACATAAGGGTGATATTGAAAAGAGTCTTCCATTCTTTATAGAAATAATTTTAGTGATGACGAAAGTGATGTGGAAGATATCTATGTGTGAGATAATCATGTTGACACGATATGTATTGAAAATCTTCCTAGACATGTTAAGAAAGATTGAAAGTAGTTGTATTCATATTTTTCATGCCCATATTATAAGTATAATAGATAGAATTTTTGAATTATTAATTTCTAGTACTTGGTATATATTCTAATCTTCTAAAATGATGTAACTTTTACATGTAACCACAAATCATCTTGGCATCTAGTGATGAAAATGGTGCTTATTGACTAAACAAACAACACATAATACCACTAAAATTTAAACCAATAAATCAAGTAAGAAATTTCTCTTCAATTGAATTATATAGTGTATATTTGGTAAAATAAATAAGCTAGCTTATAATTTATTAATCAAACTAATAAACTTTTATTCAATTTGATAAGCTAGCTTATAACTTCTAGAGGTGTTTGGTGTACTAGAAGCTAATAGTTTAAAAAGTTTTATTTGATTTGATAAGGTTCTCAATGTATAAGTTAGTAGCTTTTTAAAAAATTTTCAAATTTGTTATTTTTCTTTTAATTAGATAGTAACCTATATTTAAATTATGTAGATAAATATTTAATATTCAATATAAATAAATGGAAACTAAGTAATTTGTCATAAAATATAACTAATTAAAATTTAACTTATTACATTATTATTTGAATGATAAATAAATTAATAATATGTACTGTCATAAATATAATTAATTAAATTTTAAATAATTATATTCTTATTTGAATATTTTAATTACATTAATATAATTTGATCTCAAAATAATATGAATCAATTTAATTAATATATTTATTTATATTAACATGTCATTTTACATATTTTAACTAGTTTAACATTTAATTTTGTCAAATACTTATAATATAATAAGCAAGCTTATTAGTTATTAACTAATTTATTAACTAATTGTGCCAAACAAAGTCATAGTATTAATGTAGTACCTATAACATCAATTCTAACGTACTTGTGCCTTTCTTTTTTTTTTTTTTTTCCTAGTAGGTTTCACAAAGATTTTGGTTAAGGGTCATTTCATTGAAAAATAACATAACTTCCTTCTTCAGATTTAGAGAAATTATTTCTAGTTTTTGAAATATGTACATTAATATGTCTCCAATTATTTGTAACCAATTAAATGTATGAAATTATTACCTTGAATATTTATTGTATTCGGGATATTATATTTTATCATAAAGATATTAAGATAGAGTTTGAATACTACTACCTGTAATCATACTTCTTGCATAATAACATGCTTACTAAATTCTATAATTAGGCTTGGATATTACTCTAAGTATAGTGGGGTTTAGGTGAATTTTGCTAGATTAAAAAAACCCAATAAATCATATTGATTGTTATAAACAACTATTGTCCCATTTGGACATATTAAATTAATTATTTAACACAAACTGGCATTATATGTGAAAATTAAGTTATAAAAGAATATCAATTTTCAATAGCAATTTTTTAGACTAACTTCATAATCTGTTCTCTATATTAGATTATTGTCATTTATAACATTAGTTGCAAACTAATGCTTGATGTCAATGCACTACAAAAAAAATACTAACTAGTAATGAAAAAAACCATTACTAATAATTGATAATTTGTTACTACAAAAATTAGCAATGAAATTAGTTATGGATTATAAGATGTCAATAAACAATGCATTGGTAGTTGAATCATCAAAGGAATTTTGATATCTATTGCTAAATTTTTTTAGCATTTGTATAGCTAATTTTATAAGCTGACAATGATAAAAAATAAATGACTGACAGATGGAATTAGTCATACTTTTATCCATCACTAAACCTTATATTTACTAATAGAATATCATTGATAAACTTGAATTTAGTGACAAAAAAAATTGGTACATCCATAGATAAACTTAAATTTAGCAACTGATTATTTAGTTACTAAACCCATGACTAATTTATAAAATTCTTAAAAATTATTAGCATCATTATTCAAAAATTTATCATTAATTCTATTGCTAATTTAGATAATATTGAGAATTTGTAACCTTCTTTCTGGGTAATAACAAACAGCTTGACAAAAATATAATTTAACTACAACATTAGTTGATTCAATTGAGAAATTTTCAAAATCAAGTTTTATAATATTAAATGTTAATTATCTGGCTATTTAAAGTACAAAATTGTAACATAAAACATTGAAAACCTATATATGAACCAAAAATTAAATCCAATATTTTTAACTTTTGATGAAGACCTTAAACCCTATGTTAGCAACTGTTATTCCACCCTTAAACTCCTCAGTGTGCTATTCTTTATGACAAGATGGTGACTCATCACCTAAAAGTAGTTTTTAGATGTCTAACTTCTAGAAATATTATGCTAAAGTATTAATCTTGTTACTCATTCTAGGCTTATTGAAGACTTAGTAACCCAAAACAAATAAAAATAATATTAATTCAGTACCATTTGCATTGATTATGCAAGACATATATATGTAACTCCTAATCTACAAATGCCAAAAATAGCCTAATCTAAGATAAAGATTTTATGTCATTGTATTGAATTTCTTCTTCGTCTTCATTGATATCTTCACTATCATCCTCCTCTTTATTTTCCTGATCCTTTTATGCTTCTTATTCATCGTTGAGGTCATCTAAGTCATCCTATATAATTTGTTTAGGGTGGCCAACTTCTTTAAGAAATCCTAAGTCATCCCTTAGTAAATGGATTTCTTTACTCTCAATACGTCTCTCGAGTTATCCTTCAATAATGGAATTTTTTCATTCTCAAAGTGTGTTGACAATTAGTTGCATTGCCTATTATCTTGGAAAACAACTATGATATTATTTGTTTATGGAGCATTAAAGCACTTTTTATGGTGTCTTCATCATCTTGTGTAATTAATGATTTCTATTTTCAAAGTCATCATCTTGAAATCTGATTCATTGGAAAATTATTAGTATTATAATTTTATCTTACCTTTTTGTTGTAATATCATTTTTTCTTCAACCATTAATCACACCATAATAAAAATATTAACATAAACATAAACATGAATATAAATATAACTATTAACATGAACAGACTTATTTGTGTGAAAAATAAACTCAAGTAATTAGGCAAATGTCTTTAAAGTAACTTCCTAAAATTTTGGATAAGTAAATTCAAATATATATATATATATATATATATATATATATATATATATATATATATATATATATATATATATATATATATATATATATATATATATATATATATATATATATATATAATGACAAAAATTGGATATTATAATTTCACGTTAAATAAATCAAATAAAAAATTAAAAATTAATCCAGACATAAAATATGAATAGATTCTAAGTCAATATAAGACCAAAATTTATTCTAATAATCAATCTACACATAGAATATGACATTTAATAAAAGAAAGAAATTTATTCTTAAAAAGATATAGCACCATCATAAGATAATTTGATATACAAGTTTAATTACAATAAATAAAAATTTAAATCTTTAATTATTATAATTCTAATTCCACATTTTCAAATAAAATAATGTTACAATATATGTGTGAAGTACATTTTTAGGATACCAAAGTCTCAACTATTATAATTTTAATTCTATAACTAAGTATCACCTATATATCTTTCTCATTAAAAGGTAGATTAATTATAACATTGACAAAATCAATGCAAAGTCAAAACCAAAAACTAATGTAAATGTTATTACCTTAATCAACAATAAATCATCATATTTAAATTGAATTAAAATAGAACAAACTCTAATTTTTCTTCATCAAATCCTAAATCATCAAATTAACAAATTCAATGTATATCCGAAGTTATAAAACATTCCGATACTTAAACAATACACATAAAGGTATAAGATAAACATCAATTATCAAAGAAATTCCTCATGAAAAATATAAGATAGACATTAATTATTAAAGAAATTAAAAGAATTCCTTATAAAATAATTAAATAAATCTCAAGCATTATATCTAACTTTTCACTAGAAAATAACTAATTAAAAGGGAAAATGCATAACATAAAAGCTATCAAAGGCGAAAATGGCAGTAGAGAGGCTAAAGGCTAGTGGCAAGGGCACCAATAACTCAATGATAGGAGAAATGAGAGAAATGAGGCATTGCAAAAATAGAGAATGCCTATCATGAATTGGTTATGTTCAAAAATTAGTGATGGATTTAGCACAGACTAATTTGTTATTAATTTGATTTTAATAATACAATGTGTTTAGATTAGTGATGGATTATTACTATTTTGTCACTAAATCCCTCATTATTTTCAACAAAAATTTAAAATTTTCACCAAAAAAATTCAAATATTTATATAATACTTCATTATTAAATTCATTGGTAAATTAATTTTTTTAAAATTCCATTGCTAAATTCATCTCTTTTTTTGGTAAAAATTAAAATTCTTGCCATATGATTTTTAAAATTTTTGTGCAATATTCCATCACTAAATCCATTTGTAAATTATTTTTTTATTCCATTGCTAATTTTGTAAGCAAATTTTTTATTATTTAGTGATAAAATTAGTGATGAACAAAAAATCCATAATTAAAATCAAGTATAATTTCATTTTAAAAATTAAGGATAAAAATATTTTTTGCAATGACTATTTCATTCCTAAATATTGAAATTCTTGTAATAATGGTTAAACAATATTCAAAAACTAAACACATCAATTTTTATATAAAAAATCAGCATGGTTATTGATATTCCATGTAGATTTTTGAACTAACTTTGAAAATGTCAAATATATAATGATGCTTATATATATGTCAGATAATAACTAACATCAAATGTTTTAAACAACTGATGTTAAAATGCAATTTTGTAATAGTGTTCACCTAATAATTAAGTGAATAATATTGTTGGATTGCTTTTAAGTAAGCTTATTTATGCACTAGTTATCTTTATGATTAAATCGGTGTATAAATATTTGAATAAAACTTTACAAATTTATCTATGTTAAATAGAATATTATCTCACTTTACTTTTTTACTTTTTTAGATGCTCAAATCAAAATTCTACAACTCCTGTCTCAACAATAAGAAGGAATATAATAGTGTGGATCCACCATTTTTTTTTAGACCAAGCAAAATTTGTTTTGTAATGCAGCATTGTAGGTCCAAACTTTGCATTAGGGTCACATTATAGTTGTAAATATGTAGAAATTAGATTGCTTCATAGAAGACTATAGTTAGGCAACGTTATTTGTCTTTAGACTCTAGGTTCAAATATAGGTCTAACTTCCTTTTTACAATAGCTTGGATGTATCTTGATTTAATTCAAATATATAAAAAATATTACCATATTCCAAACTTCATTTGGAGTAAATGACAAATTTAGAAAATTTGAAGGTGTTTGTTTACTCTTTTTTAAAAACATTTTTTTTTGTTTTTGGTTTTTTTGTAAAAAAGTTTATGTGTGGCAAATTATTTTTAAAATCTATTTCTAAAAACTATTCGTAATTTTTTTAAAAAAAAGAACAAGTTTTAGATATTTTCTAAATTTATTTTTTGTTCCCAATAATAGTGTTGTAATTAAATAAATTTTTTACTTATTTACTTCACTAAATATCATTTATTCATTATTTTTTAATGTAAAAAGAATTTTTAAAAATATATTTTATGAATAATTTTTAAAAATAAAAATAACAATAACAATACATTCAAACACATCTTTTTTCACTTTATACTTTTATTATATTGGAATTAACTTTTGGAGAAGATTTGTAGGATTATTAATTATAATTCCATGTCAATTATGGCTGTAGAAATCGTGACACCGATTGTCATGTTCCATGGGAAAGACTACGTATTAATAATTTGAGGTGGCATTCATTTTCCATGTTTTTTTATCACTTCCCACGGCAACTTTCCACAATGACAAAACCATAAAAATTGCCTTGGGAAAAATGTTATTTTCCGATTGTGTTCCAGACTTTCAAATTTATGTTAAAAGATTTATGTCATCATCAATAAGTTAGTTAATGAATTTATAATGTACAGAATTTATGAGGGAATAGCAGTTACGTTTTAGGTAATTTTACCAGGAACTTAATCTTAGAGTGCTGAATATTTTTGTCATTAAATTATATTTTTTAAAATTTAAAATAAATAAAATAAAATATAAATATAAATTTTAATATATTAAAATAATTTAATAATAGAATCGCTCAATTATAAAAAGTCAGACTTCCCATAAAACTAGTATTCATTCAATCCTTTGCCTAGTGTCTGGTAAAAAAATTATTAGAAAAAGATCAATCCGTCCGTCTGAATCCGCTATCCCGAAACAAATGATCAAATATCGAGAAATATTTATCTACTGCAATTGTATTACGTTTTCTTATTCTTACTAAGAGAAAACAATTATCAATTTTTTTCAAATATCAGTTTTATAAGATCCACGAGTATAAAAAATTGTAATTTTTAATTTTCAAAAGAATGAAAGTGTAACTTTTTTTCTTATTATATGATTAAAAGAATACATATTATAATTAAAATACATAAGTATTTTTTTATTGGATAAAATTTATATAAATTTTTTTACGTGTTTGCTGTAAAATTCTTCATTTAGATTACAATATATGTATTAATTATTTTATTTTAACTACAATATTATTAATTACTATAATTATTAAATTAAAGTTATTAATAATTAATAGAGAAATTAATGCACTTATCATAATATAAATAGAGTAAATAACTTTATTTAAATTTGATTCTTTTTCTTTAGTATTTTATTGCAAAGATCGATTCTCTCTCTCTCTCTCTCTCTCTCTCTCTCTCTCTATATATATATATATATATATATATATATATATATATATATATATATATATATATATATTATGAACTACTGCTATATAGGAGTGATCATTCAGGTGTAGAAATTAGGTCACAATGGTTGCTAATTATAAAAGAGTTGACTATATATTACATGAAATGATATCACTCAAGGTTTTTTTTTTTTTCCGTTTACATAAAAACTTAAAAATAAGATAAGTGATTTAATTTTAAAGTCAGACATCTCACCAGCTTTTTTAAAGGTTTAATAAAAATTTTCAAATTGTTTAACTGCTTAAAATCAGTAGGATTTAAATTCAAAATATAGATGATTAAAAAACTATTAATCTTATCAACCGAAGCAAATCCATGGATTAGAACTTGATATAATATTACTCAAGAGTTTAGATATGTTGATGTGCCCCTGCGAATATTTAGTTCCATAGGTGATTAATTAATTAAACCAACCATATCTATATGACGTATAGTTAAATCATCATGATAATAACCTAAATTATCAGTTTCAACTACTCCTTTTTGATCTATTCTGGTGGTTGCATAGAGATCAATTAATTGCATTAATATATATATATATATATATATATATATATATATATATATATATATATATGGATTTGATTTTCTGATATGCTCGTTTTTGTCGGTGCTTCTCTATTTTGGTCTCTCCAGCAAATCATTAATTGCATATCTTACTCATGGAAGATGGGTCAACTTTGTTAATTTATCTCTTCTGATCAGTTGTTGGTTTGTGTTAACATAAGTTGAGAGGCTTCAATCAGATTGAAGAAAGAAGGCTAATCATCATCATCATAAACATCAAATGAGGTGAATAACCATTTCGAACATTAAACTATTGATGAATTTTTTCCCTTCTAATAAATATTAACTTGAGAATTTATCTCATTTCAATAAATATTATTTTTAGAATTTGAATCCTCATCTATTAACAAGTTAATAAAATTCTTCTAAAGTCAATATGTATGTATACATTTCATTGCACCAACACCGTGTTGATAAAAGAAGGCTAATCATAGGGGCATCTGGCCATATGCGAGTGCATTATTATTGGATAAGATGGTTGGTGCAATATTCTTTTCATGTTATTTGATACAAATTTGACTCTTATTTCCCTTTATTTCTTTTCAATTTGATGCTTTGATGTATACATACTTTACTTCTTGACAACTAGCTAGCATCTTAATTTTATAGACTTTTTATTAGCTGGCAACGATTTTGATATTATAGATAACGGACACAATATAACTAGTGTTAATTTTTTTTTTTTTTAAAAAGGCTTCTCAATTTAATTGATTGTCAATGCTTTAATTTTTCCCCATTATATAATACAAGAAGGTTATGACTTTAGGGATTTGAACTTTAAACAAGAGTCACTAATATTATAAGAGAAGTCTCCATTCTTTACAAGAAGAAAGAGAGATTTACATTTTGCTTTGGAAGAAAAGAATGGCAAGAAAGAGAGAATTTTCTAATTTTATTAGATAGAACATTAATGACATATTAAAATTCTCTGTAAAGAATCATTTAAGTATTGTTATCAAGTTTAATTAAACTTAAGTCTAATCAAACTTAGAAGAAAAATAAGGATTGCCCATCAAATAAGGTCGATTAATATTAAAGAAAAATTGAATTTATAATCAAGAAGAATCACATAAATCATGTCTAAATTCTCACAATATATATCAATATTATTTTGACTATAATGTAGTCAAATTCATAAATTTAAAATTATTATATAGACTTTAAATAATTGAGAAAATTATTAAATAATTAGTAGTATGATAATTAATAATTTAATTTTTCCGGTGAAAATAATTTAATAATTTGTAAATGTGTGTTAAGCATTTCATTATGATTACTCACACAGGAATTAGAATTTTATTTTAACTAAGCTGAAATGATAGCTTTTCCGCTAATTTCTACTTTATAAGACTTGGTGGAATGTATTTATACTTATTTTGGAATTAATTAATATACATAGAGAAATCCGATATAAGATGTTGAGTTGTCCTTATGCTAGACTTCACATGTAAAAATTGATATTAGCAATTTAGCACATGGCCATGATGTTATAAAGTATCAACAAATACAATCAAATTATGAAGTTAAAAGTAATGGAATATAACGAAAAAGGTAGATTTTATTACTCGGTTTCATGAAACAAACAGAATTAGGGCTTAATCAGTGCCCAAAGGAAAGCCTGGCTAGAGACGATGAATGTGATGACATGACTTATTATCAAACAGATTTTTTATTCAAATATGATGCAATTTTAAAACTCTTATTTAATTTTTATCAACTTCTTGATCTAATATATATGATTATTTCTATGACTTATATATAAACATAAAAAGAAAATTTTGTTTGAGCATTGAAAATTTTAAATAAAATTAAAGGATTATATATGAAAATTTGAATTTTTTTGAATTTTATTATACTTTAAATTTTAAAAAATGTGATTTATTAGAAAAATAACACTGTGAGTACCTAGAGATTAAACAGGAACCGACTTAAGTTGATGAAATTTGACAAAAATCAAATAGGAGGATTAAACTTTCACTAATTATGATCAGAATAAATTATTTGAAATTAAGAAGATCAAAATTATATTTATGCCTAAAATTTTTTAATGCATTTGTATTAAAATTTAAATTTAATTTTTTTAATAGTGTAAATCTATTTTGTACCATCATTCGCCCTCTTGTTATTACATTAATATAAAAAATTAAAATTTTTTTAATAAAAAAATTTAATTATTATTTTTTAATAACATATTATTTTATCATTTATTAATAATATAAAATATTTTATACTGATAATATATTAAATTAAAATTAAAACTCTTTATATTATTATATCAAATTTTCCCGGAAGAAAGAACTGAATGTTTACATGCGAATCTTAGGGGCTACACAGTTCATACGGGAAATAAGCTTTTCATATGGAGTGTTGAGTTGTTGAGGATGTAAATTCTTTAATGATTTTAAAAAAAAAAATTGACACTTTTAAGTAATTCCCTTTTTTTTTCGTTTTACTTGATTCAATTTTAAACTCTTTTAATAATAGTATCAAATTAATTAATGTCTTTAGAAGTGTAATACTAAACAATTAGAAATATTAATAAATTTTTTCTGATTTCCTTTTTATGTCGTATTTCTAATATTTTCTTCTGTCATTCTTTCTGTACTTTTAATTTCCTGTTTTTTGGATTTTCATTAAAAAATTAAGTAAATTGACATAACAAATTATATAAATAAACAAGACGAGTTCTATTATATATATATATATAATCGTAAATGTGGTTAAATTATTACACATACATAAAAGCCAAATACCAAATTTTGGATGTAGCAAAAAATACGAAACCTATATATTTTTTCTAAACTCATGATAATGATCTAAAATACATATAAAAATCTTGCTGCCATACTTTACCTACACGATATTGATTATTACTCCTTTCAATTCTTTTTTTCTAAATTATGAATGCTAATTAGCTACTGTTAACCAACTAAAAACTTGGCTACGATGATGTGCACATAGCATAACATGTACTCGCCATCGTAGCCATTAGAAAAATGCTAAACCGCTGGTTTTTTTTAACATATTCTAAGGTTCTGAATTCAGAGTAAAACTCAGTTTCCTTTTTAAAAAATGTTAATATATGAGTGAAAATAAAAAAGGTGAGAATAACATTATTCTAATCGTTATATTTGATTCATAGTTTTCAAATTCTATCTAATTGATGTTGATGTATTTTTTCTTTTCTTCGTTTGGGATATAAAGATGAAAATTTGAATTAAAAAGTAAAGTAATCATTAGTTGATTTGAGTGTGGTGGGATAATTTTATATTTTTATTTTTAAAAAATATAAGATTTTTTTATTAAAACATAATTTTTTTTATTAAGGGAGTAAAACTTTCCACATTCTACAAGAAATAGAATGTTTTATAATGTCCTACTTTTTTGTTTTGGTTTAATTAGTGACCAATTAAATCATTTATGTATGTTTCAAGTGAATTGTAGTTTTCTGCGGATTGAAGAACCTTTAACTTAAGATTCTCAAATTTTTAGTAAGTTAAGCGGTATCTGAGTTCAGTACATTAAACAGTGATAATGGTGACATTAGAGATTACGTAGCTTTATAATTATGATAAAAAAAATTAGATTTTTTTGGGTATAATAGTAATATGGAATATCATCAACATTTTTACTAGTATAGTAATACTTGATATTATTGTTAATTTTTATTTTATTTTTACATATTTTAAATTTAAAATTAGAAATTTAAATGGCTATTAAATGATTTGTTATTTTATTATCACAAACAAAAAATGGAATATGAAATCTTGATCTCATAACTTTTTTATGAATTTTTTTCTCTACTTGAGGAAAAAAACTAGATTTTGGTGAACTTGACATAAATTATTTGGAAAAATAAACTTATAAATGACGTATAACATTTCGACTATTATTCAGGGTTGATTTAGAGTTCATGACCAATTTAACTTTTTTGCTTTCATACATCCTTTAAATTTGAAAGTAATCTTTTAAGTATCATAACAAAACTTGTAATTTTTTGTGCACTTTTTATGTAATAAATATACGAAAAAGTTATAACTCTGTCAACAAAAATTATGACAAAAAGGCGAATGAGATGGCGTTCTGTTGACATAAAGATGATGTTCAAATTTTTTTTCTGGCATTTTTTCAATTAGGAGCTATTAAATTAATGATAATAAATGTCTTGATAAATAGATTTTTGAAATAAGAATGATTTTTTTGGATGTTTTATAAAAAAAATTATATAAGAAAATCCGAAAATGTACAACTTTTTAAGGAGAAAAACAAGTTTTTGGCGAAAAAAAAGATTTACAAAAAAATACAAAAATTTTTACATCATTTCATCGAAAAACCCATTTGAGACCAAAAAGAGGGTTTGCAAAAAAATACAAATTTTTTACGTGGGCTTTACTCTTTTTTTTTTTAAAGAAACTTAAAAGGCTAACATAATTGAATAGAATTGTTGTAACATATAAAGGACCATGAAATTGTACTGCCATGAAACACAAGGGACAATGCACAGTCAAATCACATGGCAGGCTTGTCTGAGGTTGACGATAATGCTTGAATTGGCTGTCTCTGTCCACCGAAAGCTTTTACAGACAAAACGCGCGTATAAGAGATCAAGTTCATTGAAACTTATGCAATGTGCTTTCTTTCCAACGTGGGGGCTCGTGACGTGAGAAAAAGATGTGCACTTAAGCCTGGGGACCGAGTAGTCGGACGGATGGCATGATTAACGTTCTTTACTTTTTATTTTGCTGCTGGCAAGCTTGAAACTAAATTATTTTTCATTTTACTTATATTTTTAGTAATACAATTATATTTGATAGTATTATTTTTGGTATTTTGTTATTTTATATCTAAATTCAAATTCAAAATTAATATGTATTAAGTGATTATCAAACTGAAATTATTTTTTTTCTCTCATATTACACTTTTTTAATACTAAAAAGCATTTATAATATTAATACTTAAGTAATATAGTAATATTCAATATTATTTTAAAAATTTTATTCTTTATTATATCTGAAATTTAATTTTAAATTCATGTATATATGTATTAAATAAATTATCATTTTTATTATTATAAAAAAACCAACGCTTATAATGGGCGGCTAACAAGTTTAATCTTTTGTGGGTGTGAATTAATGATCATGCCATAGAAATTTACAACTTGGGGACCTCAAGGTGACGTTACAAATCAACAAAAGAAAGGAATTCATAATGGGGTTTGTCCTCTTCTTCAAGGTTCATATAACATGAACTTTTGTTCACACCTTGCATAAGTAACCTTCCATTTATAAATTTGTCCGGAGACAAATAGCTTAAAGTTTTTACATAGAATAAGACCTAAAATTATGTGGAAAAAAAAAAAAAGAAGAAGGGGTAAAATAGTGGAAAATGTATAAATTGTTAATAATATGCTGACTTATTTAGTAAATTTTAAAGAATAATTATTCAAAAAGTTCAATTTTTAAGAAATTGAATATTTTTATTATTAAATTATATTTTAATTATTGAACTCATTTTTTTATTGGATATTTTTGTTATTGTAAAATTTATCCCTCTATATAGATATTCATAAACAAAATTGTTTATAAAAAATTATATAAAGAGACAAAATTATCTATATAAACTATTATTTAGGGATAAAATTAGTTATTTAGTATAATTCATGAATCATTTTGTCGAATGCCTTATAATTTTAAAAATTAAATTAATAAATTTATCTATTTTAAAAGTAAAAAATAATTTAACAATGAAATATTAACATTCTGTCATGACTCAAATCTAATCATGATTGACATGAATCCTAATATCCAATTTCCATCAGTTTCAACACTATTTATGCCGATTCTATTCAATAGAAATATCTCTATTTCCATGATAACTCAAATTGTATTTTTAATTCTTTGCCAAAAAAAAAATGAATAGAATCCTTTCATTTTTTGAACTCTCCAATGATCACATGCCCTAAAAAATAAAATCTATAAATTTTACAAATATGATAGCAACATAAAATACACCACCCTATCAAATTAATTACATAGATAAATAATTTCCTAATCCAACTATTTGATCTCTCACAAGATAGTCTTTGATTCGTCGTAAATGTAATAAAGTTCAAATGCACTTATTTCAACCTGAAAATATTGAAAATAAAATAAGTTACGAGAACTCAGCGAATATATATTTACCACAACTATACATAAAATCAATTACATAAAATGACCAAATACTGATTAAGTCTTAAAATGGAAAGTAGTTGCCAAACCAAACGCTTGAATTTTGTAACTCGTGATATCAATTCTTACATTGACATATTTACCTACATATAACTCAAGTTTTCTATTTCACATCACAAATCATAATAGTCTTAACCATTCAATTTTACACAATACAATTACAATATCACACACAACCCATTTCAAATAATTATCAATTTTTCAAGTAGCCAGTAAGGTTCAATCACATCCAAATCATCACAATTGCATCAAACAAAAGTATTTCAAAGATAAGTAGTTATCAATTCCACATCATAATAAATAATATTTTATAATATAATATATACATATCCTTTTTTACTCTTGGGTTATCTTTATACCCTACATAAACTTTCCATATTTTCTACTATTCACTCATAAAAGTGAAAATATATTATTATGTAGTGATTTTGGGATTAAACTCCTACAAGTGAAAAGATTAGAATGTGATGCTTTTAAAATATTCATCTCAAGCTTCTTTATCATCTTCTTTCATCACTGCTTTATATCTTCCATATTGTTATTGAAAAATCAAGGATTTTCATAAGTGGGGATTTCTCTGAATCGAGTACAAATCATTAAAATGTTAAATCTTTACGCCCTAGTATTGTTCTGATCGCATTATTTTATAGATCTATTCACTTGTATTTTTATATTTTTAACTCTATTTTGGTAAAATTATCAAACCATATTTCACACATTTAGGAATTTCTTAAGTCATGCATGAATCAATCAAAATATCAAAGCCTAAAACTCCATAAATACTCTAATCACATTATTGCAATATTTTATGGCATAAAATCATAATTTTTTAAGAGCTATTAGCATACTTTCAAATCATTCATAAATGGATTTACTTAGATTGAACTTAAAATAACAAAAATGTTGAAGTTTAGTGACCAAATTAGCTTACCCTTCTCTAGGGAAGTCAATGGTAGCTCCTTGACATTGGAACCAAATCGAATCGCCGATGGAGAGGAGCTTTTAAATATGCCCTTGTGTGCAAAATTGCATAGCTCTAATCATGTTCTTTATGATCTCCTCATGATAGTAATAACTATAGCTAGTTGGAGATAATTGACTGGCAATGAAAGCTTCCCTATCCTAACTAGAATGGCTACCTTTTGAAATTATGCTCTTTAGTCGAAGCTCATAGCAGTAGAAAGGAGAGAAAGGAAATATAGGCATGCATAAAGGAGATGGATGGTGAGCAATAGTAATTCGACAGTCCAGAGTGAGGGCGCATATGGAAGCACTACAGGAAAAGAAACCATCAGCAATAAGATTTGTCATCACTAAAAAGAACTTGATCGCTATAGAAAGAAAAAGTCGTCACTAAAAATGTTGTCAGTGTAGGTTCGTCGCTAAAACTACGTACATCAACAATATTTTGTCATCGATAAAAATTATTGTCATCACAGAAAGCCATTTAAAATTTGAAATTTTAAGGCTTTTAGCGACAATATAATCATTATTGAAAATAAAATTTTTACCGATGATTATGTCGTCGGTAAAATCTTGATTTTAGCAATAACTTAGTTATCACTAAAAGTAATGCTATATTTTTTATTCTTTTAGTGTATAATAATTTTTTAAAAAAAATATAATTAAATTAATAAATTTAATTTAATAATATAGATAATACTTTTTATTTTGAATAAATTAAGTTAATTTAATAATTTTTAATTTTATTTTATATAATGATATTTTTTATTATATACATGATAATAATATCAGTATAACAAAATCACATAATCCATATAAAAAATAAATACTTATAAAATAATTGTAAAATTATTTATACACATATAAAAAAATTTATGTACATGATTCATGTAAATATTTGTACATAAAAAAATATTAAATACAAAATTTAAAGAAAAGGAAAATACAAATAACCTGATGTATCATCATCTGTGCTAGGACTATCATCATCATCCTTTTAGTGATGTGGACGATACATAAAGGGCGGCTAGGATGGACTAGTTGGCTGGGTAAAAGTGCAATGGCAAATTTACTCAACCCAGGCGAGGCAACAATGAATGATGGGATAGGTAACAAGAAACCCTGCTATCTGAGTATGGAAGTCAGCTTCGTCAAGTATGTCCTAAACTGCTGCTGTTGCTAAGCAAGTTACTGTTACTACTCCTACAACTCACTTACCTACGACACACAGTGGGAGCTCACCACGAAGCTAAAGGTGTCTAGAGAATGGTACAGCTGGCTAGCCAGCACATGACTAATTACCTTTTTGTATACTTGACGAATGCTAAGCACCTCATTGGCAATAACAGCCTTATCAATGCACAGAAGAGTGCCAAGCGAGCTATTGGATGATACATTGGATTACGCGTACTGGATCGCCAGCTTAATCATTCTCATCTTGAATTTTTAAAATAAGAATCAATTATACAAATTACAAGAAAATTTGTATCATTAAAATGTAAAGTTTAGAGTACTTAGTTACTGCTCAGCAGGGGTCAAATATACCCATTCCCCCATCCTATACTTATGTTGGTCCCTAAAATTCTCAACCATTGACTACAGCTCACTGATCTCCTTATTTCTCTATTCATATTTTACAAGAAAAAAAGGATAAATAAATATAATTATTGAATTAGTAATAGATTATACATATAAATAATAAATAATAAGTTAAATTACCTTATCATAATGATGTGTAGCAATGGATTTCGATCCATGTCGATTGTTCACCACTTTCTTTGCTTTGTTATCTATATTTCTCGTAGACAACTCTTGTAAATTAAGAAATGACAATGAGATAGTTACTTTTACAGTTTAAATATATGAAATACTAACATAATTTTATTAAATATCATGCTTACCCTATAATCATCACTATCGAAGAAATCCACCCACCTATACCACATCTGAGGTGAGATAGATCATGGCACAAAGCACCTAGTACGGTTCAAGTTGAAATCCTGGTCCTAATCACCCCCATGCTCTAGAAAGTGCTTTTTCAACCTATACTTTTAATCTCTATACAAGCTAGTAACACTCCACATTAGGCTACTAAGCGTTCTATCCTACTCGACTTTAGTGATGCCATAGAACTTAAAATGTTACTGGAGTAAAAGAAATTTAACAAATTAGTAAGAACTATATCTAAAAATTTCAAGTAGGGAATATAACTAAGTTAAGATAAGCAGGAGATAGATACTTATACAAACCTCCTGCATAAACCCTATCTCGTAGCTCTTGGGGCACTGACCACCATAATTTATAATAAAGTGGCACATGCGCTCAAATAATGCTGCCTATGTCACGAGAGAGATAGCTAGCATTCTCCCTAACTGAATGTCATGTACCAGTCATATCAAAACCATACAAGCACTGGTCTCCCCCTACTCCTCTCCATCTTTTCATGTAGAGTGAAAGATCTATTCAGACCCCTCTTTCCTAAAATTGCAGCTTTGATGGATAACAAAGAGTATCAATACTATAAAATATTATTTAATAGATAATTAACATAAGTATGAATAATTATAAAAGATACTTGATCCCTCACACTACAAAGAAATATGAGTGAGCCGACGTAGAGGGTCCTCTCCAGCATCACCTCCATGGTGTTAAGACTCGATGTCCGCCATGACTAAAATAATACACATTATGTAAGCATTTAAGAGAAATGCTAGGAGATCTAACAAACTCATCCCTTACAATCGTCTGTTTCTTCACCATCATCAGATTGTAAAAGTACATCTTCCATATAATCTTCAATTATCTCATCTTCGAAGTTTTCGCCATTGTCAATGAAGGCATCCATTCTCTTTATCACAAACCTAGTATACATAGAAAATGAAATGATTGAGGGACCATTTCTCTAATCCATCAGGTTGACTAAATGGAAATCTCCAAGGTCAACTATAAGTTTAAAATTAGAGGAGTTGCTTTGTTGAATGAATGGCGAATTTGTACATTAACATCATCATCGAGTAGATCCTATATGTTGCGATACACAACAAAATGGACAACCCTCCAATTTGGCCCATTAAAAAGATCATCGATATAAAAGACTTGTTATGCTTGAGTTACAAGAATGTAAGGGTCATCTTTTTACCATTGCCCATTGACGGAGATGCTTGTAATGTTCTTATCAATGTAAAACTTCTTCTTAGGATAAGTATTATACCATTTACATTTGAATAAACTCACAGTGTAGTTTTTTAGATAAGTTAATTCTATAATGTCCTTTAGTACACCATAAACATGTTACTGTTAGTTCCCAGAATGGAAATGCCATTGTTCTATGTTTTATACTTCACATCCTAAGTTTTAATTACAAAGAGTACTCTATTAACAATATATACTGAGTATATCATAATAGTAAAACTGGGGTTAGAAGCTAACGATAGTAGCTCTTCAGTGGCTTTAGGGGAACCATTTTTATGTAAATGGTACATCTATAAAAATAACATTTCTATGAAGAGTTAAATTGGAAAAAAATTACAAGTAAAGAACAATATTTACATGATTGATATACCATGTTTAGGAAGAATAAACTTTTACCTTAACGTAAAACCATGCAGAAAAGTTTATTCTCTGTAACTCGTCTATGTTATCGGCACCGCTTCGTTTAAGCTATTATCGATGCTCACTATAGAACAATGTATTTTAGTTTGTTGTAATTATTTGGGAGTAATATATGAATAAATATAGAAACTTATCAAAGATACTTTTCAATCTTCACGCAATTATTCAAGATGTATTATATGATAACATCTTGATCCCTCATATCAAAATAAGATATGATCTTTTTTCCCAAGGGTCAACATTGAGATCAAAACACTAACAATGCCTTTTATGTATGTTTAGATGTTATGTCCTAGTTTCGGTCAAGCCGATTGAATCTAGTTTCCACCCCATCTAAATACATGGAACAAAATGTCAACACCTCAACAACAACATATCTTTCTGTAATCGAACCCTTAGGATGAGCACGATTCCTGACATAATTTTTTGACTTTTTTTAGATATCTCTCATATGGATACATCCATTGGAAATGAATAGGACCACCCTGCAATGCTTCATCAGGTAAATACATTAATAGATGGACCATTATATCAAAGAATGTCGGAGGGTATATCCTTTCAAGTTTGCATAAAATGATGATAATATCTTGCTTGCCTTGCAAGACATCCCTCTTATTGAGAGTTCTAGCACATATTTGGTTGAAAAATTTGCACAACTCAACAATCGAATATGATAATTCCTTTGACAAAAATTCTCAAACTAAAAGTCCTAACAATCTTTGAATAATAACATAATAGTCATGTAATTTCAACTCTTTTAATCTCATATCACAATTAGTCACATTCTTCTTAAGACTTCCAATAAACCCATCAGGAAATTTCACATTTTTATAAACTGGTCAAATTGTCATCATTCTTTCTAGTTAAGGGTGTATGCAGTATGTGGTTTAAAGAGTTAGCCTCTCTTTTCATACAAATGCAAGTTTAACCTTATCTTCATGTCTGCTAGATTCTGCCTCGCATTATCTATGTCCTTCGTCTTATGCTCAATATCCAATAATGTACCCAGAATATTATCACATACATTCTTATCAACATGCATTACATCAATACTATGTCTTAAGATCATTGTCAACTAATATAAAAGGTAAAAAAATATGCTTCTCTTACTCTAATTAAGTTCATCTACACTCATCTTCCATTTTAAACCGCCAAACTGAATATATTTATTAGGAAGATCTATGCCACCTTACCCAATTGGTCTATGATAATTTCATTAGTAAGAGGATAAAAAGGGCATCTCTTCTTTGGCTTCTTATTGAATTCCTTTTAATTTCTCCATGTATAACTCCTTGAAAGATAATGATGATACCAACATACATAATTTTCCCCCTAACTTGAATTAATGGAATATTGTCATTACACATAGGACATGCTTTGTAACCTTATTCGCTCCACTCAGAGAGACTACTTTAAGTGGAAAAATCATTTACAATTTACAACAAAGCAACTCACATGTTAAACATAGTATTTGTATTAGCATCAGTATTTCGAGTCTCAATCCTCCTTTCCTAAAAATACCTTAACTCCTTTATAACTGGTCTTAGGAAGACATTTATATCCTTAGTTGGCAACTGAGGCCTCGATATTAATAAAGTTAACATAAAAAAGGACTAATTCATACAAATCCATGGTAGTAAGTTATAGGTAGTCACGACTACTAGCCACATGCTGTATGATAAATTCCTATCACTAAAAAGATTAAATCTATCTATATTTAAGCCCAATCTAACATTTTATAGGTCAACAGAAAAATTAAGATGATTTCTATTGAATTCCTAGCAAGCTTCCCTATCAACAAGATGTTATATTACCCTATCCCCTGTTGACCTACCAATATGATGTCATGTCATATCCTTTGTAATATGCATCAACTCATACAATCGCTTCAACCGAGGAGTCAATGGGAAATACCAAAGCACTTTTTGAGACACATTTTTCTCTTTCATATTTTTGTCGACCCATCAGCTCTCCCCACAAATTGGATAATTATCTTTCCAAGTATCTTCTTCCTAAAAAAGTATGTAGTCATGTTTACACACATGGATTAACTCATACCCTAACCTTAACTTGTTGAGCAATTTCTTTGTACCATAATATGACTCAAGCAATTTATTATCCATCGGAAGCACCTCTTTCAACAACTTTAAGAGAGCATCAAATGACTTATTAGTCCATTTATATAGTACCTTCAAGTGCATGAGCTAAGTTTAAAGCTGAGAATGATGTGTAGCCCGGATACAGTTATGTTTCTATTTGTGCAAATAAATCATCACAACTACTATGATTCGATTCAATGTCCCTCTCGAATACATTCGCATCCCCTTCTCCTTCATTGTAAACTATGTCTTTAGTTTCATGAGGGCCGATGAAATCATATATAATATCCACCATCTCATCCCTATTATCAAGAGATACCCCTTCATTCCCCTAGAAGTGGAAACACCCGCTTCACCATGGTGTATCTAATTTGTATATAATGGGTGAAATTCATTATCTATGATATGTGCCTCTAATGTTCCTAATTTTTGAAATAGTAGATTCACACATTTCTTATGTGGACATCTCACCAAGCCCCTATCATTAACAAAGTTTCTAACTCTATTAATAAATGTCATCACACCATTCTAATACTCATTCGATAAGTAATTTTTGTAGATGGATCCAGCTTTTATCTATTAACATCATACCACTGAATAGGAAAAAAAATAAGTTTATATGGAATTAAGGGTTGGGATCAATGTTTGTTATGTGTCCTAAATCTATCATATCACTTCAATTCTAAAAGGTAAGATCCTATCCCATTTAAGATATTTCTGTAGTTATCAATTCATCCACGCTCATCATTTCTTCCATGCAAAAATTTCAACATCTCCCTGTAGTTCTCCAAGTGTGTAAATTATACATTGATATAATTCAAATCCAAAGAACAGTTAGGATGCCAAAAAAATTTTATGGTGTGAAATGAAAGCTAAATAAATTCTCAATAATAACTACAAAACATATCCCAAACTATGCAATTTTATAGGATAATTCAAGTGTTGGTCAACATATAAAGATCAATCAATCATTGAACAGGTCTAAGCTTATAATGCAAATGAAATTTTATTTAAAATTATTATAAAAATTTGTTTACAATAATTTTAAACTTATATTGCAACATTTTATGAGTGTTATTATTTTAGTATGTTATTATCTATATGGTTAGTTATTTTAAATATCCATATAAATTTTCACTATTTAATAATTTGAAACTAAGGATTCAATTTTGTTACCTACTCTATCACTTTCATAAAATGTATAGTTCAACTCCTTTATCCTGACGTATATTTTATAAGTACTTAACTCTTTTGACCAAACGTATATCTTATAAATATAGATATATTTTCAAAGGTTCAAAGTTTTCAAATTTCTATTAGTATACAATCATCAATTCATTTTAATTGTATTTTGTACGAGAATTCTTATTGACGTGAAAATTTAAATCTTCGTAATCCTTTTAAAATCCGTGCTCATATGTAATCTTATTGTTACTACTATATAATTTTCTTAAAATATATAATTATATGTAATCTTATTGTTACCACTTTGTGTATAGTTGTCATATAAATTTCTTATTTTTATCATGTATAAAACATCTAATATTATTATTGAATATATAAAAATCTAATTTCAAATGTTTCATATTCAATACTAATATATTCAAATTAAGCATTTTTATGCATTTAATGTTCAAATATTTATTATTTTTATTTCACATTTTCAAATAGGTTTCTTCTTATATTATCTTCATATCATATTTGAAAATATTTGCATTGAACAAATACAAATGATCAAAATTGAGTAGATATTTTTATACAAAATAAAAATATTAGATATTGTATAAATTTGTATATAAAATGAAAAATTATTTAGAAATTACAATAAAACCTATTTGAATCATTATTGATTGGTTATTATTTATAATACATTTCCAATGAAAACTTTGAATATATAGGAATTTGAATACATATTAATTATTATTGAATGAACATTATATATTGTTATGAAATTTGTGTGACTTGTAATCTCTATTAAAGTATATATTCATGTGAAATTCTTATATTAGTACATAAATTGTAATATGAAATTTCTTTTTATATTGCCAATTTTTTTATTTTAATCATTATATAATGTTATGAAGTATTTACGGCAACAAAAATAATCATATGATTCCATGTGATTTTTTTACATTAAAAAATTAAAAAAGAATAAATATTTCCATTCACAATCTATCATGTGATAAATTTCATATAATAATTTATTTTCATTTAATTTTATATTAAAAAATACATTATGCAACAATCATTGTTGAATGATAATTTGGTTTTAGTTTAGTTAGTATACATTGTTATAAAATTTTTATGAAGAAACGCCGCCTACTAAATTGTATAATTATATGAAATTGAATTACATTGTGAGAAATTCTAAAGATATGTCTTGAAATTTTTAGCATTATTGTTAAATATAAATTTTTTTCATTAAATACAATATTCCATCAAATATTGTATTAGCATTTACTTTCTTTATTACACATTTTCTCTAAAGTATGTTTACAAAGTTATATTCAAAAAATTTATCAACATACTTAAAAGTTTATTTTCGTGTGGGTATATTTTTTAAAAAATGTTTATATAATTATTCTGAATCTATATGTTTCAATGAAATTAGAAAATTTTGTACTTCAAAACTATATCCTCAATTTCATCTACAAAACAATCTACCTAATTGAATAATCTACATGTACATCGAGTTTTTCAAAACTACAATTGTACTTAGTAACATAACAATAATAAAATTTATATTTATAAATTACATATGAAAGTAAAATTATCAGGACACATTTAATATATTAATCCAACTAAATTAATTTCATGCTAAAGATGTCATACCATCAAATTAAATTAATTCATAACATATTATTATAGCAGATAAATTTATATCAAATTATTCATCTCATACATAACCAATTAAATAAAATTTTATAAAATTTAATACACATACCTCACTAGAGTAAATTTACTAATCAAATATCCTCTAAACAAATACAAATAATGATAAACAGCAATAATATCTAATAAAATAAAATAATATACAATATATATAAATAATTAAAAAATATAAATAAAAAATATACTAAAACATAAAAAAAAAACATATCTGAATATCTCTGCCTTTAACTTCCTTCCTCACCGTGCGAAAATGAGATTAAGAAGGCATGGTGTGGCATTTATAGACTTACCCTTCAGCAATGACAAATTTCTCGATTGTTGCTGAAGAATTATTGCTATAGGCCATGACCTACAGCAATGACTCTGTCATCACCAAAGGTTGGCATTAGAAATTATGCCAACCTTCACCAACAATAATAGTTGTCATTCTAGGTCACGACCTATAGTGACAACACAAGTTATCGCTATAGACAAGTCGTCACTGAAAGTTTTAAAGTTTTTACAATGACAAATATCGTCATTGAAGCATTTCATTTCCCACATATTCAATTCTTAGTGGCACTGTTTTACAGTCATCGATAAAAGTCATTATACTCTACACCGACAATCGAATTTTTATCGTCAATGAAAATATTATCGGTATTGATCTATTTTATTGTAGTGAAGAAAGAAAGGAGGAAAAGGAAGCTCATGAGGAGAAAAGAAAAAGAGAAAAAAATGTAATAGGGACAAAGTGTGACCAAAAAAATAACATAGGGAAGGAAAAGAGAGAAATACAAGAATTAGCTAAAGATTGTTGTTTGATGTTTTGTGATGCATTTTAGGCTTGATTTTCTTTAAATCTTAACCCTCCATTCCTTCAAAGGAATATATTTTTATAAAAAATTCTTTTCTAATCATATTAAAAATTGCCAACTCCAATTCACACATTCCAACAATCTATAAATATTAGTAGATAATTTATTTAATTATAAGTATATATTATAATTCATCATAGCCCGAACTAGGAGAACATTTACAAAATTTTACAAATTTAGAAATAAAAGTCAAGTATCAAAGTTGATACATATATTTCATAAACTTCCTACTCTCAATTTTTAAATACTCCAATAATATTTGGATAACATTTTTGTTGTATAAAATTATAATAATATTATATAATCAAAATTTAAAATATTCTTATTTTACCTTGATATAGTTAAATATAATTTGACTCTTCTTATCAATCAAAATAAATGTTTTAGAGTATATAAAATAATAAAATTTTAAATATTTCCCTAAGATATTACCCGTTCATTCTAAAAGATTGAAATCTCCATCAAATTAAACAATCTTAAAATTGGTTTTTCACTTCCAAAGCTTCAAAGTAATTTCAGAAAGGACAAAGTACAAATTATCCTTCCGAAGCAAGGATGAATATGCACAGCCCTCTTAGAAAGTGTCTAGAAACATGAAAATGCTAGAAATCCTGGCTAAAAGACTTGGAAAACGTCATGGATGTAACTTGTGACTCCTACTAACTATTCTTTTAAAGCAATAAACACAAAGTAGTAATAAAAAAATAAAATATAAATACATAACTTAATTTATGAAATGCAATCATAACTGTTTATATTGGTAAAAAATATTTTTTTATAAAAATATAGTTATAATTTAGTAAGATGGCAAAAAATATTATATAGACTTAGTATTAAATGTCGGAGGTTTAATAAAAAAAAATTCATCTTTTTTTAAGAAGAAATTATTTTTCTGTATTATAATGATTCTAGATATTATATTACTTCCCCATTTATATATAAATAAACAAGATTTTTTTATGGAAAATATTTTTTAAAAAACAAATAGGGCCAGACATATCAAAGATTCAGCCACACTAATTTAATTTAGGCTCCATTTATTTCATCGGAAAATATTTTTTGTAAGAAAATATCATTTATATATAAATTAATAAAAAGATGATATGTCATTTACATTGATAATTTAAAAAAATAATATTTAAAAGTTTAAAAATAGAGAAAAGTAAATTTCTTTTTGAAATAGGAAAAGTTACTTTCTCTAAATTCTTTACATTTAATATTAAATAAATAAAATACTTTCTTTCATATTATTATTTTTATAACTATATTTTATGAAAAATACTTCCTAATGAAATAAATAGAACCTTAGATAAAAACCTACCTCAAATTGACCGAAATTTAGTCTAAAGTAGTTAAAAAGACAGGTGTCTCCCGTTCCTCTTCCCGACTACCTTTTTCATGGATTTTCATTTTTATTTTCAAAAGATTAGCCGTAAGATTTGAAACTTTAAAACGTTATGTTACATTAGGCATTTTTGTTTTAAGAGGTTATTAGCATTCTGTCCAGGGAAAAATGTGCTACTTATATACTTTAGTTAAGAGTCATACTATCAATTTTATAGTTGTGTGGTTTAATTGTATACTTTTAAATCATAAAGAGTAATCACATGATTCAAAATATTTGCTTTTCTTTTAAAATATCAGTAGCTAAAAGTATCAAGGAGGAAGAGTGATCTACATTTCTTTCGAAATGTATTATGCATGAGGATAATTAATGTGAGGATCTGAGAACAGAGTTAGATATTATCATATTGTTATTGCAAAATAAGGATATACCAATAGGAGGTAAATTAATTTTTTTAAAACTTTTAGCAATAAAAAACCGTTATTGAGCGATAAAAAACTAAAAAAGGAGTTTTCAAAACTAGGAGTTAGAAACGGAAGAAATTAGCTCAAACAATTTTCACTTGATCAAAATTCATATCTCATGGTTTAAAAATAACTAAAACTAGCAAAAAAAAACAATAATATTGCAGAAATTACAGAGAGATAAAGGGAAGATGCAAACAATATATAATAGTTTCACTCAAAAGAAAATTTGTTTCAAGGTATGCGTTCATTCTCCGAAATCAAACAAATTTTCATTATGCAGTTATAGCACTATCCTTTTAGATTGACAGTTTTAGAGAAACCTCACATTTGTTAGTTAGTACGCAAATCCTCTCATGTGATACCTCATACAAGGATAAAACACTCTAAAGTTGGCTCACTCCAAAAGGCTCTTAGGACAGCTCACCGAAGCAAATATATATATATATATATATATATATATATATATATATATATATATATATATATATATATATATATATATATATATATATATATATATATATATATATATATATATGTATGTGTGTGTGTGTGTGTTTAAGGATTAAATGTAGAACGAGAAAATAATACTCTTTACAAAGTAAACTCTAGATGATGAAGTTATCAATGGTTTTTGGCTCAGTTGGTAATTTTGAAATCAAAGAAGGATAACTTAATAGGAATTAGGTTTTTTTTCCCTTTTATTTTGTGTGTCTCTCATGCTTAGAGATGAACTTTAAATATTTAACCATGGGTTGGATGGACAAAATGCCCTTTACACTCTCTTATAACCGTAATTTTGAAAATGTGAATGCATAAAATTAGTTATACAAACCTTTTCTCAAAAAATTTGAATAATAATTGATTATGACAATTTTAGTAAGCTTCTAGATAAATATAATCAATTATGAGAATTTCATTTAACTACCAAATAAATATAATTCATTACGGTAGGACAGTTTTAAAATTGAAGATTCATTAAGCAATATTGATTTATTATAATTTTCAACTAAAATTCCGTTTTATAATGGAGCCTTCGACTCAAAAACAATCCTTCCTATTTCCAACTCTTTCAAAAATAATTTAACAAATGAGACGCATTTTTTAGCCCAAAACAAATGAAAACAACATATAAATATCCTAATGTCCTATTCTATAAAATCTTCAAAAAAAAAAAAAATTCTTCAAATGCCATCATCATGATCCTTTCACAAGGTAAGTCAATTCAAAAAGTTTGTTATCATAAAAAAATTAACCATTGAAGAAATGGGGCTAAGTTAACAATTATGCCCCCAAATATGATTATTTAAAATAATTATTGAACCTGAATTATGTAGTTTAAAAGGCTAGCTTGAATTGTTATAATAGCCTATACTTAATGCTTATGTATCACAATCAAATTCTGTATTTGGATCTTCACAATCTTCATCAATCAAGTGTTGAACGTTCTAGTTAAATCCATCAAAGATATGCAATATGGTCAATAAGTACTCGATTTAGAATTTAATTATGATATGTGTATTAAATGTTGATTTCCAGGAAAATTCTAACTAATTTTTTAAATCATATTATTTAGACTTAACAATTATCTTGAGTTAATTAAATTTGAAATGTAAAAAAATATAAAAATTATTCAACCTACTATTGCACGTGAAATTCATATTCATGTCTCTATCCTTCATTTGCACGCAAAGAATCTATACGCATTGAGGATGGAAGTATATGAGGTAGCAACAATCTTCAATTTCAAAGGCTGAATATACTTTTTGGGAATTGGCGTGCTAATGATATACATTAGTGACAATAACTTTGAAGAAGTTAATTGATTTGCATATATATATATATATATATATATATTTTAATCTTGTAAAAAAAATTATTCTAGCACACAAACAAGTGATTAGTTGATTTCTTTGACAATGAGCCCTTTTGATGATGCTTTGAGTAATTACGTGAAGTATTCACCAAACATAAATGACTAAAGAAATGTAAGACGAAGGCTGAGATGATGATGCAAAGAAGAGGTGGAATAAACAAATTACAATGTGATCAATTTTATTGGCTTTGTGTGCACGCCGATGATGTTATAACCCAAAAGTAATGAATCGATGAGAATTATTATTTTTATTATTGAAACTAGGAATTTTTAGCTATTGGTAAAAGTTATACCTTATCCGATCCCAAGGATTAACATTTGAAAAAAAAAATCGATAAATTAAAGTTCAAAGTTAGAAAGGAGGGAGTTGTTCCATCGAGAAGTGTATCATGGGAAAAAAAATTTTTGAAACAGTAATAAATATTACGGCATCATTAAAAATATAACTTCACGTATATTTGTATATATGATATAATTATTATTGAAATTTATAAAATTAATTTAATTCAAGTTAAATTATATAATTAATTGCAAAATTACTTATAAATTTTTTAAGAAAATGTAATTAACGTTTTAAGTTAAATACACTCTTAATCCTTCAATTTTCGCTAAAAGTTACAATTACGTCTCTTTATTTTTAATTTAACCAATATTAACTTTCATTTTTCAAAATTGCAATTAACTCTTCTCATCAATTGAGCTACTATTTGAAAAAAATAGAAAATTTAGTAAGCAGATACGTAATTAATTGACTTATAAATGGGAAAAATTCAGAACCCGTAATTAAGATTTATCATGATCACTTAAGTGCAGCAAATTTGATTGAAGGTGTTTTTTTACTCTTTTCATGAAGTTCTGGATATGTGTCATATAAAAACGGTATCAAATAAATAGGCGGCTACTTAGCTTATTCCGCACTTTTACTTAACAGAAACTGAACGGGAATTATAGCGGCAACTTGAAAAAAGAGATGAAAGATAACATTATTTAAATTGAAAATAAGTGATAAATTTATAAGTTTTAATAAAGTTGGGGGTTAAAAGTAAATCTAATCCTGACAATTTTTTAATAAATTATACAAAGAGTTAATACTTCTCAAAGATTTCGCTCCATGTGCAAATTGCTGGTATAATGGATAAGTGTGCATAAAATATATGTAATATATTAAACCATTTGTCATACCCATACACGAATAGTTAAAAAGTTATTGGGGAAGCACTTTTGGTTTAATATTGTTCAAGAATAAAAGTCAATTGCCCTTGATCATTTAAATCATCAATTCGTAATACTAGAGTTTAATATACTTGAAGTTGAGAGCGTAACATAGCATGCCATGTAGGAGAATTTGAAAGATTCAATGTGAAAAAAATATATATTTTTTTATCTAGATCCTTAGTATCAATAACTATTTTGGCCTCAACTAATTTGAAACGGGGCTAGATCATATCCCAATATGAATGGTAAGTTCTTGCAATACTTAATTTTTTTATTTATAAAACTCAAACTTAAAACTTCATTTAAAGAGTATCAAATTTCTTATGACTTAAATCAACATGTATGGGGAATGTGAATAATTTTTTTTTTGTTTTTGTCTTAAAACTTTCTGCTAAATCACATTCAACTCACAATTAATTTAAAGTCAAATCAGTTTAAACTTTTTTTGGAGGACAAAACTCTCCTAACACCTCTATTAATAAAATTCAAATTCGAAATTTTATTTATAGAAATCAAACTTCCAACTATTTAAATTAACGTATGTGGATAAAGTGAATAAATATACACACTGGTATGACCGTGACAAATCATCGAGTAAGATGTTAATAATGTACAAGCTTGTACAAAAGAAGATGTGAAAGAATCAAAACAGAATTAATACTTACAAAAGAGGGTGTTTTTAGCCTTTTCCTTTATGGTTGAATTCAAGGCCACTATTGTGAAAAGATGTAGCGCGCACTAGTTTATAAAAGCAAGGATCTTGAAAATGTGCAAATTAAGCTATAGGGATGGTTAGTGTAATTGAGTGCTTTGAACATTGTCCTTCTGCAATTGCTTAGTAAAGCTTTGCAAATAGAGTCTGTTGGGTCCCAAGCCCCCTGACATGAAGACAATAGACAATCGGAATATCTTCCTACCTATTATGATCCAAAGACTTATTTTGCAGTCAAAAACTTTTCTTGTGTTTTAGGAGAACATTGTATTTTTTGTAGGAATTGTTTCCAAGTAAAAGAAAAAATTACAGTATTGCATCAGTCCTGTGTTAGTTAGAATAATTAAAGAGATATGTTTGAAAAGATATTAAGGATCGGCAGCAAAGGATTTTAAAGTTCAATAGTAACATCTCGGTGCCTTGTTTTATTATAGCAATAAAAAATTTTCGACCGTAGTGTAATATAGCAATAATATTTTGTTTGAGTGGTCCAAACAAACTTATTTACAATATGCCTTACATATTTGACACAGCTGACAATTTAATTAATAGTATTATAATCAATTTAATATGGTCTCTATATATATAAGGGATTGTTAATTTTTGAATTTATATGTGGATTTAGTAATTTTTACTTTTTTAATCAAATAAAAAAATATGTTCTTATTTTATTGGTAATAAAATAATAAGAAATATTTAAGTAATTTTAATGAAAAAATATTGATTTAAAATATATAAATCAACTCTACTTACTCTTCACAATAAATGCTTTTATTAATTGAGGTAGTTAGTGGTGATAACGAATTAATTATATAATATCCTTTATCATTTTATTATCATTAAATTAGTAATAAAAAATTTTCTTTCAAATGAAAAAATAAAGATTACTTGTCTCTGCATATGAATATGAAAATTAGCAATTCCCTATATGTATGCATTTGAATATGTTGAAAATTAAAGAATAAAATTTAGTCATGTTTATTTAAATTTAAATTGCTCCTTCTGTATAGTGGGATGCAAAATTGAGGAGACACTTTAGAAATCCCTAGCCCGGCCTATAAATATGTAGCATGTGATAAGTTAAACAATCAACTAAATAGAAGACATTAAGATTTTGGGTAAAGATTAGAAAGAACATTTTCACAGTTCAAGAATATCAAGCAGTAATACTTGATCGACAATGGCTGGGCATATATAACTCAGTTCTAGCACACATATATTTTCGTTCCATTTTGCTTACAGGTAGTTAATAGTCAATGTGGTAAAATATATTTATTTAGTGTAAGTTGATAAATTAATTATTTATATTAGAAGTATTTAATAATTTTACCAAATAGGTCTCATATAAAAGTACATATTTATAAAAAAATTTGGAATGAACTTGGTGCAATAAATAAATTAATTTTAAATTTATTGAGATAAAAGTAGCTTTCTCAATTAATTATATATTAATTTATTTATTATGCAAAATACTATAAAAGTTTTATAAATAGATAAGCTTCTGAGGATGCACATTGAATGGATTTGAAATGTGTGAAGATTTTTTTTGCCCATGGATTTCAGGTATCCAATAATTTTATTAAATCATCAACTAATTTAGATTCGAATCAAGAGAAACTTTTTTAACATTTATTTTTTTTATTTATAAAATTCAAATCCACCTTATTTAAGTCCCACTTGCATGAATAGACATCGGTGAGATGTACGAAGAAATACACATTGCAGGAATAGCTTGTACATATATTGCAAGACTTACTTTTTGAGAAAAAAAAATTCTTATAAACTTCTCATGTTGAGGGTGCATAATTTGTCTTTTACTCGTTCTAATATATATTGATCAATTGAAATTCAGATAAATCTAATCAAACACCATCCAAAATGGATTCTAGGTTCAATTTCTTTCAGTTTTCACCAGCCCAATGATATGAGCCCACCGTAAATTGGGTATTAACAGTGATAGGCCCATTATTGTCATATCAAAAGCCCAGGTGCTATCCGTTGAGTCAAGAATCAGGAAGAACTTGGGCCTGGGCTTTCTTCTGGTTGATTCGTCCTCAAATACTGAATTGGTGGTAAATTACAATTCTGGTCCCTATAATTTTACAAATTTTCTTTCCGAACGCTTATACTTTGAAAGTTCTAATTAAGTGCTTCGAATTCCTAATTGTTTCTAGTTGAGAATTTAGTCTCAACCTTGCATCTAAATTTACTAATGTGGCTGACCATTTAATGAGTTTGTCCTTGTAATTATGATAAGCAAGCTTTTGGAGCACTCCCAAAAAAATTTTAGAGCATAGAAACTGGGGAACATGAATAATTACGAACACTTTTGCTTAGTATAGTAATTTTTTATAGTTAAAAATTCTGTACATTGATACTCAAGTTAGTAATAATAATTTAAAATAAATGCTAAATAGAAATAAACATTAAAAAATGATTATGAATGTAATTTTGTATACTTATAATAATTGATAACAACCTCTAATTAATTAGATATGATTATATGATAGTTCCTCATGTGGTCTCTATTATGGTGTGACTATTATGCTGGAGATAATTTGATTCCTATAAATAATCTATCACTAAATCACCTCTTTTAAATACTAAGATAACTACTCTAATTAATTGATTATAATAATTGATATGTTTTCTAATTTAATCATAAAAGCTACACTAAATTACCTCTCTAAAATGCCAAGATAGCTACTTCAACTGATAGTAATAATTGACATGTTTTGAAATTTAATCCTAAAAACTATTTTTACAGTCAATTTAATTATAAATGAATCAATATCCAATTTAAAAATATCAATTTGAATCTTCAATTAAACTCAAAATTTTAATGTCTTTCCATCTTGTTTGAGAGGAAAATAGAGGAAACTAAAAAAAAAAAAGTCATTATTTTTTATTACTAATTCTTCTAGGAGATAACTTTTCCATTCAATCTCCATCAACGCACAACATTTGTATTATTATTTTTTCTATAAAGTTGACATTTGAAGTTTATGAGGATTATTGGATTTTATATATTTTTTTCACAAAACTCAACCAATTTATTATTGGAGAAACAAAGTCTACTTTTGACAAAAGAATAACTGACTAACCAACCATTAGAGCATGAAAATGAGTCTAATAAACCATGAAAATGCCATTCTCCATGCTCATTCTATTTGTCAAACTATACTTTCATGTAAGATGTTGTATGCATACAATTGCCTCTCTTTCCTTCATGATATCATCTTGAAATATATTTTTATGCCCATTCAGATTCCATTACGCCTGCTTCATATTTTTAATTAATTTTAAGGAATGTAAACAATAAATTTTAATAACTAGTCTGGCCCTATTCCTGCCCTCTCTCCCCGTTTGCCTTTCCAAAGTCATGAACCTCGCCTTTATGCAAATTCATCTCAATTTTTTTTTTCAGATTTTTGAAAAAGAAAGACATAATGCTCTATCTTTATAACTCTTTTTTTTAATTAAGTTCCACCATATTAATAGTAAAAAAAGTATATTTTTATTTGTCTCCCAAATTTAGACTCTCAATTTTTTAGAAAGGATACATATTCTTCTTAATTGTTTCACACATAAGTGCCAACTTGAGTAACAGAATGTGCATTCGCCTTTATTTTATTTTTTAAAAACTCATGTAATTATGATTTTATAAGACATAATACACATAACTCAATTACTTAAAGGATACCGTCTTTAATAAATGACTAATATAATTAATTGATGAATAAGTCCTTTGAGAATTTATCATGAAATTTGGTAGCAGTTGTACCTACTGCCCAATGTGCATTATATACAGGTGAGCCTTTGACAGTGGAAGCAATGCCAAGAAGTCAGAAACTTTAATCAGATCCTATAGACGATCAAATGGCTCCAAATTTCAGCTCTACGAACTCACTCTACAACTTTGTTGTCAAAGACGGCAATGGGGTGAAAGGCTTGGTGGACTCAGGCTTATCAGAGGTACCTGAAAGATACATTCAGCCGCCACACGAGAGGATCAACAAGCTCAACTCAAGCCCACATAAGGCCCGGCCCATTGACCTATCAAGGCTCAACGGGCCTGACCATGACAAAGTGGCTGCTGAGATTGTTACAGCTGCGGAGACCCTTGGTTTCTTCCAAGTTGTGAACCATGGTGTGAGGGTGGAGTTGTTGCAGTCACTGACGGCTGCAGCTCACACATTCTTCGGCCTGCCGCCGGAGAAGAAAGCCCTGTACCGGAAAGGCGTGAACCCGAGCCCGAACTTGAAATATGGAACGAGCTTTGTGCCTGAGAAAGAGGAGGCCTTGGAATGGAAGGACTACATCAGTATGGTGTACAGTAGTGATGAAGATGCTCTTCAATATTGGCCCGAGGAGTGCAGGTATGATCTTCTATATGCTGGGCTACAATTTTTAGAAAATATCAAACATTTGATGAATTTTTGGTCTTGCAGTGAGCAAAACTGGCTATTTTTTCCTCCCTTTCATTGATTTGAGTTAATTCCAAAACAATTTTTTTTCATCTTTCAATATTTGGAGAATAAAAAAGATAACTGGAGTGGAACTCTGAAGAGCTTTCCAGTAGTCGCGCGATCAGCAACACTGCTAACGAAAGGAATCTCCACCAAGTGAGAGGGAAAGAAAGGAACTTGTGCAGGGTTAATCCCCGTAGCATAGCATAGTAGTTAATATTTAAATAATTAATTAACTAGGTAGTTAGTTAGTCACTCATCTTCCTAACTCAAAATAACAATATTTACTAATAAAATATTGATTGAGTGAAAAGTATATTAATTTTAAATGAAATTTATCTGTCAATAGAGAGTGAATCTTGGAGATAACCTTTGTTGGGTGGGGAAAAAATCCATTAATACTTTAATTTCTAAAATGATTTTTTGGATAGTATCTCAAACAGTATTTGTCAAATTCCATGATGTGCATTCTGAAATAATAAGGCTTTATGACAAGATTGACTTCATATTGATCACTATTACATTTTCATTGTGATTTGGTCCCATAATTAGTGTAGTTTTGATTTTAGTTTTATATGATGAGTTATCTTATTCCATTATTATTACAGTGGGGCAACAAAGATGAATACTAATTTAATTTAGATGTTGTGTTATTGATAAAGTATTTTTGTTGGCATTGAAGCCATCACCTTTTAATTATAATATACATTTTTTTCCTTTTCTGTATTCGAATTATAAATTTGTGAGAAATACGTAATTTTTAAAAAATGATTGTATTTCGTGGTGTGTCATGTTGATCGAAAATACGAAACATTTAATGAATAATTTGTTTGCACACGTTGAGGATTTAAACATGCAATTAAAAATTTACCAGGGAAGTGGCATTAGAATACTTGAAATTATCAAGCAAGCTGGCCAGAGAAATCTTGGAGATTTTGATAGCAAAGCTTGGAGCCAAACTGGATGACTTAAAAACAGAGGGGCTGCTAGGCACCAGGATGGTGAACATGAACTTTTACCCAAAATGCCCAAGCCCAGAGCTCACCGTTGGAGTAGGGCGTCACTCAGATATGGGAACTCTAACAGTGCTTCTTCAAGATGGCATTGGGGGCCTTTATGTCAAATTGGAAGAAGCCATTGATGCTGCTAAAGAGGGAAAGTGGCTGGAAATTCCACCAATTCCTGGAGCTCTTGTTATCAATATTGGTGATGCTTTACAGGTTTGAACCTCCAAGAAATTTTGAATTAAAAACTCCAATTTTAAAATTATATATCGTACCAATAATAACTTGACTTAATAGTAATAGGTTGAGTACCAAGATATTTTAAGGCAAGGAATTATAAATTCAATTCTTTGGAGACTTTTATCATTTGTATTATTTATGAGTCCAATCATATCTAAAAAATCTGAATTAATTCAACTCAAAATTGAAAAACTCAAGTTTTTATGTGTTTTCACTTTGTAGGATGCAACTATCACTAAATTTGAATGATCAAATGATCATGTTAATATACAAATACGACAACTTCATACCAAATTTTAAAAAATTTTAAAATGATACACTAGCGCAAAATTCTTTTCAAAAAAAATTTATATCTATATAGTGCAAAAATATTAAAATTTTGTGGGGGAAAAAACACAAAATTAACCTCCCTCAAATTTATTGTAAATATTCTATTTTGAAAGCTTGAAAACCTATTATTGTAAATTTTACAAGACTTGAAATTAATATTCATTGTCAACTTAATTAATTATTTTATTAATTATATAATTTTTAATAAAATTTTTAAATAAAAATCATAATATTATAATATATTAATTTATTTCATCATTTTTTACATATAATTTTACAACATATTATAATATTATGATTTTTTAAATAAAAATCATAATATTATAATATTATAATATATTAATTTATTTAATTTTACAACATAATATTAAATATAGTTAGTATTTTTATTTTTATAAAATTATAAATTTTTACAGTTAAATCATTTTTAGAATTATATTTCATACTTGTATTAAATTTTATATTATAATTTCTTATCTAATATAAAAATATTATTATTATATAGTAAAAATATTTTTTTAAAGAAACTCTAAACCTGTTGTATTATTTTTAATTAAAAGATTATTTGTTTATATAATTATATTAAAATAATCTTCCAAACATTAGAAATAGCAATAGAAAAATAAATTATATTTTAAAAATAAAATGATAATTATTTACTTATTTAAATTAAAAATTATTTATAAAGTGATAAATAAGAAAAAGAATTAAATGCGAGAAAAATTTTATCTTTTTATTTTATCATTAGCATTCCTATTTTATAGGAATATGAGATTTCTATCTCTCCTATAAGAATATTTTGAAAGAAAGTTGAGTTAAAAACATTTTCAGGAATATATTTTCAAGAATATAACATTTCCAAACTTTTTTTTTAAACATTGAATCAAATATGGGAATGTAATATTTCTCTAAAATATTCTCCAAAATATTAAAAATGTTTCATGAATCAAATGCTACCTAAAGGATTTGTATCTTTCACTACATTCAAAATTTGATTTTTAGTTCTCATGTATACACATTTAGTGATTTAACCATTCCTACGATTATTAAAAAAAATATATATATATAGACTATAATTTTATTACAAATACTTAACGAACTCAATAAACTAATCACTACATTCTCTTTATAATGATATAGACGGTAAGAATTATTAACAACCACCTAATTTAATAAAAGTTAAAATTTAGATTTAATCCCTAATGCTATTTAAAACACCATTTTAATAATTTAATAGAGATTATTAATATACTAATTTAAATGATATAAAATCTTATTCTTATATAATTATTTTAGATAATCCATAATTAAAAATCTTTTTTAAAACTTTATTTAGCATAAACTAGAGCCACGTATAATCACCCAATCCAATTAACCTAATTCGAAAAAATATAAGATTTCAACTCTTTTTTTTATTTCATAATTCATTAAAAAAATTTATGATCTAATTATTAATTAGACTAAACTAGAATCAAGATAAAAAGAAATAAGTAAATCTTATTCAACTTGATTATTTTTTTTATTTTTAAAAATATAATTGTATATTAAAAAATATCATATTTAATTATTTTAATATAATTAAATATTTTATTTATTTAAATATCATATATCTTTTTAAATATATTTTTTATTTTAAAAATTTATTATTTACTTAAGAAACTAAGAAAAATACTTTTTGAATTATTAGGCTGGGCCACCATTCATTAAATATCAAATCAGGCCTCAAAATTTTTCAAAAGTGAACGGATCAGATTGGGCCCAAACCTTGAATTTCATATAACTCGATTCTAAAAGCTCGGAGCAGCAGCTCATATGCACTTTTAGTGCAAATTAAACACCCTCTTTTTACAACAAATTTATCTCCCCGACATATTTTTTCATTTCATTTTTTTGCCCTTTTTTCCAGACACGCTCTATTTTCCAGAACGTTCGAGCCTCTGCGGCAGCTCTGCCTCCCTTTAATCCTTTTTGTATCCGCTCTCTCTAGCACCATAGCCAGCTATGCTGAAAGCTTTGACGTCGCCACCGCCACTGCCGCATCTTTTCTTCGGCTTCCACCCTCTCTTCTTCCTCTCCCCAGCACACTTTCTCTTTTCATCCACTTCCCTCTGTTCTCCCCCTCCGATCTCCACTATTTTCCTACTTGCTCTTGGAAACTCCATCACCATTAGCTGATTGAGAGATAGAGAGAGAAGAAAGGTAGTGCAAGAAAAAAAAAAAAAAGAGAGGCAAATACTAAAAAGTTTTATTTGAAAAATCAAATTCAGTGCTTCCAAAAGGAAGAGAAAAACAGGAAAAAGAGTAACGCCGTCTGATTTCGTTAAATGCAGGGGAAGGATGTGTATATTAACGAAAACTGAGAAGTATTAATTAAATTAAATATCAAGAAAATAAAAAAGTTTATTTTTAAAAATAACAAGTATGCATTTTTGGTTGCAAGATATTAAGCAATGGAAGGTACAAGAGTGCTGAACACAGAGTGCGTACTACTAGCACTGAATCAAGAGTGTCGGTTCCAGTGTTCACAATTCCGAGAGCTGCAGAGAAGATCGGACCGCTGCCTGAGGTTGTGAAGAAAGATGGGTTGGCACGTTACAGGGAAGTAGTGTTCCAGGATTACATCAACAACTTCTTTGGAAATGCTCATCGAGGAAAGAAATCTCTGGATTTTGCGGCTGTTAATTAGCCGTGCCTTGTGTGTAAAATAAAGAATTTGTACCTCCTATATGCTCGTGTCGCTTGTGTTACAAAATAAACGAATTATCACTTTTATTTTTAATAATAAAATATTTTATATATAGTTTTAGATTTAAATTTAAGAGGTATGAAAAATAGAAGTATTAAAATAATATTATATATTATTATATAGTTGAGAGTGCGGCGAAGTTCTTTAGCTTCTCTTTCTTTGTCTGCAAGGATTTACTCAAATGATTTAGTGAGATAATATTTAATGAAACGAGGCATTTGCAATGCCCTTGAGTACATCGAGTACAGGCTGAAGGGGGTACTTAATTGCATTGGAAATATAAGATTTTAACAGTTTATATATCTTTATTTGTTTTATTCTGTAAAATTTGTAAAAGAATTTAAAATAAGTTAAGTAAAAGTAAATATATATTTTTTAATATATTATATTTCCTATGCAACTAACCATCTGTTTGGTTAAAGAAAAAAAAGGAAGGATAAAAAAAAATTTAATTTTAATGGGAGAAAAAGTGAAAGAAAAAAATTTTAAAATTTAAAATAATTATAAAATTATGATTATAGATTTTTATTTTTAAAATTTTTCTTCTCTTTTTTCTCATCCAAATAAAAAATAAATTTAAAAAATTTCTTTTTTTCCTATTTTCTTTCTCATCAACTAAATCAAATCTAAATTCCCGCTAACCAATATTTTGAGAGGACAAACTAACGGAACCCTTATTATATTTAAAAAAAATGAAAAATCCAAACTGTAAATGCAGAAAATTTAGTTCGTAGCCCATTAAAAATATTGAAATTCTTCCGAGATGACTGTTTAATTTAAATAATTGTGAGGTGCTTCTTATAGTAATTTTAAAATTTAAAATTTTGAAATAATATAACAAATTTTAAAATCATTAAATTAAAATTATTTAATCATAATTATTTATTTTTTAATAAATATAATTAAATAATTTTAATTTAATAATTTCAAATACTATCATATTATTTCAAATTTTAAAATCTTTGAAACATTATAAATTACACCAATGAGTTGTGGAAAAGGAATGATTATAGACAAGTTTTTTTTTTAGGGGGTGAAAATGCACACTATGGGGTCGTTTGGTTCATGCAGGAAGTAACTTCCCATGGGAAGTTGAATTTTTTAGGAAGTTATTTACTGTGTACACTTCCTAGGAAATCCCTAAATGTTGTTTGGTTGACATAAAGAAAGTCATATATCCTAAGAAATAAATTCCTATGTTTTGTTTGGTTCAACTTTGAATTTCCTAGGAAATAACAATGAAATGACTACAATATCCTCAATAATAACTTAATATATATTAATAGATATTAATTGATTTTAAAGAGGTGATAGCGCCATATTTTTTTTAAAATAGGTTTCAATTTTATGATTTATGAATATTATATACTGAAATTATTTTTTTTAACTGTGTGAATGCGGTGATAAATTAAAAATTTTTAAAAGTCATAAATTCTTTATTAGTTAACCAATTTTTGCATGACCACTTATTTTCAATTTTTTTCATTTGCTCTTTCAACAGAAAATAAGAAAATGTGGATTTGACGAAGTTTACTTGGTTAAAAACGTATAAATTGAGTTCAAAACTTTGAATGATCATAACTTTGTGCTCGATTGTCTATTTTAAGTAAATTTTTTTTTGATTTCATGTAACTTTTCGAGATCTACGTGCTTACAAAATACCAAAGGTGTTTTGCCCACTTTGATTTGGTAAAAAAGGCCTTTTTTAATGACTTTTTAAATTTTCTTTAATTTTTTGTTATTTTTTTTAACTTTGATTTTATTTTTATCAATTTAAATTCATTCGAATTTTATATTAAAATTTTTCTTCCTAATTCTTTTGGTATCTAGTAGTGTTATAATAATTTTTTTAACAAATAAAATTACTAAAAAATAATTTATTACTATTTATAAATTAAATAGTAATATGTTACTGTTTCGTTCCAAGACAGTAACATGTTACTGTTTCGCTCGAAAACAGTAACACCAACTAAAAACCTCAAATAAATGAATAAATCATGTCTAATTAATAATCAAACTGCCAAATAATAGCATGTTACTGTTTCGTTCTAAGACAGTAACATATTACTGTTTCGTTCCAAAATAGTAACACCAACTAAAAACCTCAAATAAATGAATAAATCATGTCTAATTAATAACCAAACTGCCAAATAATAACATGTTGCTGTTTCGTTCCAAGACAGTAACATGTTACTGTTTCGTTCCAAGACAGTAACATGTTACTGTTTCGTTCCAAGACAGTAACATGTTACTGTTTCGTTCCAAGACAGTAACATGTTACTGTTTCGTTCCAAGACAGTAACATGTTACTGTTTCGTTCCAAAACAGTAACACCAACTAAGAATCTCAAATAAATGAATAAATCATGTCTAATTAACAACCAAACTGCCAAATAATAGCATGTTGCTGTTTCGTTCCAAGACAGTAACATGTTACTGTTTCGTTCCAAGACAGTAACATGTTACTGTTTCGTTCCAAGACAGTAACACCAACTAAAAACCTCAAATAAATGAATAAATCATGTCTAATTAACAACCAAACTGCCAAATAATAGCATGTTACTGTTTCGTTCCAAGACAGTAACATGTTACTGTTTCGTTCCAAAACAGTAACACCAACTAAAAACCTCAAATAAATGAATAAATCATGTCTAATTAACAACCAAACTGCCAAATAATAGCATGTTGCTGTTTCGTTCCAAGACAGTAACACCAACTAAAAATCTCAAATAAATGAATAAATCATGTCTAATTAATAATCAAATTGCTAAATAATAGTGTGTTACTATTTTTTCTCTAGACAGTAATAAGTTACTGTTACGTTCCAAGACAGTAACATCAATTAAAAATCTTAAATAAATAGATAATAGCATATTACTATTTTTTCTCTAGACAGTAACATGTTACTGTTACGTTCCAAGACAGTAACATCAATTGAAAACTTCAAATAAATAGATAAATTAAGTTTAATTGAAAATTAAATTATCAAATAATAACATATTACTTTTGTTCTCTAAACAGTAACTAATTAAAAAAATTTTAATTCTAATTGATGTGTGTGTATGTGTGTGTGTGTGTGTGTATATATATTTAATTTGAATTATAGGGCTTGAAATTTAATATTAAAAAATATTTATAAAATTTAAAGAAAATTTTATTTTAATATTCAAATAATTTCAATCAACAAATATAATATATAATTATATAATGAAATTAATATAATATATATTAAAATTTTAATTTATTCAAAATATTTATATAATCAAATTAAATATATCATATTATATTTATATTATTTAATAATTATAATCTAACTTTCAAATAATAGCAATAGATAAAATAAAAAAGAAGTAAAAGAAAATTATGCAATAAAATAAATAAAAAAATAAAATAATAAGTGGGTTATAAAATAACGTTGGAATTAAATAAAAATATGCTGTTAATTAATTTATTTAAATTAAATATTTAAATTTTTTTATAAAATAATAATAATAAAATATGTCATGTAATATATATATAAGCAAACTGTAAAATAACGGTAACACTAATTAAAATGGACATTCACAAAGTAAAATTTGATAATCAATTAAAAGGGTAAAATTGGTGTTAATTAATTTTAGTAAGGATATTTTTGTCTATGAATTAGTTAAACATACAGGAAATAGAACTTACCTAGGGGGGAGTGGGTAAGTGATTTCCCGTGTTTTATGGGAAACACAAGTTCTCAGGAAGATTTATTTCCTCTCATTTGTGCAAACCAAACAATTTTACTGTAGTTTATATCCTGGGAAATACAATTTCTTATGTTTTTGCTGCAAACCAAACGACTCCTATAAATGGCCATCTGTGTCAAGGGCAAAAGCAAAGAACAAGAATAAATTAGATAATTTGAAAACTGAAATCTTACCCCATAATAAATTGACCTTTCTTTTGGGAAAAATACTGTGAATACCTTGAAATTTATAATCTCTTGCCTACTGGAAACTTGATACTATCTTCTTCCTGAAAAATCCTCCCTTTGTATTTTTTAAGCACATTTCTGCTTTTGCCTGCCCACCCAGAATTGAAAGAGGAATTTCCTTTTGAATATTTTAAGAATTTCCTGTTTTCCATGTGCGGATGCTGGAAATCAAATAAGCACATGATGAGTTTCCCCAATGAAAACCGAAGGAAAGGAGACGAGGAAGGAGGTTCGTATTCTTCCGGGAAGCCTTGTTAGTTGTTACATTATTATACAGGTGAATTTTTATAATATTTTAAGGTTTTAAGATTTAAGATAACGTGATAATTTTATAAATAATAAAATTAAAATTATTTGGTTATTTTAATAAAAAATTATAAAATTATGATTTGATAATTATAAAATTTATTACATTACCCGATTTTAAGAAGTGCGGTGGCAAGCATCAGGACAATCACTTACAGCTTGTTTGGAATGGGCGGTTGCAGGGGCAGGTGGAATGGGGTGGGTGGAATTAGATGTGAAATTCTAGATTTCACCTGTTTGATTGGCTAATAAAATGGGAGGAGGATGTAAATGTAGAGTACAATTTTGGTGGGGCCCGGTGATTACATTTACCCCTCTGAAATGAGGGGTAATGCGGGGTGGAGGTGGATCTATTTTTTCTCATTCCGTTGATGCTCTCAGAATTTTTTGAAATCTAACTTCATGTACGTGCCTTTGAATGTTGCTCTTCCCCCACTTTTTTTCTTTTTAACATTTTTTTTTATTTTTATCTATTATTTTAAAATTTTAATAAAATATTAACTTTTTAATTTTACATTTTATTAATAAATATTTTATTATTTTATATTTTTAATGTACTAAATAAAGTTATTATAGTAATTTAAAAATTTATTAATTATATTAAATTTAGAATTATAAATATAAATATATTAGTAATAAAAAAATTTAGCATATTTTTCTATAAATTATTTTTTATTTAATTTTATTACATAATAGTATAATTATTTCAATATAACATAATAAAAGGATATTTTAATCATTTTATTCATTCACATTTTTTTCTCCTTTTATTTTCACCCATTCCAAACAAAGGAAATTCATTTCACTCCTATTTATTTCCCCTCCTATTTTCACCTATTCTAAATAACTTAAGTGAAATTACTTTCACCCCTATTTTTTCCCCCTCCATTTTCACCCTCTCCATTTACCACCTCTCCCATTTTCACCGCCAGTAAAACAAACCCTTAATAAATACCTTCCCCATCAGGCTAAGCCCGTGCCCCTGTTTCCACGTATTCTTCGTTCGTTCAATTGCTACGTGTCATTTTCACATCGCCTCCCCACATTAAAAATTTTTAGTTGCAAATTTTGTTTTCATTTTTCATATTTATTTTGTGGAATATTTTTATTCCATTTTTATTTATTATTATTTATATATTTCAAATGCTCATGTTACTAAAAATTGCATGTATAAAATTATATATTTTATTTTTATTATACAAATATTTAAATAAATTAAAAGATTTAATTTAATCAAATTAATTAATTAAAAAGTCGCTTTTATTCTCCTTCCAAATTGGAAACTGTTTTGCTTCAATATTATGAAAATGAAACTCCCCACTCACTTGCAAAATTTTTATATTATTGTACAATCTATTTACTCATTATTTTTTATTTGTTTTGTAACATAATTTATTTTTCATTTTTTTATGATTACACCTGTTATTTATAGTTTAAATATTGATATTAATATTATTAATGTAACATCTCAAAATATTTCTAAAGAATTTATGAAAAATATTTCTCTTAAAATATTTTATTATAGGTATGTAGGATTGTAATTAATTTTTAAATTTTTTGAAAAGTCTACAATATATTCTTCTCAAAAGTGGTTTGCGGCTGTACTTTGCAACAAAATAGTAAAGAAATGATACTCATAATTAATGTACTGAAAATTTTGACAGAATTAGTAATTACGGTGAAAACCAAAGTAAATTATTTGATCATGTTGTGCTAATTTGTACCAAGAAATTTAAGTTTTGAACTTTATTAATATTATCACCCTTATTAAACTTTAGAAATTGTTACTCAAAAAATAAGTAATACTATGGTTGAGCACAAAAGCTTATTTAATTCTCATCATTTAAAACAAAAATATTCTTCAGTTAGATAGAGGAAAGGATAACTACACCCTTGAGAGAATATTTTGAAACTTTTGCCTTATCGTTATCATTATCTATAAAAATATATAAATTTTAAATAATAAAGGATTTGTTTGGTTATGGGTATAAATAGAAGGGGAAGAAATTGGAAGCCAAAGAAAATGGAAAGGAAAGTAAATGGGGTGAAAGGATTTTTATTTGTTTTGTTTGGAATGGGTGAAAATAGGAGGGAAAGTATATGAGAGTGAAATTTATTTCACTTATTTGGAATGGATGAAAATTGAGGGGGAAGGAAATGAAATTGTAAAAAATTACCATATTATCCTTATTTAATAGAATTATATATGTTTGATGATAATAATTTTATTTAATAATTTAAAATTAATTTTAATTTATTTAATTACTGATGATATTAGTTATACATATTTTTTTATTGAAAATAATATATTTTTTTAAAATAAGAATGATATATTTTAATATATTATTTTATTTCACCGAATTTTTCCATGTAACTGCATAATCCATTCCATTTTGGGAATATTTAATTAAAATTAAAATTATATATATTTAATTTAATTTTTATTGATTATATAATATAAAATTATTTATAAAAAGATTGAAGGGATATGTTTAAAAAGTTAAAATAAGAAAAATTACATAATTTAATAAAAATGATAAATTAAGTTGATGGTAGATATTAATTTTAAATTTTATATAATTTAAGTTTACATAATTTTATAATTTATTTTGAAATATTTAATTAAAATTATAAATATAATAATTTAATTTTTATTAATTAAATAATACAATATATTAATTAATTAATTTCATTAGACTCTTGTTTAAGAAGTTAAAATAAAAAAGTTACATAATTTAATAAAAATGATAAATTAAATTGAAGATAAGTATTAATTCTAAAATTTTGTATAATTTAAGGGAGGAAATGTCACGTTCTCAAAATTATAGGGATAAAAATTCAACTATTTAATGTTAAAAGGATTATTTTACATTTTTTTCGATAAATTTTTATAAATTCTTAAGTTCTTATGTTCTTCAATTTACTGACTAAAAAGAAAGAAAAAGGAATTAACTGACTTCCTTTGGTTTACAAATGTATCTCCTTCTGGTTTATTTAGTGTTGTTCTCTTCATTTTGTGATTAGTTCACTCTATTCTATTTTTTATTTCTTATCGTCCTCAAGCTCCGACCAGATTAATTCAAACTCGTTTTTGGTGATCCTTTTGGATTCACATTACACAGAACTCGCCGAGCTTGTCGAGAAGGTCATGCTCTTGCAGACTCTTGAAGAAACTGTCGGCAGTCATAACATCACCATTTTCGCCCCTTGAAACGAAGCTCTCGAACGCGATCTCGACCCCGAGTTCAAACGTTTCATTCTGGAGCCCCGCAATCTCAAGTCTCTGCGGACTTTACTCATGTTCCATATCATCCCTACCCGTGTTGGATCGGAACACTTGTCCGGTAAACCCGAGTCGACTTGCCGTGGGACTCTCTCCAATGATTGTCTTCATCTCGCAAAAATTGGGACCAGTAATCCGAACAGCCCCCAGCCCTTTCACCTATTACAAACACACTGAAAATGAGAGGAGATAAGTATGCACAGTCTTCGTTAATATCTTCTCAGGTGACGCAAGTCTTCTCTGCTTTTGCGTCATTTTTTTTTTCCGTCGCCAAAGTCTCAGTTGTACGCCTCATCTGTTTGGCTCTGCAAGGAGGCAGGGCCCTGGTCACTTCTCGTACTCTCCTTTTCTCTCGCTTCTTCAGTTAAGTTCCTCTCCTTCTTCCCTGATCTCTTTTAGTTTTTAACCATCCGCCCTAAACCCAGTCTTATTTCATTTTCTTTCTTCGTTTATTTATTTTGGGTCTCTCTCTCTCTCTCTCTCTCTTTTGTAATTCCCTTTCTCTCTCCAAACAGCTGCTACTGTAATTTGCCCTCTTCTTCATCTGCACCGCTGGAGCTTTACGGTCGGCTTTAAGCTTAAGCCGTTCGATCAGCAGCAGATTTCTTATTAACTCTGCCTCACCTAAATTATTGGCCTTTTCATCCCCGTGCGTTACTGCAATCTTGAGTTTCTGCTACTATTGCATCACCGTGAACTAGTACGCTACGAAGGTCAAAAATGAAACGAAGGATGCGTTTGGTCCCGTATGTAAGGAGTACTGCTGAAATAACCTTAAGCAAACTGAAACCTTGATCATGGAGACAAGGAAAAAGTTCAACGATATTGGTTGCGGTTTCGGGAAATGGATAAATCTCATGGGCTTTAGAAGCTCAAACTAGGTGAGTGAATCTTCTATCTTTACTGAATTGGATGCAGTCTTCATATACTAAATTTATATATATTAGTATATGTGAAATGGTGGTGCTTGGATGCCTAAGTTATAGAAGGCGTCTGAGAAATGGTGCTTCTTCCGTGATATGCAAAGAGAGTTGAGAAGGGTCAAGTCTGTTGAATGAAACCAGAATTTATAATCATGAACTATGGTGTTTTAAAAAAGAATCTGTGGATTATGCACTGGAACCATAATTTATTTAGACCTCTGTCTAAATCGTTGAGCTATATGTTTAGCAAATAGCTCAGCTAACTTTTCATTAATTTGATTAAATTTAATTATTTAACTTGTAAAATTAACTTAATTATTTGATAAGCAATTATTTCAAACAATCAAAATAAAAAACACTGGTGGAGGATAGCATTTTTGTTTAGCTACTTTGAGATAAATACATATATTTTCAAATTACCCTTTTATTATTTCAGCAGTTCACGGCTCTTCTTTATTTCTTTCTTTGCGTTTTTTATTTTGCTATATTCATTTCTTGCTTTAGACGTGGTGTCTCAACCAAATTCATTTTCGTATTGTTTCGCATCACTCTATTATTAATATAAATTAATAAAATATCTATAATAATTATATTGTATTATAAATTAGGTTTTATAATATAAATTATATTCTATTATAAATTAATTTATATATTTTTCATATGTTGTAAAAAACCTATAATAATTAAGATATAATTATAATTTTTTATAAAAATTATATTAATTTAATTTTAAAAAATATTTAATTTATAATAAATTATAATAATATATTATTTCAAAAAATTTAATTTATTAAATAATATATAAATTTTAAAATATTAAAATAAAAAATATTTAAATAATTTATAAAATATATTCATACTCTTATTTATCATTTTACATATAAATAATTAATTATAAACAATTGATTTTATCAAATATTTTTACTCAAATTATTAATACAATAAATTAGTTAAATTAATTAATATAATTATTTAATAATTATAATTATCAGTTAATTATCAAACAAGGTTTATGTGTAGGAGGAGGCATGCTTATCACCTTGTTTTCCACCCAGAATACACTCAAGGAATGTTTATCAACTAAATGTTGAAGCATCTCTGGGTCCCAAACATAGAAAGACAGACAAATCAGGTTTGAATATGAAAAGTGCGTTTACAGTGTATAGACCACACCGTTGGCTCTTTCTACTCTAGTTTTCTCCTCAATAGATTTGTAATACAATCTTAAATATTTTACACTTGAAATTCATTTTAATAAGTGATTTAAGGTTAAATTAAAGAAAGTTGAAAAGTTTAAAATATTATTAGTGATTTGTCAATAGAGGTAAATAGCCTTTAAATATACTAGAAGGAGAACAAAGAAAGGGAAAAAAAATTAAGAGTTATACTTAAAATTCAAAGAGAATAACAGGGTAATAATGAAGAAGTAAGTATCATGGAGGAATGATAGTTTTCGGCTCTTTAGTTGGAGTTATAAGTATATACTTAATTAAGAAGCATGTATTACGTAAGTTTTGAAATCTTTATGTCGGAAAAGAAGTATACTCAAATAGTATCATGCGTGACTTACCGAAAGATGCTAAAATTTACTATAAAAATCAATTAGTAAGGAAATGAATTTCGTAGTCATAATAAGAAGTGAGTTTTTAGTTGTAGTGGTAACTACCTACTTATTATTGAGTACTGTGTTTTGTACAAACTACAAATGATTGATATTAATGTTAGAGAAGAGCAAAATCGGGATTATGTACCTGGAGATGCTAGAATCTGCTTGTATTGAACAATTTGAAGTGCATGATTGAAACTGTGGGACATATACGAAATATCGGCCTTTGATGCATAGTAAGAATATGCTGAAAGAAATATTTATGAAATTTGTCTCTGATCTTGATTTTTAATTGCAGTATGATTAGGAGGAAATAAAATAAATTGAATTAATATCATTAATATAATAATTTATAAATATATGTTATTCAAAACACAAGTATTCACATTAATGTATTGGGGAATACTTCCTTCAAAAAATTTTGAATCTTTGTGTAGTAGATTTTATTGATAAAGCAGAAAAGTCTTGGACTTAAGGGATATGAAGTAGGAATTTGTTTATATATTACTTATCCATGTTTTAAACCATATCCATCATGAGATTCAAACTCACTTACCAATATTGGATCTAGTATTTATTTATTCATATAAAATTATTATACGCATAGAGCCTAGTTAATAATACCTTTGTTACTAATAAATTATATATAATTTATAAAAATTTTAACAATCTCGTAGTTGAATATACATGATTAATTAATAGTGGCCACTAAAAGATTAATATTAATACAAAAATGGTATTTTTACACCCATTGATCCAATGAGATCATAGATATCTAATAATATAAATACTGTATCTGAAGGGATATTAGCATTATAACTTACTAGATACACATATCTCATTTATTAACACTTTTAATAAGTGCAAAATGATATTTACATAACTTTACATGACTACGTATAAATTTACGCACAATAAGTCCTAGTATCCACCTAAGATGCCTAATAAATATGAGCACAATAATAAGATAATTTAAATATTTTTGTAAACATGTCAAAATCAAAATGTGTACAAATATAGCAACATAATATAAAATTTTATTCATAAATCACAAATGATGTCATATACATCCTCACTAACCCAAAATATCAATGGGTTTTACATGTGTTCAATCAAAGTTATTACTGCTAAGCCCTTGGTCAATAGATCTGCAAGCATACGGTCTATAGAAATGTGCTTAATAATAATAACATGATTGCACACTTTTTCTTTTATATAGTGATATTTTACATCAAAATACTTCGAATGAGTAGAACTTTTGTCACCGAGAAAGAAGCTCACAGTAGTAGAGTTATCACAAAAAATGATAAAGGGTCTGGCAATACTTTCTATAAGATAGAACTTGGAGAGATAGTTCCTCAATTATACAACTTTTCATCAAGCTTCATAACAAGTGACATACTTTGCTTCCATGGTAGAGGTTGTAATAATTAACTACTTGATGCTTTTTCATGACATAATACCTCCAACCATTATGAAAATATACCTAAATATAGAGCTTGAATCATCTGGACAACCACCATAGTTCGAGTAGCCCATAATATTAAGATCTCTTAATTTTTTATAGATCAGCATGAAGTCTTTTGTACCTTGAAAGTACCTCAAAATTCTTTTTATAATAGTCTAGTATCTTTGACCGAAATTTCTTTAGTATCTTCCAAATACACTTATAGCAAATATAATATCAAGTCATGTACATACCTAAGCATACATTAGACTACCCATAACTAACGCATATAGGACCTTTTCCATCTTTTCTTTCTCTTTATTATTTTGAGAACATTGGACCTTTGCGAACACTTTACCCTTCTGAATGGGCAAAGTAGTTTAAGAATAAGTTAACATATTAAAATTTTTCAATATATGACCTTTGAGACAAGTTAAGAATATCCTGAGACTTATGATGAAGTATCTCAATGCCCAAAATAAGAAAAAGCCATTTCCTAAGTCATTCATCTTAACACGATATGATAGTAATTGCTTTATTTCAGTCAGCAAACTTAAGTCATTGTTCGTTAGGAGAATGTCATCAACATACAGGATCAAAATCATAAATTTGCTAGCATTTCCTACCATATAAATATAATAGTTGATATTATTCTCCTTAAATTTGAGAGAGAGGTGACTTTTATGAAACTTGAGATACCATTGCTAAGAAGTTGAGAATGTCATCAACATACAGGATCAAAATTATAAATTTGCCAGTATTTCTTATCATATAAATATAATAGTTCATACTATTCTCCTTAAATCTGAGAGAGGAGACTATTTTATGAAACTTGAGATACCATTGCCAAGAAGCTTGTTTCAAACCATATATGGATTTCTTTAACTTACACACCAAGTGCTTTTTGCCCTTCTTTTGGAATCCATTTGATTGCTATATGTATGCGATTTTAAAGAGATCACTATTCAAGAACATTATTTTCACATCTATCTAGTGCAACTCCAGATCAAAATGAGCAACAAGAGTCATAATAATTCTAAAAGAATCCTTCATTGATATTGGTGAGAAAGTATCTTTGTAATCTATACCCTCTTTATGAGTATAGCTTTTAGTCACAAGTCTAGCTTTATATCTCTTAATTTCCTTGTGAGTGTCACACTTTATCTTGAAAACCCATCTACATCTGATAGGCTTGTAATTTGCAAGTAATTTCACAAGATTCTATACTTAATTTTTATTCATTGAAGCTAATTTATCCTCCATTGCAGTAATTGATTGAGGAGAATTTAAACTAGACACTGTTTGAGAGAATGAAATGGGATCAATATCTTCATTCAGATCATAGTCATGCTCTTGCAAATGCATGATACAATCATTTGATATTGCTAGTTTATGCTACCTAAATGATCTCCTCAACTGAACCTTAATATTAAAATCTTAATCTTCCTTCAAAGGCTATATCAAATCATGTTATAGAAGACCAAAAGGCGAAAGGTTAGCAATTTGAGACATTAAAAGGATGACTTCCCTTCTTCTCTAAAGTTTGTAATTTTTGGTGTTTAACTTTCGTTGTCTAACTCATCTTCAAAATAAATGACTTTGTAAGATTTGACGATCTAGGTAATATGAGTTAGACAATAAAACCTGTTGTCTCCGAAACTAACATAACAACTAACAAAGAATATAGATATAGTTTTAGAGTCAAGTTTCTTAATAGCAAGAATATATAACTTCATCTCTGCTTTGCAGCCCTAAACACAAAGATGATTCAATATTGGTTTCTTACTATTCAATAGTTCATGTGGAATCAAAGTTATAGACTTACTTGGTACACCTAATTTATTATGTAGCCTAACATTTTCAATGCTTTTCCTTATAAGAAATTCGAATGCTTAGAATGGGAAAGCATATGCTTGGCTATGTTAAGAATTGTTCTGTTTCTCTTTTCAACTATCTCATTCTGTTTTGGTGTGCTAGGCATAATGTTGTTAGCCTTAATGTCACACTCTTACAGATATCTGGCAAATGAACCTAAGTTCCTTCCTGTCTCATCATATCTGCCATAGTACTCTCCTCTTAGATCAAAATTAACATACTTGATTTTATTGTTATACTTAAGCTCAATTACCACCTTAAATGTCTTGAATGCATCCAAGGACTTTGATTTTTCACAAGCAACTCTATCCATCCAAAACAAGAATAATCGTCAATAAAAATAATGAAGTATTTTTATCATTCCATGGTTGTAAATGTGATGGGACCACAAATATTAGTATGAATAAGTTCTAGTGTTTGTTATCTTCTAACTCTCTTTCCATTTCTGGCCTTAACAACGAGCTTTCCTTTAATATAGTTCACATAAGTGTCCAGATTAAAGAAGTTCAGATTATGTAGTATACTTTCTTTGATCAACCTCTGAATTTAATCTTTAGAAATGTGACCAAGATGCTTGTGTCACAACATTGATGAGTTTTTTTAATTCTATTTTTTTCTTCCATGTGATTATGTTAACAATGTTGAAGGAACTCGAATTCAAATGCATCTCATACAATCCATCTACTAGTTCATCGATGTTTACAATAGTCAAGCCTTAGAAAACTCCATCTTCTTGCCTTCAAAATTACAAGAATACCTTTGGAGATTTAGAGTTGCATCTGATATCAAGTTCTTTCTCATGAAAGGTATAAAGATCACATCTTTGAGTACTGACTCGTGTCCAGTAGGCAACCGTAGATACATATCCCTAATAAGCTTTACTTCCACTTTCTTACCAATTCCCACTTTGACAATCAATTCACTATTAGATAATTTTCTAGAATTTCTCAATGATTGGGATGAATGTGTGACGTGAATTATGGAATCGATATCTAGTCACCATGTATTTGATGATACATCCACTAAATTGGATTTGAAACAAATATTGGCTAACTTCTCTCTTATCGTCCCATTCATCATCTTTTTAAAATTTTGTTATGTAACGATAGAGGAATAATACATCAAACATTAATGTATGTATAATGTAATCATACTAATGTTTTTCTCATAATATTTAAATATGTAATCATACATAATATCATGTTATAAAATTAAATATTAAGGGGCATTTTAGAGTTTACAACATGATACAAAAATCAAATGTCATGTCCTTAAAATACTAATATTGAAGGATATTTAAGTCTTTTAGATGCACAAACCCAATTCTACACTTACACTATAACCAACAAATTGTATTAATCATATAATGTTGAAGGACATTTATATTGTTAACGTAGCCTCTCCCTTTCAAATAATAACTTTTCATTAAAAATCAAATAAAAAATTTATGCAATTAGCTCTATGAAGGTAGGTACACAATTACATAAATTTGCCATGGCATAGCACAAGCCATTTATTATTTCCTTTTACCAAGTATAGGTTTGAAAAATTATTAACATATATAAATAATGTCCAAAAATTCTAAAAACATTTTAGGTAATGGGCAATATGACAAAGAACATTTGTTAAAAATTTTAGCTCAAAATAAGCTTATTTGAATTTTCAAATAAAATGGGCAAAAAAATTAAAATTTTTATTTCAAAAAACTTTTAAAAAAAATGCAAGAGTTTGGAGAGTGGAGTATGGTGACATTTTTACAACTACCAAATACTTGTGGCAAGGCGACGTGTGAAGCACATGTGCCTCACACACCTATCAAAATATTCAACATGCATTGTAAATCATCTCTTTCACCTAGTTATGCAATTTTTGAGTTATCCAAAGTCGGTTCATGATATGGATAAAAACTAGTGGTTTTCATACTATTTTTCCATGATCGTTGCAATTTTCCTACCCACAATCACTTAATCTATCCTCTTACAATCAAATTTTGGAGTTTTATCTCCTAAATTTCAATGGTTTTTTAGTTTCAAAATTCTAACTTGTGGTTATGGAGGAAGTTTCTGATTCAGAGATTGTTACCAGTTTTCAAAGGTCCAAGTTCTATGCTTTCAACATTACCATAATCCCTAAAACATTCTCAGTTCTTTGTATCCCACTCTCTTTCAATTGCTCAATTCACGGAGGTTCAACAATGGATGCTTAGTACTGTTCATATGGGTTTCTACTTTTTTGTGTGTCTTGTGCAATATAATAGAAAATTTCTAAATAATTATTGAGGCATAGACATTATTTAAATTCCTCTAAAATCTATTACAATTAAAAGCCAAAATCAAGCTATGATACCAATAAAGAGAAATATTTATGAAATTTACCTTTGATTTTGGCTTTTAATTGCAACATGATCAAGAGGAAACAAAATAAATTGAATTAAAATTATTGATATAGTAATTTATAAATAACTATCATTCAAAATACAAGCTTTCACATTGATTTACTAAGAAGTCTCTCTTTTGACAATCTCCCGATTTCTATGTAGTAAGTCTCATTGTAGAGCAAAAAATTCTTAGACTTAAGAGATGTGAAGTAGGGCTCCTTTTATATATTACTCAATTTGGATTTTGAATTCTATCCATCATAAGATCAAAATTCATTTACTAGTATTGGGTCAAATACCCATTTGCCTATATATAATTATTACACACATAGGATTTAATTAACAATAATTTTTTATTAATAAATTATGTATATTTTATAGAAATATTAACATATGTGATAAGAAATATTATTTGCTTTAAACATGAAACATGATTTATAAATCTAAAATATGTGATATGGCCACATGCATTGATGATGATAAACTACTCTAGTAAAGCTGATTTGTTATGAAAAAGCCTAACAAGGCAAATACTTTATGAATCTAAAATATGTGATATGACTATATGTACTGATAATAATAAACTACTTTAGTAAAGTTGATGTGTTATGAAAGGGCTTAACAAGGCACATACTTTATAAAAAGCCTAGTAGGGCGAGAGTGATTCAAGGTGAAGAGACGATTATGCAGTATGCATACATCTCATTTGTATTCATCATGCATAAAAAGCATGGTCTATGTGGCTAGATTTTGAATTAAAATATTCAAGTGGTAAATTAAATTGATTTATGGGAGCAGAGATAAATAAGACCTAGCATTGTATGAGGAGAGAGGGTCACAGATAAATGGAAGGATAAGATTGGAGGAAAGAAGGTTATGGTTAAATAAAAGAAAAATGAAGAAGAATTGTCTTACATAAGCATATCATACCATATTTCTGCATTCAAATCATATAATGACTGAATAGCTAAGTATCATCTTATGTTTTCTTACAAATCTTATAATAAATAGTTACCTAATTGGATGAATGAATGAATTTGTAATGTAGAGTTTGATGTGGCAAATGAAATAATCAATTGTATGTGTTTTGTACCAATTGAAATCATAAATTACTTAGGCTTCTTTTTTTTTTTTGGGTAAAAAGATACATCTATATTAAATTGATAAAAATGTAAAAAAAAAAATGCGATCTTTTTATTATTATTCCCTATTTTGGCACTAACAAAACTTTTTTTATTCATTAAATAATATTTAAATACTTGAAAATTTTCTTTAAAATTGTCAAGTTACTTACCTAAAATGTATAACCCATTCTTGAACGGACTCTATTGCGGACGAATCAAAAAATGATTTTTCACTCTTTAAAAGATCGTATTTTTCTATGCTTTAACAAATATTATATGCATGTATTTGGTCTGCATGGAATCTCATAGTAAATTTAGTGGTTTTACTTACTGAGTTGGTGATTAGATTTACACCTCATTATTATAGTTATAGGAATAATCATTTTACATTCCAGGATATAGGATTCGAGCCACAATCTTGAAAGTCTCAAGGCTGGAAAATTTTATGAGTACAATTTAGATCTTATCCTAGAGTCAATCATACCTTTTTTCCCCCTTTCGGTTACATTAGGAATGTGGACTTTTGAATAGCTAAAACATATATAAAATTATGATATATCAGTCTTTGCTATGAAAAATAAAATTATTACATCTATATTTGTTAGTAGGGGTTAATAATGTGGAAAAGAATAATAAAGTTAAGTAGGAAGGTGAGTGGAAATTGATAGTTGTAAAATTTCTACGTTGGTCATAAATTTTGTAAATTAGGTTGTGACAATTAAAAATATACGTATAATAATTTTTTATTTTTCATTATAAAATATTTTAAATAAATTAAAAGGTTTGATTAGGTTTAATTTATTTATTAAATATTATAATTTAACTCTTATATTATTTTATAATTTATTTATTTTCATACTTTTTTCTTTTTTATATCTACTACTATTGTTTACAACTTAAATGTTAATATAATAAAAATATGATATATTTTATGTTAATATAATACAATATAAAATAATATAAATAAGTTAAAATTTTGTTGTATAAATAATTATTTAAAATAATTAATCACAAATTTTTATAAAAATATATAAAAGTTAAAATAAAATTTATTTATTTAAATTTTATAAATATTTTCTTTTAATTATTCTCTTATAACTTTATGGTTAAGGCATTATTTTTTAGCTTTTTATTTTTTATTTTTTATTTTTATTTTTTTTATATACATCACTATTATTTACAACTCATACACTAATTATAAACTAATATAAATAAAGAATATGTATTTTATTTTTTATAAGTTAAAATTTAATATGGAAATTATTAATTTTATTAATTGATTATAATTTTTATTCTTAGTAAAATATTTAAAAATTAAAATCAAATGCATTTGTTTAAAATTTTCACTATTTTCTCCATATCAATTTTAAGGTGTTATGTTTCAAATTTAATATATATAAATTGAAATCTTGCTAAAATTTTATAGTTCAAACACTATTTCTTTTTTTTTCTATACCATTTCATAATTTCTATTTTTCTAAATCATTTCTACTATTTATAATTTATATTAATTATATTATTTTTATTTTTTATATTCATTACTATTATTTACAACTCTTACATTTATAAAAAAAATTTATAAATGTAAGAATGTGTTTTAGTTTTACTATATAAATATTTTATATAAGTGTGGCTTTAATATAGAAATTAATAATTTAATTAATTGATTATATATTTAATTTTGAAAAAATATTTAAAATTAAAATTAAAATTATTTATTTAAAATGTGCACCATTTTTATATCAATTTTACAATTTTAGGTTTTGAATTGAATATATATATGAATTTTGTTATGGCTATTTCATTGTATACTTTTTTTTTTCCTTTTCAAATCATTTCTATTATTTATAGCTCAAATATCAATATTATTGAATTGCATAGATATAATGCAACGTATTTTACTTTTATCATAAAATATTTTATTTTTAACTCTTACTACTTTATAATATATACTATTCCCTTTTTTTAATACTCTATTATAATATATTTTTTTTAAATTTTCACTCATATTATTAATATGTCAAGCACTAATATTATCAAGTAATATAGATATAATATAATTTATTTTATTGTCAATATAAAAATATTTAGAATAAATTAAACATTAAATATAGAAGATATTAACTAAATTAATTATTGTATTTTTAATAAAATATTTAAAAATTCAAATTATATTTATTTATTTCAATTTAATTAATTTTTTCTTGATTTCAATATTGGAGTGCTATAATTTAGATTAGATATATATTATTTCAAATTTTGTCATGACTATATAATTCATATATCATTTCTCTTTTATCTCCATTAGAATTAAATTTCTTAACTATTCTATTTTCTTTAACTCTTAGTACTTTACGAATTACACATTTTTATCTACTTTTTCTTGGATATTCTTTTTCTTCTTTTTATTTTTTATAGCAATTTTTAATTTTTATCCTTTTTTATTTCATTTATGTTATTTTCAGTTGAGATGATAATGTTATCCACTATTATATATATATATATATATATATATATATATATATATATATATATATATATATATATATATATATATATATATATATATACAATTTTAATAGAAAAATATTAATTGAATTAATTAATTTTTAATATATATATTTAAAAATTGCCAAGAGTCTTTAGCTTAGGTGGCATCCAATATTTTTTGAAAGTTTTGTACCTTTAATTTTATCTACAATTTGATTTCTGATCTTTGTATATATATATTTAATAGTTTAACTATTCTTACAATTACAAAAAAAAATCAAATTTATTTGTTCAAAATTTATTAATATTTTTTACATTAATTTTAATTGTTGTATTTTGAATTAAATATACTTCAACTAAACTTTATTAAGATTTTATAACTCACTTAGGTTGAAATTTTGTCATTTATAATTTATAAATTTAAATGTGTGATTATAAAATAAAATAATATATAAAATTTTAAAATCTTTATAATATTTTATTTTTTCATATAAGTATTATTTTTATATTGATAAAATAATAATAAACAAAGTGCAAAGGCTAAATTCTAGTCTCTCGTGAAGCCCATAATAATTTTTTTATGTTATTGAGGCGAAGCAAACTAACGAACTCTTCTATAATTATTATTAAGTTCTTGTTGCAGAATGAATGCAAAGCTGAAGCTATTTTGGGTTTGTGAACAGATACAGATATCAGTATAGGACAAGATTCGATCACGGGCTTTGATTTTCTTCGTCCTTACTACTTAGGGCAGAAACCCTATCCTCCTAAGCAGACTTTCTTTGATTTGGATTATGTTTCATTATAAATACCAGAAAATTCGTATTAATACCTAATTATTCAATTTTTTTTGAAGATTTTTATACTTTTTCATGATTTCTTCATCAAAAGTTAGTAACTCTTGTTTAGAAATAAGTAAACTTGTAGAGACAGGAAAAAGTTGTAGAATAAATATGTATTGTCCTCTCTAATTAGTTATGGGTCTACCGAATTGTAAACTCTATGGTTTGTATAAAGAGAAAGTGAGTGAAGAGTGGGGAAAGAATATTACTTTACTTTTATCCTAGTTATTATAGGGTTTATTTATCTTTATTTTTAAAATTTATTTTTAAAAATTATATTTCTATATGTGTAACTTAAAATAAATTTTAATTATTTTTCAATTTATTCTCTTATTCTAGATATTAATTTTATAATTAAATAAAATTTTTATCATTTATAATATTGATTATTTTATTTTTCGTTGATTTAAAATATTTTTTTTAAAAATAATTTTTAAAAATATAAAAATAAAAATATATTCAATCATATTCATAATTATGTTGGAAGTATGAATTAAAATCACAAAAAAATATGTAATTAATCATAATAAAATTATGAGCGTACCTGGAGCATAACTTGATAAGGTCATGACTGATCTGAATGATGATGAGTAGAATTACAACCTACTTCGCCCCTTAGGTTATCCAGATAGAGAGAAAAGAGAGAAAAAATTTTAGAAGAATGAGAATCCTTATTTTTCTGTGTGTTCAAATAATAACCTTGATCTCTCTATTTATAGTCAGACTTGTGATAGGAAACTACTGACTACTAAAGGGCTGTAAGTTGGGACCTCTACCCATATGGCTTATGCATGATCTAACCTATCATGAATCATACACATTAAACTAGGGCCCAATTTATTCTACGCTTAATGTTAAAATACAAAACTAATTACTTAAATAAATATTTCAATAATTGATTAATGCTAATCCATATAATATTTCTAATAAAATTAATTATTTTATTTTTAAATACAACAATCTCCCACTTGGATAGCATTAATTAATTATATGGAATAATTAAAATATCAATAATTAAGCAATTAGTTATACATTAAGCTATAAACTTAATTCAGAGAATGAGACCACATAGAATCACTGAATCCGATAGGGAGACAAATGATATAATGTCTCATAATCTGAAGGGAATATAATAACGTTTAGTCTTTCAACTATAACTCAGAAGAGAAACAACTTAAAATCATTGAATCCGATAGGGAAACAAATGATTTATATATATATAAAATATATTACTAATGTTTCAATATCCAAACTGAGTGACGATTACAAAAGTGGAATGAGACCATACAGAATCATTGAATCCGATAGGGAGACAAGTGATGTTAAATTAATGTCTCATAATCCTAAAGAACTGGATATATATATATAAGGCTACTGAGCAATGATTGCATAAGTGGAATGAGACCATACAGAATCACTGAATCCGATAGGGAGACAAGTAATGTTAAATTAATGTCTCATAATCCCAAAGGAATTTGATATATATATAAAGTTAATCTTTTGACCACAGCTCATAAGAGAAACAACTTAAAATCATTGAATTCGATAGGGAAGCAAATGATTTATATATGTATAAAACATATCACCAATGTTTCAAAATGAGCAATTACTGGTCACAAATATCAACAAAATAAGATAAACATATCTCATACTCCCACTAAACTAAGACTTCCTAAAAAAATTTAACAAGACCTATATGAGTTACTTGATTTTAAATACTCCTATAGGTAAGCCTTAAGCCAACGGATCCCTTGCATGTCTCCACAAGGGCTATGTTTAATGTGAGTCTGAAATTCAACAATCTTTTCTCTCTAACAAATAGGAGTTTAACATAAAAATTGTTCAATATGTCTAGAATTCCTATTGTTTTGAGAAAAGCACAAAATAGAAGCCTTATTGCAATAAAATTTGGTAGAGATCGTGATATAGAATTAACTAATTGCATGCCAAATATCAACTTCCTCAACCTTATAGCCTGTCAAGTGGCCTCATAATATGCGATAAACTCTACTTCCATTGTTAAGGTAGCTGTGAGTGTCTCTTTAACACTTTCCTATGAAACAGCTCCTCCAAACATTATAAAGATGTATCTAGATGTTGACTTACGATCATCTATGTACAAGGCATAATCAGAATCTGAATAACCAATACTTTCAAGTAAATTAGATTGTCTACAAGTCAACATATGATTCATAGTACTTTGTGGATGCTTCATGACCTTCTTGGCGACTTTTCAATGATCCATCCTAGGGTCACTTGAGTATCTTCCAAGCACACTAATAAGAAAAGCTATATCTAAACAAATGCAAACCTGTGCTTGCATAAGATTACTAATAGCGGAAGCATAAAGAATCTTATCCATTTTATCCCTTTCAATATCAACTTGAGGGCAATATGATTGAGACAGTGTATTATCTTTCTAAGTAGGCATTGGACTAGATGCACAGGTGTCCATTTTAAATCTTTCAAGCATCCATTCAATTAAATTGGCTTAGCACAAACTCAAAATACTATGAGTTCTATCATGATAGATCTGAATTCTAAGAACAAAGGATGTTTTTTCCAAGATCAGAATGACATGATAACATGCATTTTGACTCATCTAAATTAATTAAGTTTCTAGCCAACAAAATGTCATCAACATAAAGCACTAAGATGATTAAATTACTCTAATAAATTTATTAAAATTTCTGCAAGTACACAATATAGTCATATGGTATTGCAAGTCTCTAAACCCTTTGAAAACGTCTAAACTTAATGGCTAGCTGATTAGATTGTTCAACATAAGGATATTTATTTATCTGTACTGAAATGTCAACATTATCTCCTCTAGTGGTGAGAGAATCAAAATAGGTATAGGCAGAATGGTGGCCTTGTCACATAAATTGATAGCCTTAAGCATTGAACTCCCACTATCCAAGTCATCCTCAGAATAAAAATGTCCAATCAAACTTGATTATCTTGATACTATAAGTGAGATAATAAAATCTATAACCTCTTGATCTAATTCAGCACTTAATGAAGAACCCATTGATTATTCTAGAGTTTAATTTCTTAAATTAGGGATTATATGGTCTCATATTTACTTTACAATCCTAAAATCGAAAAGATTTCAAAATTTAAGAAATCTAGATCTAATAACATACCTTTGTTTTACCAATCTTTCTAATCTCTCTTTAGAAAAATGGCCTAAATTTGATCCCATAGAATGGAAGAATTTTAACTCATTTTAAGTTATTTATGCCTAATTATAGCATTGATGGGAATGTCAGAAGATACAACAGGATGATCTTTTAAATTCAAATGATATAGATCATTTTGTAAGGTGACATTACCAACAATAGCAAAATCATTATGAATCTCAATCTTTCCACTTCCTTGCCAAAGGGTATAATCACAATTATCTAAAATAAAATTAGAAATCAAATTCCTTCTGGTAGAAGGTACATAAATAACATTATTTAGATCCAAAATATGTCCAGATGACAAACATAAGGAAATTGATCCTATGTATTGAACCTCAACCTTACTACCTGCTACTCCTAAGACATTTTTCTCTCTCTTATTTGGGATCTACTGGTTCTTGAACCCCTTTAAAGAATTTGTAACATAAACAGTTTCACCAAAATCTAACCACCAAAATCCAGAAGATATTTTAAGATTATTGGACTTAAAACACACTAAAGTTAAATGGGTAGAATTGAATTTCTCTTTAACAACTTTCATGTACTCCACAATAGTGTCCTTATCTGGGATATTCTCTTTAATTCTCTTTTTAATAGTGAACTTAATTACTACTAAATAGATCTGATTTGACTTATACCATTATTTGTAATAGGTCTTATTTACAGCACTAGACTTAGGTAATAGATTAGCCAGCTTCGATTCTCTAAAAGCTAAATTTTATTTAGATATTGTCAAGTACATGTTCAAAGACTCTCTCTATTTATTATAGTTTATTCCATTAAGAGTCCTTACCACAAATAGTTGTTGAAAGCCCGAGACTGATGCAACAGGATTAGGAAATTATTAATTATGTGTGCACAACATAACTACAATACAAGATTCCCAATTAAACAAATCAATCAAACAACTATCTAACAAAGTGGTATCCAAAATACATGTACCATAGATTTAGCTTGCATAAAAGTCTACATAAAAATATAATCAATATAACCATATCGATAGGGTACAAGAAATATTGAAACATTATAATTACTGCATGTCTATTCTAAGGAATCTAAACTTTAAAATTACATTAGCAATGTTACACCGATAGGATGTATCCATCATCAATGCAATGTACTCCTAAAAATCTTAGAAGCACAATATTTTATGAAAAATAGCCTTATTATATTCCTAATTTATCATTAGTATGAAAATAAATGGCTTTAAATAACTTTATATGTATAAAATTACATAATTAAGGGCTCAAAATCATCTAATATAGTTATGCACATAACCAGAAAGAGTGAAAGTACACCAAGCCTAGAAAAAATATAAATAATGTTCATGAAATTTTCTGTAGCCAAAATTCCACCAGTAAAATATATTTTCATACAATATAAACTTTACTAAATTCAAAATAAATAATTATTGGCTACAAAAAATTTTAAAAAATTTGCCAATTAATAGAAAATTAAATTCTAAACAACTAGGCCAAAATTTAGGCCCAAAAGGCCTTGCAAGCACATACACGTGCTAACACGCGTTGAGCCCCGCGAGTGGGCTTGCACCAGAAATTTTATGTCAGCAGACTGGCGCGTGGATATCACGCGCTCACACGCGTGTGGCTAGTCTGGTCAGCTGACTAGTCAACCTTTTCAGCCTTTTTTTTTTCGCACGTGTAGTTCACGCGCTACACGCTTGTCTCACACGTTCCTGGCGCGTGCTTTGCAGAAAGCTCCTATCATGTTCGCGTGTGGAGTTCATGCGCGTGACAGGCGCATGTGGCCTATGCGTCTGGGCACTTCGTCTTCCTCTTTCTTCTTTCTTCGCACAGTTTCAGTTTTATTTATTGTTTTTCACCATTAATGTGGTTTCAAGCTCCAAAATTTTATTTCTAACCCCTTTTTAACCCTAGAAAAATTATATCTAACATAATTTAACACAGATTCATGCATTAATCCAAAAAATAAGGGTTTAAAATTATGCTTTAAGATTTTAAAAAATTCAAAACTTTCACGCCTTCCTGGAGCATAATCACGAAATCCAGAATATAATTTAACAATAGTATAATATTCCAGATGTATATAAGAATAAAATTTATGAACCAATTAAAAGAAACACAGATCCAAATAATCTCAGAATCCAGAAACCAACTAGCGCTTAATAATCATGAATTTAATGCAATCAAATAACATAATTATAACTCCGATATATTTGAGATCAGAATTCAATATTTAGTCGAAAGAGAAATAGATCTAATTATTTTAGAAAAAAATTTGAAAAATTTTAAGAATCTATCAGATTGCTCATAATCATAAATCCATACATCAACATCGCTCTGATACTAATTATTGGAAGTATGAACTAAAATCACAAAAAAATATGTAATTAATCATAATAAAATTATGAGCGTACCTGGAGCATAACTTGATAAGGTCATGACTGATCTGAATGATGATGAGTAGAATTACAACCTACTTCGCCCCTTAGGTTATCCAGATAGAGAGAAAAGAGAGAGAAAATTTTAGAAGAATGGGAATCCTTATTTTTCTGTGTGTTCAAATAATAACCCTGATCTCTCTATTTATAGTCAGACTTGTGATAGGAAACTACTGACTACTAAAGGGCTGTAAGTTGAGACCTCTACCTTATGCATGATCCAACCTATCATGAATCATACACATTAAACTAGGGCCTAATCTATTCTACGCTTAATGTTAAAATACAAAACTAATTACTTAAATAAATATTTTAATAATTGATTAATACTAATCCATATAATATTTCTAATAAAATTAATTATTTTATTTTTAAATACAACAAATTGTCGATGTTATTGTTTCAGCTGCGCCTGCACGTACGTTGCTGACATGAATACGGTCCAAAATTCACTTGCAACTGTAATATTGGCTTTTCCTTCTGATAAAATGCTTTAACAATTTACAACCTAGTTTTGAATCCGAAAAGCCGAGGACTGAGTTGCCTATTCTGAAATAGGTTTTAAATTACGGTCTATAATCGTGATCTTCGTGATCCTGTCTCCATATAATATTATTATTGTAATCTACATTATAATTATAATTTTAAAATATAATATATGCATTTTTTATATTTATATATAATTTTGTTAATCATAATAAAATTATAATTGTCATAGCAACGCCATTTAAAATTATAATTCTGAATTTCAATTTTAAATACATGTAACCAGTTTATGAAAACTATATTAGATTAGGTTTTACGTGTTTGCTTCCCATTCATAAGCTGAGGCTTTTTTATGCAAAAAAGTGGTATCGTTAGAAATTGATGAATTACTTCATTAAAGAATTTTTAATCACAACTGGTTTTAGAGCTTTGGTTACAAGAAATTTGCACTAGCTTACTTATAGACTCTCTCAATGTACCAAAATTTTTTTTAACATTTTTATTTAATATTATACAACTTGTATTTTTAGATTCTCCATATGCCTCTAGACTTTCTCAAGCCCCAAGCTTTTTTATTTTTTACAATTTTATTTAATATTTTATAACTTATATTTTTAGATTCTCCTTTGGAAAGATTATTGCAATTCTTCTTGTCTTTTATAAAAATCTCTCCCTAATAATAACTAGTATATTTCTAAATTAGAGATCATTTAGTTCACATATATAATATAAGAAGTAGAATTTTTTGAAAAGTAGGAAATAATTGTTAAAACAAGGAAGTAAAACTTTCTCGAAAGTTTTACCTCATACAAGTTATGAGAAGTTGCTTACCATTACTCTCTCAATAAAAGCTTTCCATATCTTTCATAAATAAAAATATCAACTTATTCGCATTTAATTTAACTATATTTATTATATATCTATTATATTATTTCATATTTTTATTTATTATTTTAATATTTAATTATAAAATTAAAAATAATATATTTTTATCTACTATATATATTTGATAGAATTATTTATTTAACTAAAATTTTTATTTATTTAAATTATATTTCATTTTAATTACATTAAGATAATTTAAGATATATATAAATCTTAGTTTTTTATATAAACCTATTTTAATTTTTATATCAAATTAGAAAATAAAGAATTACTAATTTTAAAAAATTATAATGAAAAGAGAGATCATAAATATAATATAAAAAGGGTAAATATGATAATTAAAATTTATTGATATGTATTAAAATAATATTAAGAATATAATAATTATTTTATTAATATTTTTTAAAAAAATTTAAAGTTGAATTAAATAAAATGTAGGAAGTTACTTTTTGAAAATATTAGTTTTTCGATGTCAATCAAATAATTTTGAAAATTTCTTAAAAAAAATTTACATAAAAAATTATTTTATAAAAAATTTAACCTTCTATAAAAACTCACCTTATCTATAAATCGAATGACTCTTTATATTTTTGGTACCCCGTGATCTTGAAAAATGATGAACTCTAATTGTATTATTTCTAATTAATTTTTTATTATACCTTTGATCTTTCTATATGTGCTTGATGCACTGAAAACTTATTTTTGTTGTTGTCTCTTCTTGATTCTCTTTATCGTAAAAGAGTCTTCAGCCTTCTTCATGTACTATGATTTTGTGTTTCTTTTTGCCGCCACTATAGCATCTTTCCTCTTCTAGGTGCACCTAGAAAAGTTTTCAATTCTTGCATATTATTTTTTCTGATTTTTTTTTTATTATTATTGAACAGGTTCATAAAATCCATCAAAATCATATCACAAGAAAAAACCTCAACCATGTTTGAAGTTATCACATTGAAGTTGACGGTAAAAATTCATTGAGAAGCTGGTGCTTGAGTTACCCTGGTCAGTCTTTCTACAAAGCAGATCAAAGAAAACTTTTGCACAAATGAGCAAATATTAGATATAAGCAATAAAAGGATAGTCCATCATGTATACTCCGATATTAAAATTAATATTTATTTAAATAGAATAATGAAAGGCATAATTTAAAGAGCTAACAAGGAGTGTACATGTGACCTGATTCGTAAAGAATTTCTACCTTTTCCTCATTTGCTTGAAAATGTGATTTAAATTTTTTTTGGAATGATGACCTGTGTGTGTCTTGTGCGTACAAGAGTTGTTTTGATAATTAATCCTTGCTAATATGTTTCTAGAAGGTGTTTGTTCAGTATTGGATCTTCGTGGACCGATCGGTCTTGGATGGGTCGGTCGAGCCATATGGCAACGAGCTTCTGGATTTATTTAGCTGCTTGATTTCACTTCTAAGCCGTTTGAGCTTAAGCTTGTTATGCTATAATTCAAATCGCCATTTTGGGCGTTATTAGAAGCTAAATTTATTCATCTGCAAATTCGATCACGGGCACTATTGTGCAAAGAGGATCACATGGTAGGGAGGGAGATTCAGATCATCATTTTTTCTTGTTTTGTGCTATAAAGGGTTATGTTTTAAACTTTTGTAGATTAAGAAGAAGTGCTGAAAAGTTCAAGATAATTAAAAAAAAAATTTGAGGTATCATTTAATTAAGTTGTAGATTTCAATATTAAGACATAATATCTTAATTGAAATTACTTATAAAAATATAAAATAGCTTGATATTTATGGTAGAAAATCAATAAATTTTATACTTTAGAAGTCATTTTTATATCGCATATAAATGGAAATTTTATGTATTCAATAATTTTGGAGTGAATACACGCCTAGTATATTAAGACTCGAAAATTTTCATTTTGAGGTAATTGAAAAGTATTTGTTTGTCTATTTACCCTACCCGTTGGAGATTTTAGATGAATTTTATGATGTCTTAAAGATTTTTAAAATTCAGGATAAAGTGATAATCTAAGAAATTATTAAATTAAAATCATTTAATCATATTCATTAAAAATAAAAAATTATAATTAAATAATTTTAATTTAATAATTTCAGAACTTATTAAATCATCCTAATTTTGAAACCCTGAAAAAAATCTCGAAACAAGCACCCAATTTTTATCATGCCGAGTGCATCTCTTACCTCGTTTTGAAATTTCAAAAAAAAAATGATTTACTTAAAATTAAACTCATTAATAAATGGAAAATTTAATATTAGTGCATTGCTAAAGTCTAATAGTTGATATGTCATTATATATTGTATGAAATTTGACTTTTAAAAAAATTAAATTTAATGTGTAATTAAATTTGATAATAAATTAATATATTATTAAATTAATGGAGTACCAAAGCCTCTCTCTTAATAAATTTACATAAGAATTTAATTTTTACGGTGTTGGTATAATAACAACAATGTCGGAATCAATAATTTCTAGCATACTAATGAAATTATTCATAATTACTTCATCATTTAAAGTTTATGTGGCATATTTGATTTCATTTTAGTAGAAATAATTTTAATTTATTGGTAAATCAATTATTTAATTTAAAATATATTGAAAAATGTATAAAATTTAATTAAAAAGAAAAATTAGATTTTGATATATTATGGTAAATATAATAGTAGAAAGAGGGTAAAATTTTTATATAGAATAGTTTTTAGGTTTAATAAAATAAACTTTAGAAAAATCTTTATTAAATTATGTGGAGTTCATAATAATATAAATATAATTAAAATAAGAATTATAAATGAAATGAAATTTTTTTTTAATTAAAGTCAAATAATATTTTTAAAAGGAATTTATTTAAAAAATAAAATAAAATTTTATTTTTGATTCTGCATTTAAAAATTTGGATTTTCACTTTTTCTTTTTAATTTCAAATGAGGAGTAAATTGTTTAATGTTGATAGACGGCGAATCATAAATAATAGAAAGGGTTTAGTTGACAATTTGACAATTTAATTTGACTCGGCAACTATTTTACTCCAAGGTAGAATTATTGTCAATATAGTCCTTTTTTAATTTACATTCTTAATTTCGTCCTTCACATACGTATTTACCATTATTTAATATAGTGATGCCATATGTTGTTAACCTATTTGATAGAATTATTACTTTTGTGAACTTCAATTTCGTTTTTGTCATAGCAAGTTTGATTCAATCAAGAAACAGATTGGATCAGAGTTCTAATATAGGCCAATTCGTTAATAGGCCCAATTAATGAAAATTACTGAAATGAGTTTCCTGTAAGATTTTTCAACTTTTACTGAGAACGTACTTCCTTCATTTTTTTAAATGTCTTAATGCATAAGAATTAAAGAAAATAATAAATAACTTTAGTTTTAAGAGAAATAAATTATAATTATTGATATATTTTCTAATAAAAATAAATTAATAAATAAAATTATTGAATATTTATTAAAATAATAAAGGTAATATTTGAAAAGAAATGATAAATATTATCTTATTTTTTTAAATAATAGATAAATAGGAATAAATTTTTCTCTAAAATAATATTTAAAAGGAAATACAGGTAGTATGAATTATAATTTTCTATGATTTTATAGGCAACGGGTAAATACATTTTTAATTAATTCATCCTTGCAATTTGCAATTGCAACCAATAATTTTAAGGTGAAAATGTGCTAAATGTTTTATAGTTTAAGTGATGTTCCTATAATTCCCTCTTCTTACAATGTGTATTTAACCCTTCATGTATCTATCTACTCTTTTTCCATAAACAAACGAGACACACACATGTGAGTCTCACATAACCATTAAAAGCCTTTCATTTCCATCTTTTTTCCCAACCCCTCTATTTCTAGAGAAAGAAAGAGGGAAAAAAAAAACTTAAATTGTCAACAAGCAAAAACAAAACATTAGCGAAAAAAATAACTACATATCACGCAAAAAAAATTAAAGATATAGTTTCAATTTATTTTTTGAAAGATGTTTTTCATAAAAATATTTTTTATATAAATGAAAAGATATCGTATACTTTTATAATTTTTAATTTAAACATATAACAGATATATGATAATAGAAAGAAACAACAATTTTTTTTAAAAGAAATGAGAAAACTTTCTTCCACCAAATTTCTTATATTTAATATTAAATATTTAAGTTATTTTTTATTATATTAATATTAAAAAGTAGAAAGATTTAAGAATCATGTCAATCATAAGCTCTCATTAATTATTGTTCTCTCCTAAAAAAAATTTTCAAAAAAAAAAAAATATAAGCACATCACTTTTCTTTTTCCTCCTTATCTTTTAAATTTACTTCTATTCAAATAAATCATTAAAAAGTATAGGAACTTCATGTATTTTAACCCAATTTTGACTCTCAGTAAAAGAAAGTAATATATATATATATATATATATTGAATTTTCTTACAAGTAACATTTAATTTTATAATATAATTTCACTTTGACTGTTGAACCAAATTTACCCTTCCGTGATACGAACATTTCCACTTCACACGTTTTAAGTTTTTGTCGCTTTATTTGACTTAGGAAAAGAAAGTGTCAGCAGAAGGGGGCCGTCTTGACTGTTCCGGGTCGTTAAGTCAAAACCAGATATTACAAAGTAAACTAAGGAATCCTTCTAGATGAGAATCGTTCATACCAAATTAAAGATTTTAAGTTGATTTGAAATGAAGAATGAATTTGTCAAAAGAGATTTTTCATATACCATTCTTAATTGCCTTTTTGATTAATTTAAGTTTCCTGGTCTTCATCTTAGGACTTACTAGTTAAGCTTTACAAGGCTCTATCTGTGAGTTGGATGTTTTAGACTGAGCTTCTTTCTCTTCTTTGTTTTGAAGTTTGAATTATTCCAGAATAAGATCCTAAATTTGCAGTATATAATCTAATAGTATTATTATAGATTGTATTGTATCAATATTTTTTCTATATATATTTATTTTGTGATATAATTGGGCCGAAGCCTAAAAGAGAAAATAAACAATTAAAGAAAAGCAATAAAACAAATCTAGCTTTCAAAACATTAATAAGAAGTAAATGTGCCAAATTAGGCTAAAATACCAAATTACGCAAATTTTTAAAACAATTTACCGTTTTACGGCGGGTTGGAAACATATTACCAGAATACGCAGGGCGCCATTCAAATTGGCGCCCCTGGGGGTTGGAGGCGCCATTCAAAGTGGCGCCCTCCCCTTGGAGGCGCCATTTGAGGTGGCGCCCTCCCTCCTGGGAGGCGCCATTTGAGTAGGCGCCCTCCGGAGGGAGGCGCCATTTTGACTGGCGCCCTCCGTAGGGCGCCTTTAAGTTTGAATTTTGAAATTCAAAGGGAGGCGCCATTTCATCAGGCGCCTCCCCCCCTATTTATACCCATCCCCTCCCCCAAACCCTTCATTTCATCGCAGCCTCCCTCATCGCAGCCTCCCTCCTCCTCTCGCAGCCTCCCTCCTCCTCCAAACCCTTTATTTTATCGCAGCCTCCCTCCTCCTCCAATATCGCAGCAGCAGCCTCCCTCCTCCTCCAAACCTTCGGTCACATTTTCGCAGCAGCCTCCTCTTCGTCGCTTGCATTTTCGCAGCAGCCTCCTCTCTCAAACCCTCAGAAGCCATTTTGCAGGTCTGCTTTTCTTTTTCGTTCATCAGTCATCATCCATTCTTATTTTTGTACATTGCATTCAGAATCATTTTTTGCTTTGGAGCAAATCTGATCCTAGTCAACTCTCATTTGGTTAGTATATTTGTAATTTTTATTATTATATCATATATTTTTTTAGATTAATTATTATAATTTATGATTTGAAGTGATGATTAAAGTGTTAGGAATAGATTTCTGTTATAATTTATAAATTTTATTTATTTAAGTTTTAATATTTTTTGTATTTATATTATAATATTTATTTTATGTTAATATTATGATTTATAATATGAAATGGTGATCTTGGATTTAGAAAAGATTTATATAAATTTATATGATATGTGATAGTTTATATTTTTTATTGATTGATATTTTTATATAATTTCTGTATGTATATTATAATTTATATTTCATGTTGGTTATTATGATTTACGATGGGAAATAATGATCTACGATTTAGAAAAAAATTATATAAATATATGTGATTTGTGATAATTTATAATTTTTATAATATTTATTTAATATTAATTATTATGATATATGATGTGAAGTGGTGATCTAGGTTTTAGAAAAAATTTATACAAATTTATATGATATGTGTTAGTTTATGTTTTTCACTGGATAATATTTTTATAATTTTTGTATGTATATTATAATTGATATTTCATGTTGATTATTATGATTTATGATGGGAAACGATGGTCTAGGATTTAGGAAAAATTTTTATAAATATAGGTGATCTGTGATAGTTTGTGATTTTTATTGGTTAGTGTTTGTAGATTTTTTACATTTATATTATAATTTTTAATTTATTTTGATTATTATGGCTTATAATGTGAAGTGATGATCTAAGATTTAGAAAATATTGAAAGTTTAACATATTATATTTATTAGAAAACTAACATGTTATTGATAATATTTTTTTTACAATCATTAATTATATTTTAAACTTTATGATAATATCTTAAGTTTTTATTAATGATACTTTTTAAATAGTATATTTTAAGTTTAAAATACATCAACTTAAAGTTCTCGGAGGGTTTACAGTCCGTACATAATTTATTTTTCATTTCATGTACCTTGCAGATGATTTTCCTTTTTATTTCTTCAATGATTGTATTAAAAGTTGAAATAGAAAATATTGAATAATATTAATTTTATATAATATTATATTTTTTATGCGTCAAGTTATTTTTAATGATCAAATATGTTTTTTTTTAGGAATTCATGTTATGGAAAACGCTGACTGAAATAACTAATTATATATTTTAGTTTCAATGAGATGAGTTAGGAATAAAAATTAGGTATTTTTTAACATTCATTAATATTTTATTGATATAAAAATTCGAACAATATATTTTAAATTGAATATACATCAATAAAATACTTTATATAATATTATTTTTCCCTTTAATATTATCCTACAAAATAAATTTATTTTAGCGTGATTGTTGCATAATTTTATAATTGATACAATAACATCTAATAACTTTTACTTATAGATTGAAATTATTAAATTATCTAACAAATTTTTCTTTCATGCAGAGGTTTTTTTCTGTTTGCTTCTCCGAATACTCACCGGTTAGTATTTTTAGGAATTTTATGCTTATACTATAATGTTTATATAGTCATAGTGAAGATATTTTTTATTTCGGTAGAGATATTTATTTAGAATATTATGATATTAATAATATAGAATTATTTATTTTATTTTGTTTGTTATGATTGATTATCTGAAATTATGATTTAAGATGTGAAGTTATGATTTATGAAAATGTCGTAGGACTTTATATGTAATGTGATCGGTGTGCTATTAAAATAATAACAAACGAGATAAAGAAGGATGTCGTAATATAAGTCTTACGACCTAGGGGAAAGCCATATTAAGAGAACTGGATCATGTGAGACCTTAATGTATCATAAGAGAGGTACTAAAAAAGCTCCTGGGAAATGTGAATGTAACCAAAAGCCTTGAAAAAGTAGGATACTGTTATTACAAATTTAGATTTTTTTGCATTTAAATAGTAGATATTGTAGATGGAAGAGTAGTAAACGTACCCGAAAAAAATATAGGTATCCTTGATTTATTTAGGAAGAACTAAGATATATATGGAGGTAACAAATAATAATGTGTACATACTTTTGGTTGCTATTTCGTAGTAGGTGGGAACGGAGAAAAAAAGTCGTAAAAGTGGACAAATAGTGTATTTGATTGGCTAACTAATTTAATTAGTATAATTTGTGTAAAATCACTAAGAAAAATGATGATTGAAAGAGATAAACAAAACCATAGGTAAAATTATATAGTCAAATTTTATATTAGTTTAGGAAAAAAAATAACCTTAGATTGGTCGAAGAAAATAATCCTGTTATTTCATAGAATTAATAGAATACCTTGCAAAATAGTAACACACCGCGTTCATTTTTAATTATAGTATTAAATACTAGTATACTTATTTATGAGAACAAAATTTGTATATGAGACTACTTCTCCATGTGGGGGTGCAGCGAGTATTGTGCAGCTAAGAGTAAGAAGATGAAGAAAAGTTTAATTGCGTTTATATATTCAAATGGTACAATTGTTGAGGGGGATGCGGGGATAATGTACGATGGACCTCCCCCAAAGGCATTGAAATTACGAGGTTGCAACAGTATGGATGCTTTGCGGGAGAGAATTCATGCTCGACTGAAGCTTCACGAAGATCAAGCTGTGGGGAAGATTGTTTACAGGTTTCCACAACATCAAACAGAGGCTCAGTACATGGCATACGAATTGGATGACGATGAAGACTTGGTATGCGTGATAGCAAGCTATGAACAACATCCGACGATGACAGCCATGGAATTGTACGTGGACGTGATCACATCCGAGTTGCGCACTGCCAGCCTTCGTTTTGATGAAAGAGTTCCAAGAACTGCACCGCCCGTGGATCCAGCAGTTTATGTTAGCACTGGTTGTTCGATGGTGGGGGAAGGCCGTCCTTACACAGATGGATTTGAGTTCCACATTTCTGATAGTCATACTCCTGCGCTGGACTCATCTGTTGCAGGTGTTACCCCGGTAAATGCACCCCAAACCTTGGTAGGTTCATCCCGTGCCTTGCCGGTCGTTCAAGAAGAATCTATCGATCCCATATTGCTGGATGCCCACCTAGAGTCTGGTTTTGAAGACGATGAGGTGTCCTGCAGTAGCAGCGACGATCATGACACAAATGACGATGAACGTGCAGCAACAAATGCAGACAGTGTACCAACGCGATGTGTGAGGGGTGGTAATGCTGCACAAACATCGTATGGTGTCCCCCAGGCTGCTGTCTTCTCTGACATTGATTGGGATACGATACGGAAGCCAAATGAATTTTCAAAAATCGTGAAGCCAACCTATGATTACGACATGGAGGACTTGGAGGTTAGGCAAGAGTTCGATTGCAAGGAGGCTTTAATCGCTGCAGCCAAGCATTACCACATCAGAAGGCACCACAGTTATTACGTGGAAGAGTCGGATACCAGAAGATTATCATTGAAGTGTGATAAATTTGGGGACCAATGCAATTTCCACCTCAGAGCGGTGAAACTGAAGAATTGTAACACTTGGACCATAACTAGACTTTCAGGGCCCCACACATGTGTTAATGCTAGATTGACACAGGACCACAAGTCTCTGGATTCCGAGTATATCAGTTCCCTGATCCTGGAGATGGTTAAAATGAAGCAAGACGTTCCCATCTCGCTTATACAAGAGAGGGTGGAAGGCATGTACGGATACAAGATTTCGTACAAAAAAGCATGGAAGGCGAAACAAAAGGCAATTGTGAAGGTGCACGGTGATTGGGACAAATCGTATGAAGTGCTCCCCAAATGGTTGGACATTTTAGGCTACTGTGACCAGGCGCTGTTCAAGTTGGAGTCCCACGAATTTGTCACAGCTAATAACCGTGTCGATCCGCAGAAACATGTTTTCAACCGAGTTTTCTGGACATTCAAGCCATGCATTGCAGCGTTTCCTTACTGCAAGCAATTCATACAAGTTGATGGCACGCATCTATATGGCAAGTTCAGGGGCGTGCTACTGATTGCTGCGACTCAGGACGGTAACAAATGCCCCGTTCCTCTTGCCTTTGCCATTGTTGACAGGGAGAACTATGAGAATTGGAGTTGGTTTTTGGCATTACTGCGGGTCAATGTCACGAATAAGCAAGGAATATGCTTGATATCAGATCGACACCAAGCTATAAAGGATGCTGTAGCCACCGAAGGCCTAGGATGGCAGCCTCCTTATGCTTATCACCGGTATTGTATCAGACACATAGCCAGCAACGTTCGCAAGAAGTGCAGGGATGACAGTGTGAGGAAAGCTGTCCTCAAGATTGGTATGTGTTAGTGCAGGCATTTCTTTATTGAGCGTTTCATTTATAAATCTGTGCACCCAGTTGTTCATTTTAGTTAACCTATTTGTCTCTTTCTATTCAGCGTACGAGCCCAGTTGGGGAAAGGCCATAGAGAGATTGGACAATCTTAGCAAAGTCAATGAGGAGATCCATAAGAAGTTGATCGGTATTCCGAACGAGAAGTGGATGCTCGCTTATGACGAAGGCAGAAGATATGGTCATATGACGACTAACATTGTAGAGTGCATCAATGGCCTCTTCAAAGGACTAAGGAAGCTGCCAATCACAGGCCTTGTCCAACAAACATATTATAGATGCGTCAAGTACTTTGTGGAAAGGGCAAAAGAAGCGCACGCTGACCTACAACAAGGACACAGATACGCAAGCAGATTCAGACAGGAGCTTGCGACTATCCAGTCACGTGCGACTTCTTACCACGTTCGTGCTTACAATAGAGAAGGGACTAGGTTTGAGGTGGTGGAGGGCCCTGATTTGGCTAGTGGCTCATGTGGAAAGGTCGTCCAGGTGTTATTAGACAAAGGGCAATGTGAATGTGGACAATTCCAAGCATATAGGTATCCTTGCGCTCACATTATTGCTGCTTGTGCCTCAATCAACATATCGTGGGAACCATATGTCGATGCTGTATACAGGCTTGACACGCTGCTCAATTGTTACAAATCTGAGTGGTGGCCTATTGGGGATTGGTCGCAGTGGAATAACCTACCACCATTCCCTGTCCTAGTTCCAAATTATGGAAGATTACGTGCAAGGGGACGACCAAAGGCGACCAGAATCAGAAATGAGATGGATTGGCCTCAGGAGAGCGGTGTAAAGCAAAAATGTAGTCATTGTAAGATGGAAGGGCATAATCGTAGGCGTTGCCCACTGCTTCATGGGGACGAAGGCCCTTCTACACTGTGATTTTTACTATTTACTTTCGCATGTATGCTTTAAAGTATGTTAACCAATGTCATAAGTGTAGCGGTTGCACACTATATTTTATTTTTTACGGTTGTAAATTTGCACATCATTATGTATATAAGGGTTACCCCATTACTGGTAATGTGAAATTTTTTATCACCTGTCATTTTATGATATTATTTATATATATTGCACCTTTAATTTAAGACAGTTTATGATATTATTTTTTAATACCTTAAGGTTGTGCTTAAATTGGACAACACCTTTAAGCTTGTGTGTGTTTAAATTTCATTCTTATGCAATGCTTGTCGTGGCAGATGGCATCCACATCCCGACGCGTTGATCCTGGACCACGCGATCCTTCTCTGCTGACCGCTCAGGCCTCACACATATCCCAGTCGGTTTGGACAGGCCATGTATGGAAATAGCTACACCCTAATTAACCTGAGTATTTACTGTTTCTGAATTGTCAGACGTTATAGTTGGTGTTATTTTTTCTTTTGCAGCCTGACCGTGTGCTTAGGATTCGCCGAGCTCATCACTACTATCACCAGCCGCCGCCGGAGATGATTGTCCCCTTTCTGCGAGAGGCAGGCTTTTACGGCTTGGCGATGTGTGAGTTTGTGTCGATCGACCATCAGTTGATCAGTGCTCTTGTGGAGAGGTGGCGGCCGGAGACGCACACCTTTCACATGCCGCAGGGAGAGACGACTATTACCCTGCAGGATGTTGCCTTTCAGCTCGGCCTACCCATTGACAGTCGAGTAGTGACGGGGCCCACTGTGTGGGGATGGGGAGGCCTGATAGAGGAGTACTTGGGACTCCAGTTACCGGTGGATGAGAATGTCATCCGAGGGGGGCGACTGAGGATGAGTTGGTTGGAGAGGTATTTCACTCATCTTCCAGATGATGCGGATGAGGTGACAGTGCAGAGATTCGCCCGAGCTTACATTTTACGACTCATTGGTGGGACGTTATTTCCGGACCATTCCGGCACATACGTCCACCTCATGCACTTACCCTTGATCGCACACCTACACGAGGCTTGGGACGTACAGTTGGGGGTCCGCTTGCCTGGCATACCTGTACAGAGAGCTCTGCAAGGCCACCGCACCGGATTACAGAGAGATAGGAGGTTGTTGCCTACTACTGCAGCTCTGGGCTTGGGATAGATTTCCCACTATCGCTCCCGCGATAGCTATTTCAGACATACCAGAGGGGGATGCAGGGATTGGCCCCTTAGCGCGCAGGTTAGAAAATATTTCAACTTTCACTTATAATTAAGTTTGCTACGCAGTTGCCTAACTTTGTTATTGAACTTGACAGGTGGCACTATCAGAAGACGTTCCAGGATAGTCCGGCACACAGCCTACCCCATTACAGATACGTGCTGGACCGGCTTCGACTTGACCAGGTACGCAGGGGGGTTTTACAATCATTAATTTCAAGGCTTTATCCAATCCACAATCGTATTTAAATCACATGATAAAATTGTAACTTCAGATCGTCTGGATCCCGTACACTGAGGAGGTCATCGCATCACTGCCTCAGTACTGCTTTGATGGGAGCGACACTTGGACAGCAGTGGTGCCGCTCATTCACTTCCAGATTGTCAAGTGGCACCAGCCTGATAGGGTTTTGCGGCAGTTTGGACTCCGCCAGGCCATTACAGAGCCACCGAAGCAGGTGGCGGAGGTCCACTGCCTTCACTTGTCCGGTCGGCATGACGAGGAGTGGCACATCCGCCATCAGCCGTATATTGCACTCTGGGATATCCGGCGAGACTTGTGCGTTACTGCCGAGCCGATGACACGCCTAGTTCTGGGACCACGTTCCGATTACATGACATGGTACAGACGGGTTACCAGACGATGTATTACACCTGTCGGGGGAGCGCTTGACCTTGTGGTAATTTTGCGTGCTAGTTTTTTGTATCTGATTTTCTTTAAATGCATTAGTATTATAACTAACTTTAATGTCAAAAATTTGCGCAGGTAGATGAGGTTTCTTCACTACAGGACTTCACTACCCCTGAGGGGCAGACTATGTTCACATTCGATGCGCTTAGGTCAGCGACGGAGTCCATCCTTCATGCGATTCAGCAGGTTGATCATGTCATCATTGACTCACATGCGGAGCCAGCTCCCCAGGCCCATCACATCCCAGACCCTCCGGAGGGTGACCATGATCAGCCTCGCTCTCGCCGACGACGTCGCACTGCTCCACGGCATACGTCGCAGGCTGATGTTCCGTCCGCTTCGACAGTGCAACAGATTCCACCTTCGACTGCCCAGGAGACCATGACGATGATGCCTGATCTTACTGCTCCATCTCATTTGCACCCTACTGCACCTGATGATCCTTCATCCTCCACCACGTTCCCGGCCGTACTGTTTAGGCCGTCGTCACCCCAGATGTACCAGCTCCCTCCTGGTGTTCCATCCTTATTCCAGGCATTTCCACATGCACCAGGAGTTTCATCTGCATTCTATGCCTTCCCTTCTGATGATGCTGGTCCAGCGCAGCCATATCGTCCTGTATTTGACTGGCATACTCAGGATCAGGGATTAGCGCATGGTGGCATGATGACAGACCACTCAGAGCTTGTAGATAGCGGTAGAGGTGGAGGCAGGGCGGGAGCCAGGGGTAGAGGCAGAGCAGGAGCTGGAGGCAGAGCAGACACAGACACCGGGGATGTGACTCCCGAGCCTGCGCAGAAGGTTAGTAGATACGGCCGCCACATTACCGATCCTGGATGTGGGACTGGACATCACTTGCGTAGACATTAGCTTTCTTTTCTATCTCGTTTATATATTTGTATATTTGTGTACATTTATCTTACTACTTTATTGCCAGACATCAACATTTAGGATGACTTTACTACTTTATTGTCAAACGTCAACATTTAGGATGCTTCTAATTACTACCACTTTTTTAATTGCTTGCGCAGGAATAATTACAAATAATAATAAATCACGAAGATCATTGCAATATTTAATTTTATTTAAAAAATGATGATAAGGACATCTTCCACATATAATAACTAATATTATTAATTATCATATTTTCACAACTATTATAAATATCTACTTGGTTAAAATATCAAAATACGTTTACTTCATAAACTATTTTTTGTTTTACCGCAATTTTGAAACTATTTACCAAAATACGCAGGGGGCGAGCTGAAGGCGCCTTCTAACATGGCGCCTTTGCTGTAGCAAATTTCGCTGGGGAGGCGCTATTTCACCTGGCGCCTACCCAGCAAACTTAGGTTTACAACTTATGGGGCTGGGAGGCGCCAAGTGAAATGGCGCCTCCACAGTCCCATTTTATAAATTAATTAAGTTTAATAAAATTATATATTTATTTATATAATTTTAATTTTATTATAATTATATCTTAATTTTTACGACTAATATAGATAAATAATATCATAAAATGTAATTAATTAAAGTTTAAAAATCATAATTTCGTTCTAATTATGATAAAATTAAAATTATATAAATAAATATATAAATTTATAAAACTTAAATAATTTATAAAATGGGGCTGTGGAGGCGCCATGTCACTTGGCGCCTCCCAGGCCCATAAGTTATAAAAAAAAGTTTGTTGGGTAGGCGCCAGGTGAAATAGCGCCTCCCAGCCCGCGCAGTAAAATTCGCTGTAGCGAATGCGACATATTGAAAGGCGCCTTCAACGGCGCCCTGCGTAATTTGGTAAATAGTTTCAAAACTACGGTGAAGCGCAAAATAATTTATGAAATAAACGTATTAGCCTATTTTAACCTATCTATTCTTTTTTTATTTATCGTCTGCAAGTAAATAAATAATATTAATTATCATACTTTCACAAAAATTCATGTCTCTAGGGTGCACGGTCAACACAGTCGCCGCCTAATTAATTTAGAAACGAGGAACGAGGGTGCCATGGGTCAAAAGTGTCATATCGCCTGTCGTTCCTTCCCTTCAGCGCGAACGATGCCATTTCGTCTAGCGTACATCTACACGTCATTTGGCGTCTCTCTATCACTGTTTGTATCTTCTGTGCTTATTTCGATAAAATGTTTCAAGCGAACGATGAAACGAATAATAATTTCTTAAAAAATAATTCATCGGTACTTTTCACTCTCATTGCCAAAATATTTTATCATTCTGATGAAATAAAAAATATCTAATTCATATTATAATTCTGATTTAATTACAAAATGAAAAGATTATTGAAACAAAATAATCAGATTTTTTTCAATTTTTAACTATCTTCAACCTCGCCAGTTTGCATTCATTCTGTCACAAAATAAATAAAATTTTATTCAAATAAATAAAAATGGACAAGCATATTATTGGAATAAATATAAAATAAGAAAAATATATTTATTACATTATATTTCTTTTCATTTTTAGCTATCTTCAACTTTGTATATAAAGAATATTTTATTATACTCAATAAATTTACTTATGTGTAATAACATATTAAATAATGACTTGTAATAATATAATTCCAAGCATTAGAAGTTTATAATTTCAAAAATTGATAAAAATTAGCTGTTATTACGTAAAATTTTGAGAGACATTAATATTTAATTATTTACTAAATATTTATTATTAGATATCAAAGTGGAGTTAACATATTTTTATATGACATCAAATATAATTATAAAATAAGTAATTTATTTTCAAAAATTTATTTTCAGTTACAATCATATATTATTTATTTTTATAATTTTTATTTTCAAATTATATCAACATTAATTAATTTCAAAAGGAAAAAAATGAAAAAATCTGAGCGAGGGCGCCACCTTGAATGGCGCCCTCAGAGCGCCAAAGGCGCCATCCTGGATGGCGCCTCCGCCCATGAGGCACCACACCAAATGGCGCCTCCCGCCACCGTGCGTAATCCGGTAATATGTTTCGAAAAAACAGTAAATCGGTAATAAGTTTTGTAAAAAACATTATTTTGGTATTTTAGCCGCCAAATTATGAGAAGGGTAACTGAAGGTATTCAATTTTGCCTCCAAGTTGACATTATAACATGCTATCCAATCAGCACAATAATTATTACATTTTTTTTATATTTATATGTAATTATGCTAATAGCAAGATGAAAAAATAATAATAATTATAATTTTGTTGGTTCATGTCTTGATCCAAATGAACAACCAAAGTCACTAACTTCCTATCCTAGGAGTCAAGACAATTAAGTCATCGAGTTTAAAATTTAGGGTTTAGTAAATCATATTATAAAATAAAAGAGTTTACTTTTAAGCTTTTACTAAAGAATACGATGGCAGACATTCATTGATTACAATTTATTTTATCTCATAAATAAAGTGATTTCATAATTTTAATTTAAACCTTGTTAAAAAATCATGTATCTCTCTTAATATTGATATATTTTTATATATTATTTTATATTTAATTAAAAATTAATTTTATTAAGTATTTCTAATACAATTAATTAATTTATAACAACTCTACTTCTCAACTTTGAGCTAATACTTAATTTAACATTTATCAGGTAGCTTAACGCTTATACACGTCATAAGAGAGAGGTTTCTTTCTCTTTCTGTCATCGTTTGTCTTAGTCTTTGAAACTAATTAATTAGCTTAGACAAAAAATACAAGTAATAATGAAATTGAAGGGCCCAAAAACATTCACTTTCTCTGTCGAATTCTAGGTAATTGATAATACGTGACAAAATCATTACAAAAAAGGGCCACATTAAATTGGGTATTGATTGACAAGGGCCCACATTCTGACCATCGCTATCTTGCATGCAATCCCTTTCAATGGCAGCCGGCATTTCTGATTTCTGGTTGTTATTATTATTACTATTAAAAAGCAGCAAAAGAATAATCCTCTTCTGTGCAGGATCTAACAGTGACTGTCAGCTATTTATGCCAACTGACTGAGGGCTTTGACTCATTCTCTCCATCTTCTAAGTATTTTGGCTAATTTTTCAAGTCTTCTCTCAATGAATGTTTGACTAATAATCACATGGAGACTCTGAATGGCCAGACTTACCAAATCCTTACCGAATCCAGCCAGCAGTGGCTCTGTGGGCATCTCAGTGGGTTTTTGTTATTACAAAAATATTATATGCATTGATTTTAAAACAAAATTTAATAAATTTATTTTATTATTTTATATTGAATGAACAACTCTTAAGATTTGTTTGACTTGAGATAAAAATGAAAGGGAGAGAAAATGGAGGTGAAAGTAATTTCACCTGAATTATTTAGAATTGGTAAAAATAAGAGGGGAAGTAAATAGGGGTGAAATAAATTTTCTTTATTTGGAATGGATGAAAATAGAAAGAAAAAAATGTGAATGAGTGAAATGATTAAAATATCCTTTTGTATTAATTAATAAATGATATCTCATTACATAAAATTAATTAGTAAATAACACATTTCTCCTAATATTGTCAATTTATTTTTTGATAGCAGAAAATATATATTATGTTCATTAACTGTTGTAGTAGACATATACACACATTTAATATAAATATACAAACTTCTATATTGAAATTAAATTAAAAGAAGTATAATTAGTAGGAATAACATTCAACATAACTAAGGTTGAATGAAAAACAATTGCTTCTTGAGTGCAACGTACATACATTGCACTGCTTCAATAACTGTAAACACAACAAAAACCTATCACATTAATTAAATATTGTAGTGCACATATGCACACACAGACATGAAAGCAATGTTTGACGGTAAACATTGCATTCTTCCATACAATGTACATACATTGTACAGCTCTATTAATTCTGAACACAATAAAGACTTGTCATATAAGGCAAATACCATTCACACAAAGGTAAAGTACTATCTTCCCATATTCAAATCATTAATCCTTCAATGACACCATATCTTAATTTTAAAATAGACATAACATAATAGAATTATATAAAGTCCAATATAATCGTCAATTATCATCCTCTACTAATTATACACACACATAATACATTACACTACATAATGTGTCCAGTCACATGTTTCTGTGAATAACAAAATAATAAGAATGATTTTATCCAAGAACTAACTCCCACCCTATAATGATCAATGCATAGTCTAGTGTAGTCAACATTTCCAGATCAGGTACATTTCCATGAATTGGTGAAGGCGAAATACCTACAATTCGGAGAAATACATAGTCAAAAAATCCCGTGAGAACATGAATAGCGATTGTTAGGACACAAATCTAAACAAGCTGTTTAACAATCATGCAAACTCAATATACAACAATAAATAACCATATTATCCTATATTTTTCTCCAAGATGGCCTTGTATCCTTCCATCCCAAGCAACTCAATTATCTCTAGCATTCGCCATGAGTTGGTACAACAATTGTAGACGAAAATGAGGTGGGACACCAAAGAATTTGTTCCTGACCTTCTCATTATCACACAAGAAGTTATAACACTTTAGTAGAAAATCTTGAGGCACTCCTATGTTCTCTAACTCCCCCCAAACTTCTGCCTCACTATAGTAACGAGGTCTACTACTCTGAAAAATGGCTACACTTTCTTTAATTGCCTAGGTGTTTGTTTGCCACTTCTCTCATTACATTTGTTAACTTTTCCATTCCTATGTCTAGTCTTTCATACCCTTTCTCAATGACATCAACCATTGGTACTTTTCTCTTAGAACCTCTTGAAGATGAAGTTCCTTGTGAGTGAGTGAAGGGATTTGAAGGTGCATACTCTTGAGAGTGGTGGGAAGGAGCTCCCTCAAGATTGAATGCATCAACATGGTGTGTGAAATTAGGAGTCTCACTTCCCCATTAAAGATCTGGACTAGACATAAATTCAAAATTGTCATTGAGATCAAAGTTCTCTCTGCCACCTATGAACTTTGTCCCTTGATGTTTCGGCGTGTATACCAGTAGTCCTATCTCTAGCAAATAGTTCTAATAACTTGTCATAATTATGGATAGGAGTCCATTTCCACTTCTGAACTTCTGGCTTATCCTGCAAAATGCACCTTCCATTAGATAAATATTCAACATAGATAATCTCTCACTCGGTACCCTACAATCGAAACATATGTCTTTCTATGAAATACTAAAAGTAAAAGCATGCCATTTTAAAATTTATGCCATTTAAATCATTACCGCACATTGACGCTTTCATTGATGGAAGAATTTGAAAATGCTTACAGAACCAGCTAACAGGCAGATCTTCCGGAATAAAATTGATTGATTCAAAGAATTATGCTGTGGTTTTTACTTTTTAGACTTTATTGGGTGCGGTAATTTCGAAAATGTCTAACTCATGTGCAAATTTGACTTAAATTTCCCGTATTTAAAATAAGGATATGAACAGAGGACCAGAATTTAAGTACATTTGATATTTTTTACAAATTTTATATTTTTTATTATATACAAAGTCTAATTCTTAATATATATATATATATATATATATATATATATATATATATATATATATATATATATATATATATATATATATATATATATATATATTTAATGATTCGACTATTTTTACAATTATTAAAAAAAATAAGGAATATGAAACTTAAAGTAAAGTTCAATTATTTTATGGGAAAATATGAATAAAATAATAGGAGTGAGAAAATGGAAGTAATATTAGTACTATTTGGTATCATAACTTTATTAAAATTATATTTTTGTTTATATTAACCGTAAAAAGTGTGAAATTTAATATTTCTAACGTAATATATATATATATATATCTTTCACTATTAAATTATATTTAATGATATTATTAAATGATGATATTAATCAATTAATTTCTTCATTATGTTAGTCTTTTCTTACAAGATTTTCTCATTTATTATTGAAATATAAGTGAATTATCCTAATTTGTGAAAAGATAAGCAGATGCAATAAAACTGATAATTATATGAATTTTTATTTGTGAAGGCACAATCTTATGTTTGTGCCTATTTTTATTTGTTTTTTCAGCTCTGAGGGTAAAGTAATTGTTCATTTTGAGAGATAGATCCGATAATAATTTTTTAAGCCCATTTCTTTTCATTGTTGGGATTACTTTTTCTTGGGACGCTTCTCTCTTTTTTTAGATGAAATGGTGGATCAGTGTGACAATTATTTTAAAATTAGAATATTAATAAATTTCTTCTTTTTAACAAGAATTTCTTTTAAATTTAAATTTTTATTTATTAATGAATAAAGTTCATTTAAAATCAACACCCTTCCTGTTAAACTAATATCTCGTTATTTGGTTGATATTACTTTGAATCAATCTAATTTGGTAAGTGATTTTTTCTTTTTTTTTTTTCTTTCTGTGGATGTAACTGACTTTTTCTAATCCACATGTATGTTGGCGAAAGCTATAAGAAAATGAAATAGCCTCCATGGGTTGATGTGGCGAGCAAGCAATAAAATTTTCCCTTTTGTATTTATATATAATTTTGCTGGCAAGAACAAAACAACAATTGCAATTTGAACCATATTATGAAGATAGTAGAGAGTAATGACCGTTTCTCCCTATTGCACTTAATCTTCACAGAGAATACATTCATTATTGTTTTGTTGGTTCATGTCTTAATCCAAATGAACAATCAAAGTCGCCGGCTTCCTACTCTGCGAGTCTAGGCAATAAGTTATTGGGTTTAAAATTCAGGGCTTTAGTAAATCATATTATAAAATAAAAGAGTTTACATATAAGTTTTAATTAAAGAATATGATGGTAAACATTCACTGACTATAGTTTATTTTGCCTTATAATTAAAACAATTACCTTATTTTGATTTAAATTTTTTTAAGAAAATATATATTCCATATATCTATTAATATTAATACGTTTTTATATTGCATTTTATATTTAGCAATAACTAATTTTATTAAATATTTTTAATATAATAATTAATTTAACAACTTTTAATATTCAACTTTCAAACAATAGCCAATAATTAGTATGATATTTTATATTTCTAAGTTAATAATTAATTTCATTAAAATTTTTTAATATAATTAATTAACTTAATTATTTTTAATTTTCAACTTTCAACTAACATTAATATCAAATTTGATAGGATAATAATATATAAGAAGGGATGAATTGATATTTATGAAAATAATTTCAAATTTATTCTTTTAAAATAATTTACATTTTTAGCTTGCCTTTTTTAAAATCCCTCAAAAGGGAAATCAAATGCAAATTGAAAGATCAAGTAAATGATAGGTAAAAATAAGTAATAAAATACATAAAGTAAAAAGTAAGGAAAAGGAAAAATAGCACCAATATTATAGTAGTTCAACTATTCAAAGAAATAAGTAAATGACATGTAAAAATAAGTAAATGAAAGAGAAATCGAATGGAAATTGAAAGATCAAGTAAATAATATGTAAAAATAAATAATAAAATACATAAGATAAAAAGCAAGGGAAAGAGAAAATAACACAAGGATTAGAGTGGTTCAACTATTTAAAGAAATACCCATCCTTTTGGTTTAATCCACTTTCCTAAGATTAAACCTAATATTGTTAATTATTGATTAGTATTTTTTTTACAGGCTCAAATACACTTTCTTATTTTTTTTTTTAAGAATTCAAGTAATTCCACCTCAAATACTGGAGGATTTTCTTCTGACAATCCTCACTACTCACTTTCTATCTTAACTATTGAACCTTTGATAGGTAAGGTTTATCTTTTAAGAAGATTCACAAAGTTTTTACACTCTAGAAGTATAGATATAGCATATTTAAGCACAACAAAGCAAAGAAAACTTAAGAGTAGAGAACTTTAGGAGACTTTTAAAGAGAAGAAAGAAGCTTCCGTTGAATTGAGTTCATTATTTTTACCTTAAGGAAGCTTCTCAATTTATATCCAAAAGAGTAAATTAGTCTTTGAAGATTTTCCAATTTCCAAGGAGCAACTTCAATACAAAAGGTTTTTTCTCTTTCTTTAACTTTTTTAGGTAATTTACTCTTTCTATAACTTGAATTTAAATGCTATATAAGGTTAGAAATATTAGTTAGAGGCTCTTACTTTTTCAAAAGTTAGCTTGGTGAGTCATTTTTTTAAGTACTATTTTTCTTGCTCTCTTAGATAGATTTCACTTTGATGTTATCAAATCCTTTTTAACACATGTACTATGCTTGCTCATTTACCATAAATTACATTATAATACTTTGAGTTTGAGTTAGCACTAGTTGGCATTGAACAAGCATTATAGCAAAAAAGATCTTTAAAAATGACACTTGTCGTCATTATAAATGACTTAATTGCTATAAAAAGTAAACGTTATTGTAGAAAATGTCATTGGTATAGGTTTGTCGCTAAAAGCATCAACATTGATGCAATTTGTTGTCAGTAAAACTTAAATTTTTTATGACACTTTGTTGTCATAGAAACCCTTTTTAAAATTAAAAAATTTTAAAATTTCAATGTCTTTAGCAATGATATAGTCGTCACTAAAGAGTTTAATATAAAAAATAAAAAAAAGAAATGAATCTTTTAGTGACGACTTTGTTATTGCTAAAAGTCATTTTAAAATTTTTACAATTTAAATTTTAAATCTCTAGCGATGGCTATGTCATTACTAAAAGTTTTTGAAAAATATAATTAAATTAATATATTATATTCAATAAGATAGATAATATTTTTTATTTCATATTAATTGAATTAATTTGATTTTTTATTTAATTTTATCTAATTTAAATTGTACAAATAAAATACACCAATAGTAGTAATAGTAATATGTAATATGATCACATGATCCATATAAAAAATTGAATATTCATGAAATAATTGTATAATTGTTTATACATAAACAACATGATTTTATATACATGATCCATATAAATATTTGTACATGAAAAAAAATTTTAAATACAAAATCTAAAGGGAAGGAAGATGTAGATAACTTGATGTATTGTTATCCGTGTCAAGACTATCATCATTATCATCATCATCTTGACGATGCAGATGATACATAGAGGGTGGTGCTTAAGAGGAATTGAGTGTTTAGGTAGGGGTGCAACTGCAAATCTACTTGGTCCAAGCAATGCAACAATAAATGGAGGCATAAGTAGTATGAGACCCTATTATTTTAAGAAATAGTATACTACTATGGAGGCATAAGTCCTTATAGACAACTCCTGCAAATTAAGAAATAATCATATAGTATAATTAACAATGATAATTTAGATAGATGAAATACTAATATAACTTTATTAAATATCATATTTGCCTTGTAATCATCATTATTAAAGAAGTTTACACACTTCTGCCACGTCTGGGGCAAGACAGATCATGGCACGAAATGCCTAACATGGTCCAGGTCAAAATTCTAGTCTTGATCACCTTTATGATGTAGAAAATGTTTGTTCAACATATACTTCTAGTCTCTATACGAATCGATAGCAGTCCACATTGAATCACTAAACGTTCTATCTTGCTTAGCCTCAATGATGCCCTGGAACTCAAAGTGAGACTGCATTAGAAGACACTTAACAAACTAGTGAGTGCCATATCCAAAAATTTCAATACCAAATATAACTAATTTAAGATTGAGAGGAGATTGATACTTATGCAAACCTCCTACGTAAACGTATCTCGTAATTACTGAGGCACCGACCACCATGACTTATAATAAGATGACACATATGCTTGAATAATGCTGCCTATGTACCGATCGGATGCCATGTACTAGTCATATCGAACTATATAGGCATTAGTCTCCCCACGCTCCTCTCCATCTTTTTGTTCAGCCTAAGAGACTTATTCGAGCCACTCTTTCTCAAAGCTACAACTTTGATGGATAACAAAATAATCAATACCATAAATTCATATTTAATAAACAATCAACATAAGTATGCACAATTAAAAAAGATATCTGATCCTTTATACTACTATGGAATGTGAATGGGTTGACATAAAGAGTCCCCTCCAACGTCACCTCTATGGTATCATACCTCGACATTCACCATGACTAGAATAATACAAATTGTGTAAGTATGTAAGAAAAAAGGCCACAATTGAATCAAATGGCAAGATGTAAATTACTATATTCATATAATGAATTTACACAATTACTCTTACACAATTATAAGTTATAATGCAAAAAAATATAATTTTTCTAGTCTAAATTAGTGCTAGTAAACCTAATAGACTTGTCCTCATGATCATCAGTTTCTCTGCTATTATCAAATTATAGAAGGCTATCCTCTATATAATTTTAAATCATTTTATTTTTGAAATTATTGTCATTATCGATGAAGGCATCCACTCCTTTTATGGCAAATCCAATATTCTTAGAAGGTAAAATGATTGAAGGATTATTTCCTTAATCCTTTAAGTTAACTAAATGGAAATCTCTAAGATCAACTGTGAGGTTGAAATTAGAGGAGTTGCTTTCCTACAAGAATGATAAGTCTTGTACACTAACATCATTATTAAGTATATCCTATATGTTACGATATACCATGTTATGGAAGACTCTCCAATTTGGCCTATTAGTAAGATCCTTGATATAAAAGACTTGTTGTGCTTGGGCTGCAAGAATATAAAGGTTATCTTTGTACTATTGCTTATTACTAGCTAACGGAGATACTTGTAATGTTCTTATCAATGCAAATCTTCTTCTTTTTAGGATTAGTGTTATATTATTTGCATTTGAATAAAGTTATGGTATACTTATTTTAGAGGTGGCAAATAGATGAGTTAGGATAGATATGGATTAGGTCAAAAGCGGATAGGTCATTATTGATCCATTTATAACCCAATGTAAAATTTTAAATGGGTTATGGATGATCCATGACCCTTGAATATATGATTAACCTAATCCATCCATTTATCTATTAAATTATTATTTTATATTTTATTATTTTTATTGACATTATTTTTCATCACTATTTTATATTTATTGGTTTTATTTTAAAACAAACTTATGCTATCAAAATTTTTATTCTTTATTTTTATTTACTTTTTAAAATTATAGTTTTTTATCTCATTTTCTTAACATTAATTTTTAAAAATTGTTTTAATATTAAATGTAGTTGATTAAATATTTTAATTTTAATATACATTAAATAAAACTTATTTAATTTAAAATAGACATTACAATAAAATTAAAAAAATTAAAATTATAAATTATATGTATTCTTTTACAATAATAAATTATACTTTTAAAATTATTTATATATCAACAATTAAATTTCAATTTGTAAAGTATCACTTAAAAAATAAAAATTGATCTTGTTGGTGTGTTGATATTTATAACGTATAGCTAAGAATCTAATATATAACTATACGATATATTACATATGACACGAAACATTATAAAATTTTTTATTTAAAAATTAAAAAAGGATAATTTTGCAATTATTTTTAAGTTTTAAAAGTAAAAATAATAAATTATTATAGATTTTAGTATAAAAGACTATACTTGATTTTACTTTTTTTATAAAAAATTGATATTATCATGTATATAATAATATTATAATATTTTATTTCAAATAATTAATTTTAAATATATTAAAATTATATTAAAATTTTAAAAATATTTTATTATAATATTTTTTATTTTATAATATTAGTTTATACAGTGTACAAATCTATCTTTTATAAATATAAATAGATAAATGATTATCCATAAATTAACTCAATATGATCCTTATTTTAATGTGTCAATAATGATCCAACCCATATTTACTCTAAAGTTAAAATGGATGGATATCAATGAATAAATAGATATGTGTCAAGATTATCGGTCTAACTTATTTGAATAAGTCAGCTTTATAATGTCTTCCAGTACATCATAAAACATGTTACCGTCAATTCTCCAAATAAAAATGCTACTGTTTGATATTTTATACTTCGCATCTCAAGTTTTAACTATAAAGTACACTTCATTATAATACACACTAAGTATATTATAATAGTGAAATTGGGATAAAAAACTAACGCTAATAACTTTTTAGCGGCTTCTGAGGAACTATTCATATGTAAATGATACATTTATGAAAATAGCATTTTTATGAAGAGTTAAATTAGGGAAAAAATATGAGTAAGGAACAACATTTACATAATTGATATAATACGTCTGGAAAGAACAAACTTTTACCTTAGAGTAAAACCATACAGAAAATTTCATTTTTTATAACTCATCTATGAAAAGTTAAATTAGGAAAAAAATACGAGTAAGGATCAACATTTATATAATTGATATAACATGTTTGGAAAGAATAAACCTTTATCTTAGAGTAAAATTATAGGAGAAATTTTATTCTTTGTAACTCATTTATGTTATCAACACCATTTTGTTTAGGCTCTTGTTGATGCCCATTACATAACATATGTAGTTTAGTTTGTTATAATTAATTGGGAGAAATCTATGAGTAAATATAAAAACTTAATAGAGATACTTTTTGATCTCCACATAGTTTTATTCAAGATGTATCATATGGCAACATTTTGATCCTTCTTATCAAAGTGAGATATGATCTTTTTCCCTAGGGATCGACATGGAGATTGAAACACTAACAATGCCTTTTTCATGTGTTTGGATGCTATGTCTCGATTTCGGTTAGGCTGATTAATTCTAGTTTCAACTCCTTCCAAATACATGGAATAAAATGTCAACGTCTCATCAACAATATATCCTTTTACAATTAAACCCTCAAGTCAAACATTGTTCCTAATATAATTTTTTAACTTTTTTATGTATCTCTCATATGAGTATATCTATAAAAAATGAATAGGACCACCCTATAATGTTTCATCAGGAAAATACATCACTCAGTGAACCATTATATCAAAGAAAGTTGGAGGGTATATCTTTTTAAGCTTGCATAAAATGATGACAATGTCTTGCTTAGCTTGCAAGATATCCCTTCTATTGAGAGTTCTAGTGCATATTTAGTTGAAGAAGTTGCACAATTCAACAATTAGATATGATAATTCCTTTGGCAAAAATGTTCAAACCAAAGGTCCTAACAATCTTTGCATGGTAACATGATAGTCATGTGATTTTAAACCTTTTAACCTCATATCACGATCAGTTACATCCTTCTTAAAACTCCTAACAAACCTATCAAGAAATTTTACATTCTTTATAAACTAACAAAATCATCTTCATTGTTGAGGGTGTATGCAGCATGTGGTTTGAAAAGTTAGCCTCTCTCTTTATATAAATGTAAGTTTGGCCTTATTTTTATGTTCGTTAAATCTCATCTCTTATTATTTGTATTTTTTATTTTATACTCAATATCTAATAATGTATCCAAAATACTATTACATACATTCTTCTCAACGTGTATTACATCAATAGTATGCCTCAAGTTCAATGTCAATCAATATGAGACATTAAAAAATATACTTCTTTTACTTTAATTAAGTTCATCGACACCCTTCTTCCGCTTTAAACCACTAAACTGAACATGTTTTTTAAGAAGCCTCTATGCCATCTTACCTAATTAGTCTATGATAATTTCATTAGTAAAAGAATAAGGAGAGGCTCTCTTCTCTAGCCTTCCATTGAATTTCTTTTGATTTCTCTATGTAACACTCTTTAGAAGCAAACAATGATGACCAATATAGGTAATTTTGCCCTAACTCGAATTGATGGAGTATCATCATTGCACGTAAAACATGCTTTATAGCCTTATCTATCTCACCCAGAGAGACTGCTTTAAGCAGAAAAATCATTTGTAATCCACAACAAAGTGGCCCATATGTTAAACATCATATTTGTATTAGCATATTGAGTCTCAACCCCCTTCTTCCAAAGATGCCTTAACTCTTCTATAATCGGTTTTAAGAAGACGCTGATATCCTTGCTTGGCAACTGAGGCTCTGATATTAATAAAGTTAACATAAAAAAGGACTAATTCATGCAAATCCATGATGGCAAGTTATAGGTAGTCATAACCACTGGTCACATGCTGTAGGACAAGTTCCTATTACCAAAATGATTAAATCCATTTGCATTTAAACCTAGCCTAACATTTCACAAGTCAGAAGCAAAATCGAGATGACTCCTATTAAATTCTTACCAACTCCTATTAAATTCTTACCAAGCTTCTCCATTAACAAAATGTCACATTATCCTATGCTCTGTTAACCTTCTAGTGTGATGTCATATCATATCCTTTGCAATATGCCTTGACCCATACAATCACTTCAGTTAAAAAGTCAATGGAAAGTATTGAAGCAATTTTTGAGGAACCTTTTTCCTTTTTGTATTTTTATTAACACATTAGCTCTTCTTATAAATTGGACAATTATCCTTCGAAGTATCTTTTTTGTAGAAAAGTGCACAGTGATGCTAGCATGCATGGATTGACTTATACCTTAACCCCAACTGGTTAAGTTATTTTTTTAAACCATAATGTGATTGAGGCAATTTTTTACCCATTGGAAGTTCCTTTTCAACAACTTCAAGAAAGTATTAAATGACTTGTTAGTCCATAATGTGATTTAGGCAATTTTTTACCCATTGGAACTATACTTATTCAAGGGTTAACATCTTTAAGTGCATGAGTTTTGCTAGAAATTTTAAGGTTAAGAATAATGTGCATCTCAAGTATCGTTCTGTTTCCACTTGTGTAAATAGATCATCATAACCATTATAATTTGATCCAATGTCCCCCTTAAGTATGTCCTAATTCCCTTTTCTTTCATTGCAAACTATATCTTCAATTACATGAGAGCCGATGAAATCATATGTAATATCCACCATCTCATCCCTATCATTAGGAGATACTCCTTATTCCCTTCGAAGTTGAAACATTCACTTCACTACAGTGTACCTAATTTATGTATAATAGGTGAAATCCATTGTCTATAATATGTGCCTCCAATATTCCTAATGTTTGGAATAATAAGTTCATGCACTTCTTATATGGATATCTCACCAAACCCCTTTCATCATTTCTAACTCTCTCAACAAATATCATTGCACCATTCCAATACTTGTTTGACAAGTAATTTTGTAGATGGATCTAGCTTTTATCTATAAATATCGTACCATTGAATAGGAAAAAGATGGCTTCTTATGGAATTAAGTATTGAGATCAATGTTTGTTACATGTCTTAAATCCATTCTATTACTCCAATTCTAAAAGGTAAGGTTTTATCCCATTTGAGATATTTCTATAGTTATCAATTCATCCATGCTTATTATTTCTTGCACGTAGAAATTTCGATAGCATCTTCCTATATTTTTCTAAGTGTATAAACTATATATCGGTATAGTTCACACTTGGAAAATAGTTAGGATGGTAAGAAATTTCTACAATGTCAAATGAGTACTAGATAAATTATTAATAATAACTATAGGATATATCTCAAACTATCCAATTTTATAAGACAATTCAAGGGTTAGTTGACATATAGAGATCAACTAACCTTTGAATGGATCTAAGCTTATAATGTAAATGCAAATATAATTTTATTTAAAATTATTGTAAAAATATATTTATAATCATTTTAAACTTGTATTATAACATTTTATGAGTATGATTATTCAAGTGTGTTATTATATGTATGGTTAATTTTTTTAATATCCACATAAATTCTTATTGTTTAATATTTTGGAATTAGGAATTCAATTTTGTAACCTACTCTATCACATTTATAATATATATAGTTAAACTCTTTTGCCCCTTCATATATTTTATAAATACTTAACTCTTTTGACCTGACATATATTTTATGAGTACAAATAAATTTTAAAGGATTTAAAGTTTTCAAGTTTCTATTAGTATACAATCCTCAAATTGACATGGTTTGTATTTTGTACAAGAATTTTTATTGATATAAAAATTTAAATCCTTATAATCATTTTAAGATTCTCACTCATATCATTGTGATATCTTCATCAAATACTTTTCTCTTTCAGTACTTTTTATTTATATATTTTTATTAAAATATAGTTACTAAATTATATTTTTTATTACTTAATCATATATTTAAAATTCTATTTTGATGTTAATGATCGAGTATTGTGTACATTGTGTCAAAATAATCATTATATTTTTGTTATAATATCTTTATGATTTATAATTTTCCTAAAATATATAATTATATGTAATCCTATTTCCTAAACCCTATTTCCATGTCAACTTTTTTGACCTAATGTATATTTTATGAGTACAAATAAATTTTAAAGTTTTCAAAATTTTCAAGTTTCTATTAATATACAATCCTCAATTTAATATGGATTGTATTTTGTATGAGAATTTTTATTAATGTAAAAATTTAAATCCTTATAATCCTTTTAAGATTCTTACTCATATCATCATAATATCTTTGTCAAATACTTTTCCTTTTCAAATTTTTTTATTTATACATTTTTATTAAAATATAGTTGCTAAATTATGTTTTTTCAATACTTAATCATATATTTAAAATTCTATTTTCATATTAACGATCGAGTATTGTGTACATTGTGTCAAAATAATCATTATATTTTTGTGATGATATCTTTATGATTTATGATTTTCCTAAAATATATAATCGTATGTAATCCTCTTGTTAATACTATTTGTGTAGTCTTCATGTAAATTTTTTATTTTTATCATGTACAAAATATCTAAAATATCATTGTTGAATATATAAAAAGTTAAATTTTAAATATTTAATATTCTGTGTAAATATATTCAAATGAAACATTTTCATATATTTAATTTTCAAATATTTAATATTTTTATTCACATTTTCAAATAGGTTTCATTGTATAAAAAATTCATATCATATTTGAAAATATTTCCATTGTATAAATATAAATAATTAGTATTGAGTAGATATTATTTTTATACAAAATAAAAATATTAAATATTATATAAATTCATAGATAAAATAAAAAATTACACGAAAGTTATAATAAAACCTATTTGAATCATTATTGAATAGTGATTATTTTTAGTACATTTCTAATGAGATTATTGAATACATGGGAATTTCAATATATAATAATCATTATAAATTATTATGAAATTTGCATGATTTGTGATCCCTATTAAATTGTAAAATCATATGAAAACTTTATATTATTACATAAATTGTTATATGAAATTTTTTTATATTAATTTTTTTATTTTAATCATTACACATTGTTAGAAAATTTTTATTTTAATAATAATTAAAAAATTATATGAAATTTTTTATATTAAAAATAAAAAAATTCATATAACGATTTATCTTCATCCTTTCTTTATTTCTAATGTAGAAAATTTTTACATAAATTGTTATATGAAATTTGTATTAAAAATTACACAACAATAATTGTTGAATGATAATTTTTTTAATCATTATATATTGTTATAAAATTTTTATGATTTGTGATCCCTATTAAATTGTATAAGCATATGAAATTGTATTACATTGTAAAAAATTCTTATGATATGTCATAAATTTTTTAATATTATTGTTGAATATAAAAAAATTAATTAAATATAATATTTTCATCAAATATGATTATAACATTTGCTTTTTTTATTATAGATTTTCATTGAATTATGTTTGCAAAGTTATGTTGAAAAAATTTTAATTACATATCTAAAAGTTTATTCTTATGTCGATATATTTTTTAAAATATGTTTATATAATTATTCTAATTTTGTACGTTAAATTATTTTAATGAAACTAAAAAATTTCTATTCCAAAACTACATCCTAAATTTTAAGATTTGTAAATAAATCCTCATAATAACTTTGTCTACCTAATTGGATAATCTATACACATATCAAATTATTCAAAACTATAATTTTACTTAATAACATAACAATAACAAAATTTATATTTATAAATTGTACATAAAAGTAAAATTACATAAATATATTTAACATTTATAACATATGAATCTAATCAACATTAATTTCATGCTAAAGATTTCATACCATTAAAACTAAATAAATTCATTACATATCATTATACTAAATAAATTCATATCATATTATTTACCTCATAAATTGCATAATGAAATAAAATATTATAAAATTTAATACATATACCTCACTGAAGTAAATCTACTGATCGAATATTCTTTAACCTAACACAAATAATAATAAATAATAATAATATCTAATAAATCAAAACAATGTACATTATACATAAATAATTATATTACATTATTAAAAAAATACAAATAAAAATATATTAGAATATAAGAGAAATCACTTATCTAGATCGTCTATGTCTTCGGTTCCCTTTTCATCGCATGAGAATGAGACTTAAAATGCACTAGTGGGATGTTTATAGACTTATGCTTTAGTGATGGCAAAATTTCTTGATTGTCATTGGAGAGTCATCGATAAAAGCTTTGACCTTCACTAATGACAAAGTCGTTGCTGAAAGCTCATATAGGAAATTATGCTAACTTTTTAATGATGATAACTGTCATCGGTAAAGGTCAAAGCCTTCACCAATGACCATTATCATCATTGAAAGGTTGGTACAATTTTCTGTACCATTTTTCAGCAACGATAAATATTGTTGGTGAAGGTCAAAGCCTTTACTGATGACTATTGTCGTCATTGAAAGGTTAGCACAAATTCTTATGTCATCTTTTAGCAACAACAACTGTTATTGATGAAGGTTAAAGCTCTTACCGACGTCCTTATTGTTGCTAAAAGATGGTATAGGAGATTGTATCAACCCTTCAATGACAACAATAATCGTTAGTAAAGACTTTAACCTTTATTGATGATAATTGTCATCGTTGAAAGTGTAATTTTCTCACCTATTTGAAACTTAAGTTATCATTGATGACTTTATTGCTAGTAAAAGTCACCGTATGTATCACTGATGACCAAATGTATGTCGTCACTAAAAGTGTTGTTGATGCTAAACTATTTTATTGTAGTGAAGGGAGAAAATTCTATAGAAATATTATAAGTATAATAGATTGAAAGAGCAACCTAACCGAAGTTGCTTAATTAAAAAATTCAACAATATATTGCTACCTTTTGATAAAATTTGAAATTAGTTATATATACTAATCATATCCATTCCAAATAAGATATTTATACAGGCAAAAATAATTTTAAATGATTAAAATATATGCATTTAGCAAGTAAAAGAACAACTAGGAAGGGTCATACTAAAAAACCAGATATCATGCTCTTTTAATATATTTTCACTATCTTTGTAAATTAATAGGCATTAATTTAATTTATCATCATTGAAACTCATCTTAGATAATATTTTAAGAAATATTTGGGTTCCCATATTTTACAACATTTACCAAGTAGCTTAACGTCTATATACACGTCATAAGAGAGGGTTTTTTCCCCCTCTTCTTGCCATTGTTTGCCCGAGTCGCTGAAACTAATTAATTAGCTTAGACAAAAAAAACAAGTAATAATGAAATTGAAGGGCCCAAAACCATTCACTTTCTTTGTCCAATTCTAGCTAATTGATAATATGTGACCAAATCATTACAAAAAAAGGCTACTTTCTTGTATAAAGTATTGATGGTTGACGAAGGTGCACATTCTTACCATTGCCCTCAATGCATGCATTCCCTTCCAATGGCAGCCGGTATTTCTGACTATTATTACTATTATTAAAAGGCGGCAAAAGAATAATCCTCTTTTGTGAAAGTTCTAACAGTGACCGTCAGCTTTGTATGCCAATGGACTGAGGACTTTGACTTCTTCTGTCCATCTTCTAGTGTTTTGGCTAATTTTTAGAGTCTTCTCTCAATGGTTGTTTGACTAATCACATTTATGAGACTCTGAATGGCCAAACTTACCATATCCTTACTGAATCTAGCAAGCAGTGGGGGCCTCTTCGCAGGTTGTTATTATAATAATATTATATGTACCGTAAAATTTAAAATTAAAATTAAAATATTTTTATATTTATTAAATTAAAATTTTTAAATATATTTGAATATTTTAATTTATTTTATTATTTTAATTTTAGTTGATAATTTTTTATTTATATTTGAAATTTATTTTTTATATCATTTTTTATGCAAAGACTAAAGAAGAAGAAAATGCTTACAGAACCAGCAAACACGCAGATCTTCTGGAATAAAATTGACTGATTCAAAGAATTTTACTGTGTGCTTTTTAGACTTTGTTGGGTGCGGGTATTTCGAATTTGTTTAACGCCACGACTTCCATTCCCGGACGCAAACGGGAAATGAAACACTAGACGGGCGGCTAACTAATGGGAAAATTCTAATATAGCCTTACTGTACCTTACTTTTAGAGTATAATAATCTTTCTCCAACTAATGACCCTTGTTTCTAGTTAAATATTGTAAATTAAATATATTAAAATCTGATTTGATGGCAAGTAGACCGACACACCTCCATTTTGCATGTTTATGTATTTAAATAAGAAGGTGCTTTCTATGTTACCCCCATGGGTTTGGAACCTATGGGTATGTGGCTAAATTGAAGCCATTGGATGAGTGAAGCCATTGACTTGATCAACTCATCCAATGACTTCAATTTAACCACATCCCCATGGATTCCAAATCCATGGGAGTAACATAGAATTTCCCAAATAAGAATTAATGAATTAATAATGTTATTTTACCCATTAATTTTTTTATTAAATTTTAATGTTATTATTATTTATTCAAACTAAGATAGTTAAAAATTATTTAAAATTAATTTTCTAACTCCCAAATAGATTCTTACTTTAAGCACTTCATGTAATTAATATTTTAAAATTTTTATCACAAAATATTAAAATTTTGTAAAATTTAAAATTATTGTTAATTATGACTTAAATTTTTTTTTTGCATTAGAAAAGAGATAAACTAAATTTAATTCAATCTAATAATTATAAAATGAGGTAATTTAAAAGTAAAATTTCTCTTTATCGAAGAGAGAATAAATAGAATACATATTTATTAATTTTTCTTTATTACAATAATTCCATTATTTTATTTTTTAATAAAAAATTTACCTCTATTTTTTTTTTATAAAAACTCAAGAATTTTTATTAACAAATCATTTTCTTTATTTTTCTAAAAAATATATTGCATAAAACATATTTATTAAGATGAACCAAAAACCATAGTCATCATCAATTTAAAATGGAATCATTAAATAGTGTTATTTAAACATTGATATCTAATGAATTACTTTTTTATATAAAAATCATTTTTTTATCATTGATAAATAATTTTTTTCAATTGTATATAAATAGTCAAGTTTTGTGTGATAATTCAAAATATTAAAGTTGAATTATAAAATATCTTCAATACAGCAATTTTTTAAGGTTCATAACATTTTTTAAATTAATTATAAAATATGAATATATTATAAAACTTATAAAAATACGTATGACTTTATTAAAGTATATCAAGATATACAAGTATCCACGAAGATTTGATTACTTTCTTTACGTTCGAATCCAAACAAATAAAAATTAGTACTGATACCGTGTTTAATTCATTTATTTAGTTATTTATATCATATTTTATTAAATAAAGATTTAAATTTTATATGTGATAGTTTAAAATAATATTTTTATAGAAAAAGATGATATAAAAAATAAAGAATGATTCTAAGAAAAAGGAATTTACTTCTTTTGTTTTATTTACCGTGTTTTGAAGAAATATTTTATTTTTTTATCTATCATCTTAGAATTTCACTTGTATTTATTATATTATATTTCTCTCTTTACATTTAATTATGTGAAATTGTGCATAAAGAGTAGTATTGAAAAATTTCATAAAAATAAATAAATTAAATTATTTTTTAATATTTATAAAATCAGTTAAATATGATAGATAATAAAAAATGAAATGAATAATAAATATGTATTCCACTTATGATCGCTTTCTTTATAACTATTATATATGAAGTTAGAGTTAATAATATAGATTTGGTGTAACTTTCTTATACTTATATTAATATTATTTAATTCGCTCCCATTTAAAATTAATAAAATATTTAAAGATATTATAGTTAATTTATCACCACTAAGAATTACTTCAATTAATAAATACATTTATTATAAAGATAAGAGAGAATGAGTAAAATTAATTTAAATATCTTAAATTAATATTTCTCTATTAAAATTATTTAAATACCTTGTATTATGTTACAATTATTAAATAAATAGTATAATTTTTTCGTTCAAATGAAAAAGTTGAGATATATTACATGGCTTAAAAATTTAATGCATAAAAAATTTTGAGTCATAATCAAGAATAATTTTAAATTTATGTAAAATTTTAATATTTTGTGATAAGAATTTTAAGCTATTAATTACATGCAATGCTTAAAATAAAGGTTCATTCCAATGTTGGTAGATTGAAAATTAAATTTAAATAAATTTTTAACTATCTTAATTTGAATAAATAACAATAGTATTGGAGTCCAATAAAAATTACTGGGTAAAATGGGAAAAATAAAATAATTAATTTTTTAACTATTAATTTTTAAATATCAATATTATTGAGTAATATAATGTAACATGATATATTTATTTTTACTATAAAAATATTTTGAATAAATTTTAATTTTAATTTAATTGAATTATTTAACTATATATTTTATTTTTATCTCTTATATTGATTTAACTATTTTTTTTATTACTTCATTGCATACTCTTTTTCTCTTTTTCTTCATATTTTTTTATTATTTACGGTTAAACACTTTTATCATTAAAAAGTATATTTTTAGTTTTTATATTATTTTTCAGCTCAATCATTGTACATCTTCTTTGTATTTGCTCAATTGTATATTCATCTTCATCTTCTTCTTCTTTTTTACTTATGTCCACTACTATTATTTTTAAATTTGAGATTGATATCACAAAGTAATATATATATATATATATATATATATATATATATATATATATATATATATATATATATATATATATATAAGAAACAATATATTTAATTTTATTATAAATATACTTTATCCATTTCTTTCTTTCTTGTGATTAAAGGAAGGCTCCGTTTTCCACTATCATATTATTTCTACAATATGAAGTGTCAGATTATTAAGTTAGAATGAAATTCAAGTTTTTGCCCAAATCCTATCATTTATACATTCATAAGTAGTCCCAATTTACTTGTTTAAATGGGTCAATTTATTTTTTGAAATAGAATGAGCCATTGCAAGCCTTTATTGCAATTAATTGAAGCTCTATTCTTTTTCTTTTTTTAATTTTATATTTTTTATTACTTTCAAATTTTTATATAATTCCTCTTCTTTTTATTTATTCTATTATTTTATTTTGTTATACGTATATTATTTTCCTTTTTTTTCCATACTTTATTACATTTTTTTTATATTGACTCGTGCTGTAACTGAAATGTCAATGTTATTGAAGAGAAATAAAATATAATGTATTTTATTTTTAATATGAAAATATTCTAAAAAATTAATGATTAATTTAATTAAATTATATTTAATTATATATTTTATTTTTAACACTTATAATTTTTTCATATTCATTCATATTATTTAAAACTTAGATGTTAATATTGTTAAATAGTATAAATATAACATTATACATCATATTTTAATTATAAAAAAGTTAAAGATTAATTTAATTTACTATACTTAGCTATATATTTTATTTTTTAACTTTTATATTATTTTACAACTGACTGATTATTTTTCTTATTTTGTTTCATTGCATGCTTGTCTTCGTTTTTTTTCTTTTTTCATGTCAATTATCATTGTTTTCAACTTAAATATCAATACTATAAAATAATAAAAATTTAATATGATATATTTAATTTTATTATAAAATATTTTAAATAAGATAAAATTTTGACATGCAAAGTATTAATTGAAATAATTAAGCACATATGCTGTTATTTAATAAAAATATTTAAAATTTAAATTCAAACTTAGTTATTTAAATTTTATAAATATTTTCTTAATATAAAATTTTAACTTCTATATTTCAAATTAAATTATATCAATTACTATCTTGTCAAAGTTTCACAACTTACACACCATTTCATTTCCTTTTACCTACATTATCATATATTTTTTGTCCAATTTTATTATTTCTAACTGAAATGCCAATCTCATTAAATAGTTAAAATATAATATGATATATTTTATTTCCATTATAAAATATTTTTAAATAGCTATAAATATTTAATTTAATTGAAGTCATTAATTTCATGTTTTTTTTACTCTGATGTTATTTTACAGCACATTCATTTTTCGTTTTCTATTTATTCTATTACATGATATTCTACAACTTAAATGCTAATATTATTAAAAAAATATGTGTACAATATGATATAATTTATATTTTTTGTAAAAATATTTAAAATAAATTTAATAATTTTATTTAATTAAATTACTTAATTACATGATCTAATTTTAGCTTTATATTTCTTCATAACTTACTCATTATTTATCTTATTTTTATTTGCTTGATTGCCTTTTTTATGACCATTATGATCATTTATAGCTTAGATATTAATACTATAAATTAGATAAGTAAATCATAATATATTTAATTTTCTTATAAAATATTTAAATAATTAAAATTTTTAATAGAAAAATATTAATTGAATGATTAGGTACATAGGCTATTATATACTAAAAAATATTTGAAAATTAAAATAATGTTATGAAAATATTAAACATTTAAGGAATGATAAAAGAAAGAGATGAAAGAGATGAAGGAGAATAATAAGAAGGAGGAGAATATTTCATTCAATTGTATACAAAATGATATGTACAACCCATATTTATAGGGCAAATTGATTATATGTTATAATTTTATAATGATAATTCATAAATAGAATTAAATCCTAATAATTGAGGGTATAATTGATTATAATTAGGAGTATAAAGTTTGACTTATGGACATTCACATTCAATAGTTATTCATAACACTTTCCCTTGGATATCCATATAATACGTAATAGGATACTATCTTATTAAAAATATTATTAGGAAAAACCTAATAGGACAAAAACCATAACGAAGGAAAAAAGATTATAATGCATATTAACTCTCTCTCATAATGATATCAATTAAGATCTCTGAGTTGATGTATTTCAATTATCTATACCAATTTTTCAAATGTTGAGGTAGGTAATACCTTGGTGAATAGGTTTGCTAAATTATTTGTTGAACGAATTTGTTGAATATCAATATCACCTTTCTTTTGAAAATCATGGGTGAATAAGAATTTTGGTAAAATGTGCTTCATTCGATCTCCTTTGATATATTCTTCCTTCAATTAAGCTATACATGCAACATTGTCTTTAAAGAGTATAGTTAAAGTTCTTTTGCAAGAGGATAACCCATACGTCTCTCGAATATGTTAAGTCATATACCTTAACCAAATACATTCTCAACTTACTTCGTGAATTGCTATAATTTTTGCATGATTGGTAGAGGTGGTAGTGAGTGTTTGTTTGGTGGAACGTCATAAAACAATTGTATTACCACTTATAAATAAATAACCTATTTGAGATCAAACTTTGTGTGGATTAGATAAATATCTAGTATTTGCATAACCTATGAGTTGTGGTCTAGATCCATTTATATATAATAAGCTCATATTAATAGTACTTTGGAGGTATTAAAAGATATGTTTAATTCCATTCCAATGTCTTTGGGTTAAAGAGGAACTAAACCTTACTAACAAGCTCACAACAAAAGTAATATCAAGTCTTGTATTATTAGCAAGATACACAAGCACACCAATAGCACTGAGATATGGTACTTCAGGACCAAGAATTTTTTTATTATCATCTTGAGGTTAAAAGATATCCTTTTTCACATCAAGTGCTTGAACAACCATTGAGGTGCTCAATAGATATACTTTATCCATGTAAAATCTTTTAAGGACATTTTGGATATAAATTGATTAATGTATAAAAATTTCATCTTTTAAATGTTCGATTTGTAGGCTGAGGTAGAACTTTATTTTTTTTCAATATCTTTCATTTCAAATTATTTCTTTAAACAATCAACTACTTTTTAAATATCTTTAGGAGTTCTAATAATATTCAAATTATTAACATATACAATAATAATTGCAAATTCAGAATCTGTTTACTTTATGAAAATACATGGATATATTTGGTCATTATTACACCCTTCCTTTAACAAGTATTCACTAAGACGATTATACCACATTCGTCCAGACTACTTTCATCCGTATAAAGATTTTGTAATTTAATTGAATAAGGTTCCTAGCACTTTGAATTACATGCTTTAGGCATTTTAAATCCCTTTGAGATTTTCATATAAATGTCATAATCAAGTGAGCGATATAAACAAACTGTAACAATATCCATAAGATGCATTTTGAGTTTTTCATGTATTTCCAGACTAATAAGATAACAAAATGTGATTACATCCATCACATGAGAATAAGTGAACTCATAATCAATTACAGGTCTTTGTGTAAAATCTTAGGCAACAAGTCATACTTTATATCTTACAAGTTCATTTTTTTTATTTCGTTCATGGACAAATACCCATTTGTATCTAACGGGTATTACATCTTCAGGTGTTTGGACTATAAGTCCAAAAATTTTATGTTTTTCAAGTGAATTCAATTATGCTTGAATTGCATCTTTCTATTTTAGCCAATCATATTTATGTCGACATTCATTAACAGATCTAGGTTCATAATCCTCATTATCATTCATAATATTAAGCGTTACATTATATGCAAAAATATTATCGATAACTATTTCTTTGTAGTTCCATATTTTCCTTGTAGATATCTAGTTTATTGAGATATGTTTATTTTCATCTTCTTCATTATTTTCAGGTACCTTAACTTCTTTTAGAGTTATATTATTTGTTATGTCTCTAGACTCTTCAAGAGTATCTGTTTCTTTAATGGGCTCGTTTTGAATAATTACTCCTTTTCTATTGTGGGAATTTTTATCTTTTGAACCTATTGGTTTACTACGCTTTTGGCATGCCTTAGACTTATTAGCTTTCTCATTGATGGATTGTCCTTCAAGGACATCAATCCTTATTGGAGCATTAACAGTTGGTATGTGTGACTTAGTTACTTTCTTTAGGTCAGTAAATGCATTTAACAGTTGATTAGCTATACTTTGTAAGTAGATTATCTTTTGAACTTCAAGTTCACATTGCTTTAAGCAAGGATCAATATTTTACAAAGTATTCTATGTAATTTCTTTGATTAGCTGCTTATCTTTTTTCCCCTTAATGTTAGGAAAACTAATTCATCAAAATGACAATTAGCAAAACCTATTATAAATAAGTCCATTGTCATTGGTTCAAGATATTTTATAATAGAAGGGGAATCATACCTAACATATATTCCCGATCTCCTTTAAGGTCCCATCTTAGTATGTTGTGATAGAGCTGTTGGAATATATACTGTACATCTAAAAATTCTAAGATGAAAAATATTTAGCTCTTAATCATAAGCTAATTATAAAAGGGAGTATTTATGATAACTAGTTGGTTTAATGCGCACGAGCACTATTGCATGTAGAATCACATGTCCCTAAGCAGAAATAAGGAGTTTTGTTCTCATAAGCATGGGTCTTGCTATTAATTGAAGTTGTTTAATAAATGATTCAACTAAGCCATTTTGTATATGAACATAAGCTACAAGATGTTCAATATTTGTTCCTATTGACATGCAATAGTCCTTAAAAGTCTAAGAAGAGAATTCACCATCATTATCAAAATGAATAGACTTTATTGGGTAATCTAGAAATTATGTTCTTAATTGAAAGCAAGCAATCTCATAAAAAATAGGTTATGAGTTAATAGTAAATATACATGAGATCATCTGTTGGATGCATCTATTAATACCATAAAATATCTAAATGATCCATATGGTGGATGAATAGGCCTACATATGTCACCCTGTATACATTCTAGAAATATTGGAGATTCACTTCTAACTTTAATTGGTGATGGCTTAATAATCAATTTACTTAGAAAATATGCAGCGCACAAGAATTCTTTAAATTAAAAAATCTTTAGGTTTTTCAATGGTGCCTATATAAATTCTCAATAATTTTCTTCTTCATTAGTGATCCGGAATACCCTCATCATTCATGTCAAATAGTAAATATTTTTGAATTAATAAACTTCTGGTTTATTGTAGCATATGTTTCAATTGTATTAATATATGTGTAGTACAAACCAGATAAAAGAACAAGTAATTTTTCAAGTATGCATTTGTTACCTAAGATCATATTAGTGATAAAAGATATTCAATATTTTCTTCATTAGTTGTCTCGATATGAAATCCATTTTGATGAATATTCTTAAAACTCAATAAGTTTCTATAAGACTTAGTAGAATATAATGCATTATCAATGTGTAATTTTGTTCCTCCAAGTAACAAACATTAGCTTTTTCAAAACTTTCAATTAAATTTGTAATACCATATATAGTACTAATATTGGCTTCTTGCATTACTAAATAAGAAAAATAGAATTTTACTTGCAATAAATATTGTTCACCCACTGAGTCATTAAAAGTTAAGGCGTAAATATATTATGACTTACCTTTAATATTACCTGTAATTCTGTTTGGTTTAATAGTGCATAATTTTTATGCTATAATACAATTAAAAAACTTTTATTAACCATATAATATCTCTTAAGAAAGAGGTTGTGATACACTCAAGTAAATTTGGCTAGTATAAGAGTGATTTCATAGTAACCATACAAGAGCAAATCATAATAATGTGTATATTTAATAATGTGTATATTTACATGTCCAGATATTATGATTATTTATATAACTAAATTTTGAGTAACCTGATATAGAATAAAATGATAGGTATTATAGAAATACTTTTAAAATTGGCTAATGAAAAAGGCCATTAAAATAAAACTAATTTATGAATATATTAATAATGGGCAAAAATTAAATATTTTAATGCAACAAGGATGCTTTCCTAATTAAATTTTCAAAAAAAATAAGGTAGAGACCAACCATTGGTATTTAACAATTATTTTTTTCAATAAATACTTCTTAACAACTTTGAGATAAGTATACTTATAAAAAATTAAGTAGGCAATAGACAACTATAAGCATTCTTCAAGAAAATTAATTCAAATCTCTTTCAACATGTAAAATTTATCTCTCTTTCTATATCTATATATATGTATTTTTTCTTTGAGCGATTCTTGATAAAGGTCAACAAGATGCTTTGGTGTACAACAAGCACAAGACTAATGGCCTTTGTCACCACAACAATAACATATTCTCAATATATTTGTTATTTTGCCTATCCTTTTCTTCATTATTCTTTTCTTTATTTTTCCACTTCTGGTGGGAAGTTAAGTTTTTGATATAAGAAACATGATCACGACCATGTCTACAACCATAAGTTTTGCTAATAAGTAAAATAATCATGTGTTGGTACATTTATTTTAGGAAATGTAGTAGAACTAGTCGAATGATTCATTATTTTATTTAGCCACAAAGAGATGAGACATTAACTCAAAATATTTTTTGAAACCCTTTTTTTTCTCAATATTGCTACGACATGAGCAAATTGAATGCATAAAAGTGGAGATTATTTTTTTTACAAGAGAATAATATAATCAAGTGTTTATCACATATTCATAATTGCATACCATATATATATATATATATATATACTCACCCATTTTATAAAAACTAATATGCATTTCAAAATAGATTTACAAATTCATTCATTTAGCATTCGGTAATAAATTCTCAAATGTATAATATGTTATATATATGAATTTACATTGTTTTCTCTTTCTTAATTTAATTCATTATTTTTTTGTATTTTTGTACATCATATTCAATATTTTGTAACTACTATTTTTTTGAATAAAATTAGTAAAATGTTAAAATCATTATAGAAATCAAAAGCAAAATATGAAGGAAATAAGGAAAAATGAGATGAGAGAGATGAATTACTATATTAGCACAAAGTAACAAGATTAAGTATGTTTATAAGAAATTACTTCAGTGGATTAGAGCCTCATACTGATAACATATTATAAAAATATTAAACACTTAAGGAATGATAAAAAAAGAGATAAAAGATATTAAGGAGAATAATAAGAAGGAGGAGAATATTTTATTCAACTATATATAAAATAATTTGCGTAACACATATTTATAGGGCAAATTGATTGTGCATTATAATTTCATAATTATAATTCATAAATAGAATTGAATCCTAATAGTTGATCATAATTTGGGGTATAATTGATCATAATTGAAACCTAATAATAAGATCATAATTAAGGATATAATTAATCATAATTGAATCCTAATAATTGATCATAATTACAAGAAAATATGAATGAAATAGTAGGAATAAAAAAATGAGTAATACTATTAGTATTTTTTTTATCATGACACTAATAAAATGATATTTTTGTTTATATTAACCATTAAAAGTTTCATATTTAATATTTCCAATGTATTATTTATATCTTCCACTATTAAATTACATTTAATGATATTGTTAAATGATAATATTAATCAATTAATTTCTTAATTATATTAGTCTTTTCTTACAAAATTTTCTCATTTATTATTAAAAAATCAGTGAATTATCTTAATTTGTGAAAAGATAAGCAGATGCAATAAAGCTGATAATTATATGAATTTTTATTTGTCAAGACACAATCTTAAGTTTATGCCTATTATGATTTGTTTTTCTTGCTTTGAGAGTAAACTAATTTTTTATTTTGAGAAATAGATCGGATAATAACTTAAAGCCCATCTCTACGCATGAAATTTTTTTCTTTTTAAACATCTCCACTCATAGTTGAGATTACTTCGAAGATGTTTGCTCGAAATTTCAAAATCCGAGTTCACATGATAATTTTGTAAAATTATTAAATAAAATTATTTATTTATAATTATTGATATTTTAATAAATATAATTAAATAATCTTAATTTAGTAATTTTTAAAATTATTACATCAATTTTAATTGCTAAATTTAATTATCATAGAATTCACCAATTTTGAATGAATTTAATTTGGTTAGTAATTTTTTCTAATCCACACGCAAAAGATTGAAAAAGGAGTAGTATTACAAAGAGTTCTAAGAGATAATTATGTGTAAAACAAGTTCCAACCTCGTAGGCTTGGAGTGATTGTGGGCGTCTTATGTGGAGTCCGTTCTCTACACACGCGGGCGCTTGCAGGCTCAAATTTTTTTGGACTAATTCAATATTTAATGGCCAAATGTAAGTTTTAGTCTTATTTAACTAGCTTATTATCCTAAATTAAAAAATAATTGATCAATTACAATTTATATAAAAAGGTATTTTTCTAATCTAATCCAATCCAGTGTGTTATTAAAGATTTTATATCTTCCATCACAACCATAATTATGCTCCTAATATATATATATATATATATATATATATATATATATATATATATATATATATATATATATATAATAATTTAATTACTTCTATTATTATAAAAAAATTGGACATCCAATGGCCCCGCAGCTTGCCCAATTTTGCCCATTAAAATTGTAGGCTATGTGGTCTCAAACCACCTTGCTTTGTCCTCTCATTTTATATATTTATTAAGAATCTTACCAAAAAAAATATATTTATTAAGAAATTAAGTATTTTTACCATTAAATTTTATTTAGTATATTGAAACTTACATTTTTAATTGGGCAGTGCTATGGGAAATTCCGTGTCCTAAAAAGTTGAGTATTTTCATTATTAGATTGCTCTTTTTCAAATCTTAAAGTATGGGAATTAAAATTAAATATATAAATATCAATGAATTAAAATCAATCCGATGATGAAAACACCTATTCTCTTAGGAGGTGGAGTTTTCTATAACACTATTCTTTTTAATTTTAATTTATTTGTTTTGATATTTTTTAAAAAAAGTAATTCAGTGATAAAATATTTAACATCTTAAAAAGTGAAAGATTTTTGTAACAATTTCCTTATCTTGTATTTGGATGAAGTGCCTAGTAAATATTAGAGATTTCAAAGTTTTGTATTGAAAATGGATAATCTTACTTAGTTCTCATAGATGAAAAATGATAGTTAATATAATATTTTTAGTGTAAATATGAAATTTATAAAATGATATCTATTTCAATTAAATTTAACATATCAAATTTAATAATTTAAAATTTTTATTTATAATACTTATGTAATTCATAAATCTTATCTATTTATTTTTTTATAATTAAATTGAAAATTTTAATTTTCAAATCCAAAAATAAAGAAAATGGAATGGGCACTATGGATTGATGTGGCGAGTCAGCAGCATGATTTTCCATTTTGAATTAATTGATAATATATGTGACGGCGTTGGCATGGGCGTTATCGAAATGTATTAGAATAATGGGATTTATTGCTTCATCGTTTAATATTTTCTAGGATTTATTATTAATTCACCTATGCTATAAGGGATGCTTATATTATCACTCAACTGTATCTGTGTGTCATTATGCTATAAAGAAATCTATTATAATTTTTTACTGTTAAAAGTTTTTTAATGAAATGATTTTTTTTTGTGAGAGCGAGAAAATTTGCATTAATACTAAATTAAATTTAAAATTGTTTATATTTATTTATTTATAAACTAAAAAAGATAGAGTAAGGATCTCCAGAAGCATAGGTACTAATTTCTTGTTCAATTATTACCATAGAAATATACTATTATTGTAGAATAATCAATTTAGTCATTATTACTATACTTTTTAGGTATAATGATTATAAGTTAATCATTATTTTTTTTAGATATTTAGTTGTATTGTTATAAATAATAATCATAATTAGAAAATAAGCTATCAAATTTGTTTATTTTTAATTATGATTGTACATAGAAAAATTTTACATTTTATACATATTACAATTTTATTTTTTCATTCCTTTACCTTTACTACCTACATTCTAATAGTATAAATTTTAAATTTTATACTAACATCAATTTTTTATTTTAAATTTAAAAAACTTTTGATATTTTATAATTTAATTATTTATAATTTTTAAATTAATGAATATTAAAAGAGATATAAATCATATTTTTTTAGCTAAGAGAAAGATAGAGTAGGAGCAACTAGTGCTAACTATTTTTCTTGGGCATTACTAGAAAAGTACTCTTTTGTTATAGAATATTTGTTTTGAACCATAATTTGTACCCAAAGAATGAGCTTGTCACCATAGAATCACCAAACTATTAGTGATCCTATGAGTTTTCTACTCGTTTATTGGTTATAAATTGACATCCTTTTACATTAATTCCATGACCTCTAAAATGAAGTAACGACTTGATACTATTTAAATATAAAACATATCCTAATTAGAAAGAATTTTACTATTACAAAAGTGGGATACTATGTCATTACATAAATGTCATCCTAAGTTAACATTGATGTCTATATTGATGTAGTGATATTTTTAAAATTATTCAAAAAATTAAGAAAATAAGTAAAAAATATAACTAACATTTATTTGGATATAGTAATATTTTTAAAATTATTGGAAAATTTAAGATATTAGTTTTTTATTTAACCAATGTCATGATATAAAAGCATTGAAAAATGATAAAACTTAATATGTCGATTTTAGAATTAATTAATGTCTATTTGGATATGATGATAATTTTAAAATTATTAAAAAAGTTAAGATGTTAATTTTTTACGTAACCAAAGTTAAAATATATGATATTTATAGGTTGTTGGAGAAACAGGAAGTTTAAAATGTCACTTTTAGAATCAATTAATGTTCATTTAGATGACCATGACATTTTTAAAATTATTAGAAAATTGAAGACGTCAATTTTTTACTTAAATAATATCAAAATATATGACATTTAAAAGTTGTTACAAAAATAAGGAAACTTAAAATGCTAATTTCAAATTTAATGGACATCCAAAGTTATTGCAAAAGTTCAGTAAGAAAAATGTCAAATTTTAATATGTCAATTTTGAAGTAAATTAACATCTAAAGTAAGGACATTTATGAGGTTACTAGATTTATGAAAAACTTAAAACATCAATTTTGTATATAACTATCATCTAGAGATATTTTAAATGGTTAGTTGGGAAATATAAAAACTAAACACATCAATTTAGTACTTAAATAATGTCTAATGGCCTGGTAACTACTAGTTATTTGAAAAATGATAATACATAGGACATCAATTTTGTGTTAACAATTGATGTCTAAAGTTGGTAATTTTTTTTCCATAAATAAAGCATATTTAATTTTTTTTATCCTCATTATCTCTCTAACTCTCTTTCTTATTTATTTTCAAACTTTATTTCTATCTCCATTTAACTCCTTTAACAAAACCCTAAATTTCTCTTTATCTTCCATGACACATTAGCGAGTTACCAATACTCCTTTAATCAATGTTGAATATGAAGCAAATGTTTTCTTTCAGACTACTAATTCAAAATATAAGAGGTATCTTTGTTACTTTTATTTCTCAAATCTTTGCCTCATCCATTCCTTTAATTTTTTGCATAAGTTGTTTAAAGATATTTTTGTTTGTGTTCTCTTTGTATAACTTCTAAGGTTATATCAAATTTTTTAGTGCTTATTATGTATTTAATAAAATATTGTAATGAAGTTCAAAATTTCCCTAAATGCCTTTCTTGATTCTCTTTTCTAGGTCTTTGCCTTATCCAATATATTATACTAGTTCTTTTGAGAAATTTTGGTTTGCATTTTCTTTGTATAATTTTTGAGGTTGTATCTAAATTTTAGATATTTATTATGTACTTAATAAAATATTATAGTGAAGTTCAAAGTCAATTGACCAATGATGAATGATAGAAAAAAAAGTGAAAAAGGTCCATGAAAATAGGCATTTTTTGTGATTCAGGGAAAGGCAAGACCTCATGTCACGACTTAATTTTTATATAATCATGACCAATATAAAGATATTAATTTAATATATTTACAAGCCCTTTTTAAATTTAATCAATTTTCTAAATTTGATTGTTTTAAAAAAATATGCATAATGTAAGAACACAAAGTTGATTTTTTTAAACATTATTTGGAAATCCTTTTTATAAACCTCTTTATTTTTCTAAAAGCAAATGGAAATTAAATCAAAAAACTATTCTTCATAATTAATGAAATTCAATCTTTTAACTACATTTCTTAAAAAGAGACAGTAAGAAAAAATAGAAAATAAAATATATTTTATTCTTGAAAAAAATCTTCTTACCTTTTGCTTTGTTTCTAAATGAATTTTTAAAAAAGGATTCACGACAACTTTCTTTGGAGTCAAAATTCAAGACAAACAAAAGAAGTTTTCTTTCTTATTAGGAAATAGTTGAAATATAATGACATATAAAAAGAGGAACATTAGTAAAATATCTATTCATCAAAAGGTCATTACTTCCGATAGATTTTTTAAATAGACATTTTTTTAGGAAACTATTTTCAGAAGAGATGATTTGTGATTTACGATTATAGAGGATGAAAGAAAACAAACTTATGAAATTTGTCTGAATAACTTTTTCTCAAGAATATTCATCAAGAAACTGAGAAGATTTATTTTTTGCCTAAAAGAAACCATCTGAATACTAGATAATGAATTTACTTCAAAGGTTCAAACTATGAAATGGATATAATAGAATTTCAAAAGTTTAAATCATGAAACAAACACAATAGGATAAAACCAGGTTAGAAGAACTAAACAAATTTAGAAGATCTTATTTTGATTTAAAATACTTTAGAGATAACATCAAGTTTAAGAAAGGAAATAGAATTAGTTTCAGTTTAAGACCTGATGGATATTATTTAAGGAAATACCTAGAAAAACACATAGAAAAGTCCTTGGAAGAGATTTGTATTTACCTTTAATAAATGGAAACTATTTTTCCCATGGAGAGAAATCGTGCAAGTAACTCATTATTCCTCACAAACTCATTTTGTAATAACCATAAGGTAATTGAAATAATATTAGAAACCATATATGCATATGAAATGCATTATACACTCAAATTAATTATATGAAAGGTTACTTAGGCCATACAACAATCAAGTTGGTAGAGTCTCAAAATAATTATATAGAAAAAGATAGTCGAATCATAAGTATACAACATAATGTTTTTAAAATAGTTAGATAAATATGATAGCTATCAATCTGGACTAACTGTTAGTTGTATGTATATTAAAATTAGAAATCTCAAGACTAGGAAGAGTGGTAGCAATTCCTTAGGAACTGTTAGTGATGGTGTAGTTATTACTATTACTACAACTATTATGGGATCCAAGACTATTGCAGAACTCAATCTTCTACTAACTAAATGCAGTTTATCCTAAGTGCCATCATATGCTTGGAGATCTTAGTAAGTGTCATTCGGGGCTATGGTATTTGAAAAAGTATATTTACAAGTAAAGTTAGTAACGAATTACTTAGCGAGATAACTATCACATGAGTTTTCTAATAAGTTTTAATTAAAAAAATCATTAATATACAAGACATATATTAAAACCTTTTCTTACTCAAAAATATTTCAAATTAGCAATTCTATATGCTACATAATATGATTCAATCATATAGATTAATTATAAGCATAGTATAATCATTTGATTAATAATTATATAGGAAGGTGGCATAAATGGGTTCCTCCTTGTTATTCTATACTAACGATAACCATACGTATTGTAACCTTACTTCCCTTCCTTTTACCCTACATCATTCCATATGACTTGAAATATAAGGCATGGGGATAAAATTCCCATCATCTCTATAATGTCTCATATCAAATATCTTCCCAAGTTGTTACATTATTATATAGGCATTCAAGCCTCAAAATCACATAGACACGTCATATAGTACTCATCAGTTTAGTTTCTACACAAGGTACTTACTAGCCCATTTTCTTTTTCACATCAAGCGCTCTGTGGCCCATATGACACAAAATAAGATAAGGTTAAAATACTATTCTTTATTCATAACCAAAATATAACAAGAGTCTAATCTAGCAAGAAATATTTTATAATTACTTTATCACTTTTCTAGTGATGATAACAAATATTAATGCTTCTAGTTTTATGCTAGTATATTATAACACTTTCAAGAGCTCAATATTATGGAGCTTCAACCACATAAGTATATTAGTGTATATACAAGTCACATATTGATTCATGCCATTATCTATACATTAATCATATAGTAGGCTTATGGCTCAACCATGTGGCGTATGGAGCAATATCTAATTTTTTCCATTGAATATATATTATCATTCAAGCATACTATGAATCATTGATATAACACATTAGTATGCTATTAAGTAATTAAAATATCAATATAAATAGCCATATTCCTTAACAAAATTGTAAAGAATATAGCTTGAATTTTTTCCAAGTTCCACAATTTCTAATTTTAAGTAATTTTAATCCAATACTTTGTATATCATTCAAATAAGTAATAAAAATATTTTTCTTCATTTATTCAGGGAAATTTAGGTGCTTCCTAGTATTAATAAAACTACACAAAACTACCATTTAGTAGCAATAAAAAGTTAAGAAAACAAGTACCAAACTAATTAAGGTTCGACAAGCATCCTTATCTTAAAAATTCTAATGAAAATACCAAACTTTATTAATTTTTTCTCAATGTTTCCATAGTTAATAATTAAGATTTATTCATCATTTTTAATTTAATAATTAAGATTTAATTTTTAAACTTTTTCTATACGCAAAATAAGTCACACAAGTTACCCTTATATTCAACTATCAAAATTACTCAAAATTAGCACTCTTAAATTTAAAATTTATTTAAAAAATATTAAAATTTTATAAAATTTAATAAAAATTTTCATGATTATTATTTAGAATAAAATAAAAAATTTCAATCATTTTTAATCACAAAATAAGTTGCAAAAATCGCCCAAAATAATTATTATTTCATATTTATTGGAGAATAACTTTGCTACTTGAAAGTAGTGACTTTGGAAGCAATTTTTTTGCATTATTCTATAAACTTTCAAGAATTTTTTCAAACATATTCTTGCTACATATAACTATTTGTAATAAATATTATAATAATTTATAACATAGTCTAGTAAGTTTTTCTCACAGAAATAATTTCCTTTTTTTGAATATAAACTAGATGAAACCCAAAAGTTCTATCTATTGTTTTCAAAGTGATTTTTGCTTAAAAACTTTGATATAATCATTTTAAAACCTATATTTTAAATTGTAGTTTAGTGTTTACTAAATTTTTACCATGAAAATAGAATTTTCCTTCTTTAAACATAAGGAACCCAAGATCCCTTTTTGTGTAAAATTAAATCCATTTTCAATTTCAAAATTTAATTTTCATGCATTCTATTATCTTTAGGTCAAGATAGAATATTGTGTAACATCTTTTAAGTAACAAAAATATAAAATTTCTATTTTTCCTATAGAAAACCATGAGTTTTAACTTACTGTTAAAAAATTTTTCTTCCATTTTATGTAAAATCATGTTTTCAAAACTTTTCTAATTAGAGAAAACATTTTCAATATCAATACTTTCAAACTTTTCATTATAAAACATTTCAATAAAAATCATTCAAGGTAATCCACCATGATAGTTATCGTTTCAACATAACATCAACCATAGAAATTAAATAAAGACAATTCACCATAAATAATTATGGCTTTATCACATCAATCAATAGTAAACCACAAATACATCCTATATATAACAATCTTATTAAAGAAAATCAATGAGAAAAAAAGTAGATCTCTACTCATTCAAGAAAACATGAGAAACTTAATTCTCTTTACCTAGAATTTAAAATATAGCATCTAAAATAATGTAAAGTTAGTGAAGAATTTAAAAAAAGATTATAAAAAAAAGATGAATTTATAGAGATTTATAGGCTTCTACCTTTATGAGAAGATTAAGAGAGCTTCTATCTTTTACTAACTTTCAAGAACACTGGAAAAACATTTAGAATTTCTCTAGAAAATAGCTAAAATATTCAAGGACTCAACTGTTCTCTCTTCTTTCTCTATCTAGCCATGTATGCTTATGGGTGTGAGAGGAATTGAATTATGTTAGCCTATTTATAGGAGAAATATGAGTGGGCTTCAAGTAATAACATTACCATGATATCACTATGCTTGCATCATTAAGATGACATCATCTTACTTACCTAAGGCTCACATCATCCAAGAATATTTCATATTCTTTCCTTAAGTATAACTTTTGTTATTAAATCATTCATCAATTCTTCAATTAGTAATAAATTCTAAATCAATTAAAATTACTCTAGTATTCCAAAGTTAAGTTATATTACCCTAAAACCCTTAAATTATGCCAAATTCCTCCTTTCACATTTATGTAACCATTCACCCTTTAAAATCGATGAAAAATTGCATTTTTGCTACCTTGAGTCAATTTTAAGTTGCTCTTAAGTAAAAACACTAAGTTATTCCAAAATTCTATCAACATTGGATCTTGCATACCTTTAATTTTCTCAAATAACTCATAATAAATTTTCTATCTACTAAAATTATTAAATACTTTTAATGGCATGAATGAGTAATTTTGCTAATTACCTATTAATATTCATTATTTGACTCAATTTTATCTATCTTTAACTATTAGGTTTTTACAAGGTTTTACACCTTGTTGGGGTTTTGCAAATTGATAAATTTCAAAAAGTTACATAAAATCGATATAAAATTTGTCCTAAATAAATAGTTGAGCACAAGAATAATGATTTTTCAAAATTTTTAATTCAAAATATATATTTTTAGTTAGATGTTGAGTTTATTTAATTTTTATTGTAAATATTCTTGCATAAAAGCTAAAAATATCATTAAAAAATATTTTGCCAACATTTCACGTTAATTACTTAGTAAAAATTGATGTTTTTAACTCATTACTCTTGATTGGGTTATACAATATATGAAGAAATAATGACAATTTAAATGATATAAGAACTAATGTTATTTTATTTTTTCACATCGAGTATGTAACTGATGTCATAACTTTTTTTCAATGATGTTCAGTAAGATGTGAGCTATATTTCAATGTATAATTCACTAAACAACTGATATCAATCACTTATTTTGTAGTAGTGATTGAACTTTCTTGTCCATGAAAAATAGTTAATAGTATTATAAGAGAATATATATATAAATTGAATACTATATATAATTTATTTAATTTAAGAATATATATCATAATGTATATTGTGCATATATATCTCTTTTACAAATGATTATCTAAAAAATATTAGAAAAATTGAATGAATTTGATATAATCATATGTATTTTATTGTTCTTTTTAGTACTTTAATACTAAAATGTGATTATTTTAGGGTGAATTCTTTGGTATCTTAGGAGTTTTGGGACACAGGGTGATATAATAATTTTTAAAAATCATTATATTGAAATTATTTGTTTAAATGGATGGTTATAACTAAATAATTTTAACCTAATAATTTTAGAATTTGCCTCATTATCCCTAATTTTGAAACCCTAAAGATACTTGTAAGAATTTTATATTATATATCATCCATACAAAAATATATTATTATAGAGTTTAAATTAATTCACTATCAATATAAAATATTTTATATTTTTGGTAAATAAGAAAATGATATGTTATTAAAGAGGTAATAATAATTCAGATTTTTTCCCTACTAACAATATTAGAATTTTAATAATTTTTATTAATGTGATAACATATGAATAAATGATAATATAGAATTAATTTTCTAACAATGATTCCATTTTAAATTTTTACATAATCAATGAAATATATTATATATATATATATTTAATTATTTTAATAATCAATTATTCTATTCTCTATATCAAATAAGGTGATCAATCCCTCCCACCTAAGGGTGGATATAAGTCGACATAAGTCAAGTTATAAATTAACTTAGCTTACCTCGAGTGAATTTAACTCAATTTGAAACTTGACTTGTATTTAAATGAATTAACATTCTTAATTTGAAATTGACTTAAATTAAGGTTGTGAACTACTTGACTCAATTTGATAGCTCATTTAATCTAACTAAATGAACCAAAATCTAAATTATTAAATAAAATTGAACTAAGCTAGCTCATATTAATGGTTCATTTGCTTAATTTATTTAGTTCATTTAGTCTATAATCATTTAAAAATTTGATGTTTAAATTCGTTTAAATACATTACATAATATATAATATTATTAATTTGTAATTTGTGCAATGCATGAATTTAGTTAATTTTAATCGATAACAAGTTATAAAATAAATTTAAGTTTTTAATTACAAAATATTCAAATGATTAATATAAATTATGCGATCATGTTTATATCAATTAAATAACTATAAAATTGATATAACTATATTTAAATTAATTAAGAGGTTGTACTCTTTTTTTAACTATTTACTAATTAATAAAATTGTCATATTATTGTAATATTACATTAATAGTGATTATTACCACAATTAGAAGAATGCATGGACATTTAAGTATTAAAAAATTAAATTTAGAAAAATAAAATTATATATGCATAAAAAAGAAATAACACTTATTTATATGAAATTGAACATATATATATCCATTCTTAATTTTATATAAATATGAACCATGATAGATAATAAAAAATAAATATTATCTAATTTACTAAATAATTTTTTTAAATACTTTTCAAATAAAGAATATATAATATATCAAATACATTAGTCTCTCTAAAAGTTACATGTTGTAATGTAAATATATATATATATACTACATACAATTAAGGATTGAAATTTAACCTACAATAAAAAGATGAATGTACATCAACCTTTGATTAAAATTCAAATATATATACTTCAATTTTTGATAGAAAAATTATATTATATACCTACTCAATGTAGAGCATGTAATAATATTTCATTTTATTAGCCTACAATGGAAATATGAATGTACATTAACTTCATGCCATATTTTGATTTATTAAAAAAATAATTTACTTTATGTAATAAAGCAAGTTACATATAATAATTTTACTTTACATAAAAAAATTGTTATAAACTACCAAACATGCAAGAAAAGAAGGTTTATAGGTTCAAAAGTGTTATTTGCTAAATTGAAATCCTATTTTGCTTGCTTTTTTTATTGAAAAATATCATTATGTAAACTCAATGCATAAATCTATTCCACTTATATAGATATTTTAAGCCAAACATTACAAGTGTGATATATCCCAGTAGAATAATATCTAATTTTATTAAAATTTTATTGTTATTGCATATTGTATCTTAATATAGAAAATGAATGAATTTAAAAAAATAGAAAATAAATTTCAATGTATTATTAAAAAAATTTCATAACACAACATTTTCATATATAACTACACAAGAAAAAATCAAAGAAAAAAAATGATATTAGAAAAAAAAATCAAAGAAATAGAGAACTAATTTGAAAGAGATTTGTACTTAGTGACATGTTAGAAGCACTCATCAAAGGCAATTGCCATTGCCTATTAAGATGGCACCATAATAATTCAATAGGTAGGTATTGTCAATAGTAAAATAATGTTGCTCAAAAACTAAATGGCTTGCTTGATTAGAGTTAAGATTGATATAAGGTTTTAAGAATTGAGATTGAGAGATATAATGGAGAGGTAAGATAAAAGAAGGTCAACCAATAGGAAAAATATGAGGTAAAAAAATTGTTAATATTCATTTAAAAAGAAAATTTGATGATAGAGTGTATAGATAGTAAGGGTTTGAATATTTTTTGATGATGTAAATGGAGACTAGAAATAGAAATGAAAATCAATTGGAGATGAAGGTGTGATTTTTGTCATGATAAATGCATGAAAATTAGAAAACTTAGTAAATCAAGAAAATAAATTATAGAAATTATAAAAATATAATAAATGAGAAAAAAATTAAGTAGTTTTTTTCTCAATTCAATATAAATTACTATATATAAATGGAAGATTCAGTTTTAAAAAATCTAGTATATTAGGGAAAGAGATCAAAGAGATTACAAAAGTGTAATGTATAAGAAAAAGAAATCAAGGAGATTATTTTAGAAAGAAAGAAAATACATGAAAATCAGAAAAGATAGTACATTAAGGAAAAAATTAGAGACATTATGAAAATACAATAAATGAGGGAAACAATTCAACAAGTTTTTTTTAATTTAATATAAATTATTATATATAAATGAGAGATTCAATCCCTTGCATAGATTACATAAATATGACTCATTTTTGACACAATATTCATTAAAAAGAGATTAATTATGCATGTGTGACTTACTATAGTATAATATTTATTGAGAAGAAATGATAAAGAAATATGTAGTGAGTTATAAAAATAACACTTGTCATAAAAAAGGTAAAAAATATCATAACTAATATATAATATTAGGTAGTTACTCATACATTGCATGAAGGAATATTTATTCCAATAATATAATATGACAATTATATATTAATTATTTATAAAGTAGATTAGATAAAAAATTAATTAACATGTAGTCAACAGTACTAAGAAAAAAATTATCTCTCTACTAATTTCACTTAATATTTAAGTACGTAATTGATTTTCAATTCAAACATTATATTAATTAGATAACATTTTTTAAGATAATTATTATCATTAATAATAATATTTAATGACATTATATTTTTATTTACAACATGACATTATAAAATAAACTTTTGAAAGTAGTAATTTTATATTATAAATGAATATTTATTTTAGTGATATAATATTATAATTATATCTTAGTTATTTATAAAGAGGATTAGATAAAAAATTGATTAATATATAACTAACAACTCTAAGAAAAAAAATATTTCTCTAACTTTAAGACATTTGAAAAGGAAGGTATCTAATAAAATATAAATTAAAAAAATTAAGGGAAGAAAAAAAGTCTTCTCTCCATTCATTTTGCTTAACATTCAAATAGGTAATTGATTTTGAACTTATTTTATAAAAAAATTAATTTTGAATTCAAGCATTATTAGATATCATTTTTCTTGATAACTATTATCATTAATATTAATATTTAATAATATGATTTATGATAAGAGTAGATTGCTCTGTAATGGCAATATATTTTTTATTTATCATATTACAATTTAAAACAAACATTTAAAAATAATAATTTTATATTATATACAATTCATTAAAATCCAAAAATTATAACCTATATGTTAGCTAAAATTCAATATTTTAATATCAAATATTTTTTATTTTTAATTTATATGGAAGAAAGAAATAGCTTTTGACTTGAGAATATTAATGACCAACTCATATTTAGTATAATTGAAAAGTTGCGTTATAATAAAATTCTTTTCTAAAAAATCTACTAAGGATTATAAGTTTAAATTTGCTTTAAAAATAATATTTCTAAAATGTTAAAAGGTAATTAGTTAGCACTTTGTATAGACACATAATACTACCATGGATCATTGTTGTCCTAAAGTGATGAAGCCAAAAATTTATTAAAAAAATGGAAGAAAAATTAAAAGAAATTTAATATGATCACAAATATAAAATAGTAAACAAATAAAAAGCTTATAGTAGGTAATGAATTTTTAGAAGAAGAATTGATTTACTCTTAAGTCAAAGCTTAAGAAAAATAATTAATTAATTAGATTATGAAATGAAAAAATAAATGTGCAATTACTATTTTGAGAATTTATCAAATGAAGATGAACTATTAAGATATTTAATGATAGATATCATCCGATATCAAATTCAAGCTTTGTTTGATGGGTGCAAGTGGGATTATTTATTTGTGTATGAAAGCGAAGAGTAATTTTATCAAATGAAGATGAGGAGAAAGTGCATTATAGATAAGAGTTTATAAATTTTAAATTAGATGTAAAATGAGATGAAGATAAGGATAAATTTTTTTAATTAGATCAGATGAAAATAAAAAATAAAAAGTTTCAAATAAAATTAGATAAAGATAGAGATAAAATAATTTAAAATTTTCAAAATAAGAAATGTTATATTTGTTGATCTTAATGTTTTCATACAAGTCTTAGGTAATAAAAAATAACCTATTCATATATATTATTAATTATAAATTTATAAATTTTATAACGATAATTTATATATTCTTGTAATAGTTTCTTTCCTTCCATAATTTCTTCCAAAATTATTCTTTTCCTATGTGAAATTGTCAAAAAAAATGTATGTTTTTATAATTTTACACATCAAATATCCAATAAGCTAATGATAACTAATTAAACTATAAATTATTTTGAGAAGTAGAAAATCCTATCAAATAAAGCACTCATAACAAAAAAATACAATCAAATTTCAATAACAATAGTATAAAAAGAAAAAAATAAATTATAGAAAATAATTATATGATAGGAACTTTGGATTAAATAACTACAAAAGGTAAAAAATAATAAGAGAATACTTACAAATATTGAAGATCAAGATGAAAACTCTAAATTTATAGAAGACAATGACTTTGAAATGACCAAAGGTAGAGAGGGAGAAAAGAAACAAAACAAAAATATAATTTGAAATTTTTTTATAAAAATAAAATAATTAAGTAGTTATAACTTATAAATATTATAAATGAAGATAAAGATGAAAACTATCATCTCAAATAAAACGATTGCTTTAAAGTGATTGAAGTTGGAGAGAGCAAAAAAAAAATATATATAAATGTAATTTGTGAAGATTTTTATGAGAATAAAATAAATAGGTAACTGTAAATTCTAGTGATAAATGGAGATTCAAATTCAAATTTTTATTTAGAATTGATTTAATATTAGAAGGATAAATGAAAAGAGCAATCATTAGCTTTACATTTATTACTAAATGTTGTGGCTAATAAATGTAAGAAAAATATTTTTTATTTCATAATTTATTTTTCAAGTGGAGAAAAAAAATGATAGATTGACTTTCATTAGAAAAAAAAAGACAATTTGATACATAATAAAATATGAGAATGACACTTATCATAATATAAGATAAGAAATATTATGATAATAGGGGGAAGACTACAGTACCCCTAGGAGTTTCTAAACCCTGGGTATGTGGCATAATCTCATCCAAAGATTTAGGTAATTTTATCCAATGAATGAGATTGTGCCACACCACCCAGGATTTAGAAACTTTGGAGACACCTTAGAATTTCCCCGATAATAGATAATGTAAGTTGATAAGTTGATTTAATATTGAAAAGATAAATAAAAAGAGTAATCAGTAACTTTACATTTATTATTGATTGTTGATGGCTAACAAATTTAAAAAATATATTTTTTATTTTATAATTTATCTTTCAAGTGAAAAAAAGACAAATTGGCTTTTGATTAAAAAAATAAATTCATACATGATGAATTATAAGAATCACGTATGATATTTGTCATAATATGAGGTAAAAAAATATTACAACTAATATATAATATAAATTGATTAGTTCATTTAATATTAAAAAGATAAATAAAAAGAAGAATAAGTGACTTTACATTTATTATTGATTGTTGGTGGCTAATAAATTAAAGAAAATATTTTTTATTTTATAATTTATCTTTCAAGTGAAAAAAATGACAAATTAACTTTTCCTTAAAAAAATAAATTCATACATGATGAATTATGACGAATTATGAGAATAATATTTACCATAACAGTTAATAATATAGAGATATAAATATTTATTATCATAATTTATTTCAAAAATATTATTAAGATATATGTATAATTTTTTAAGTTGATTCATAAATTAAATGTGTGAAATTAACTTTAAATTGAGTTTAATTCATTTAACAACTAAGTAAATTTTTTTAACTTGAGGCTCAATTTACCATCGATGCCTTGGACTTAATGGCACAACACTGTGCCCTCAAGACAATGTGATACCTTGGGGTATGGGATCGAATTCCCACCCAATCCTTTTTCCTCTACCCAAAAAAAAAAAGAAGAAACTTAAGGCTCAATTCATTTGATTTGTAACTCCAATTTATCAAACCAATTTCGCAAGTGGTTCATGAATTATTTCAATTCATTTCCAATTGAGCGTTCCACTAAAATCCTCGCGGTTACAAAAATTCTGCACCCTACACTTTTTAGATAGTATATACGCATTTTCTTGTATTGAGATTAATATTCCCTCGTCTTGTGGTGTGGGCGTGACTTTTGTTTGAGCTTTCCCTTTCTGTATTAACTTATTTTAGAAAAATATGTTGGGTGAAGACTTGCAAGTCAGTACGTTATTTTTAAAACAATTTTCTCACAATATTCACATAATTAGTAATCTTGGTGCGAAAAATATGCATCATTTTTTCACCCAATATAAATATATATGTACTCACACATTACTGTCAATAATTTGATGTGATCGATTCAGCACACCATCGCAATTTAAACTTTTACCATTGCATGAAGATCTTGACAACAACCAGCTGCACGTAATATAAATAAGAATATATTATAGAAAATATTTAATTTAAATGATATGCAATATTATTTAAAATAATTTTCTCACAATCTTCGCACAATTAAAATCTTGTTGCAAAAAATATGTATTATGATGAATGTGGGGACACTCATAATGGATGACCCACATCATCATGTTATTTAAATTTTAAATTTAAATTTACAAGAAATAAAAATAAATTATTTTTTATAATTGATAAAAAAAGTGGTGGAATTAAGATAACTACCCATGCATAACAAAAGGGAGATATCACCCTAAAAAGAGATAGAGAGAGAATACATCATAATACATTCAGAGAAAATTTTTTATAGAGAGCGTATTTTCCGTCTTGGAGTATGTGATTTTTTGTGAGAGTTGTCATGGATAGAAAGCAAAAGTTCTTAGTTTCTGGTGATTCTTGACTACTATGTGAAATACAACATTAAGTAAAAAAAGGGACAAAGAATAAGTATATATATTTTTCCACAGTTAATTTGATTAATTAATTTTCCTAACATTGGTATCAGAGCTAGGTTGATTTAGTGTCTGTAATTCCTTACATGTATTAAATGCAATTGAATACATGATATGTATTATATGAGATTCACCAGATGTATTTATTGTTTACTATGTATATGACTAGTAAATTTTTTAGTCAAAAGCATGCTTCCTATTTTTTGCTTTGATGATATGAAAAATAGCCATTGGATGTAAAATATTTTTTTGATTTTGTTGTTCCTGGAAAAGTAATGTTAGGGATGAATTTTGTATTAAAAGGAACACATAAAACATGCATAAGACATTCATAAATAGCAGAAAACAACAAGAACACCAAAAAGAATTCATAATGCCCATAATTACAAAACAATGGGTCCCTTGAATAATGAATTTTTAGGGCATAAAATTAGTCTAGAATTATAGAGCATAAAATTCTAAGAATTTTAGTTTTTGAATCACCTAAAATGGAGTTTTAGATCAAAAGTTATGGTTGAAAAACTATTTTTGGCTGTACAGACCCAACTAGGTTTGCAAACTGAGTCGAGACGACTGGGTTGACTCATCTAAAGGTCAAAGATGACCTAAATGATAGGTCGTTTTGGCCTTGAGAGTAAACGACACGTCGTTTTAGGGTTTAGGCCGTTTGAACCAAAACCAAAATGACACATCATTTTGCATATAGTAAAAATGACATGTTGTTTCACCTATATAGAACAAAAAAAAATAAAAATCTCTCCTCACTTTTGAGAAGCGCACATGTGGGTTACCCTTTGCCCCAAATGTCATGTGTCATATACTAATGGAAAGAGGAGAAAAAGTTCTCTTTAGCTAGTCGATTCCGATGACCGGAAAATCTCCTCATGGTGGCACGTGGATGTCACACACCGGCGGTGAGAGTGAGAAAGCTCCTTTTGTTTTGGATTTTTTCATAATAGATCATTATGGTGGTGCGTGTGGGCACGTGTAGTGTCCTTTTGAGGCAAAATCTAATTCAAAAAAATCCCTAAATTTGAGATCTACACATTAATATATAATTTGTATATTTTTGGAATTTTTATGATACTATTTTTATTTAAAAATGGAAAAAATGACACATTTTGATTGTATTTTATGTTTATTTTTGGTAAACAGACATGAAACAATAGTTTACAGAGGAATATGATCCATATGGGTTTTATGGAGAGTGTAGGAGAAGACCTTATAGAGTTAGACTAGGTAGATACCCTTAAAGATCTTAACAAAATGATACACTTATTATATCAAAGAAACACATGTATAATGTATCCCATGGAAGCCTTCCTGCATGAAGTCAAAGCCTTAAAAATGGACCTTATCTATAGAGGAAAAGTATTTTCCAATCATTTTTGGGTTTGTACCTTGTTAAAAGAAATTCCAGACGATAATTTCTGGATACCAATTAAAAGGACATTATGGCAATGCAAAGATTATAAGTTAGGAATCGTTAAATACATTGACCTTGAAAAATGTATGGAAGAGCTAAGGCTACAAGAAATCCGTTATGTTAGAGCAAATTGGAGTAAAATAATCATATTGTCATAATTCCCAAATATAAAGAATGCAAGATATTTTGGGCACAATACTCTAAAGAAGGAGATACACTTAAAGGGTCTAATCAAAACCATGAATATGCATAAATTTGGACTAGTTCACTCCACAAATCTACTAAAATTATTCAGTACTTTTGAAGAGATGAAAACTCTGAATTCAAAATAGGAAACCAAGATAGAAACATTAGCCATTAATTTTATGGATTTTTCATATGTCTTTACATTTTGTTTGTTGAGATTGGTTTTTGAACTTAATATGGTTTGTTAAACTTATTTATTGATTGGTGAATATTTAAATATCTTTATTTCATATACATTTATCTTGTGGAATCATACATTTGAGTGGGAGCTCTGATATTAGGATTTTTCTTAAGAGCGATACAACATATGATATTTATATGAGAATGATCTCGATAGAAAATAATTATAGTATTTAGGCAAACATGCGATATGGGTATGACAAATATAAACTCCCAACCATGAACTCAGTAGTGTCATTATTGTTTTATGTGAGAATGATGCAAATAAATGACATTGTATACACATAGGAGATGTTCATGATTTAGTAGAATGGCTAGCAAGAATATAATTACCGAATTGAACAAAGGTGACAAACTGAATGGGGATAACTGGGATATATGACATCAGAAAATATCTTATATCTTAGAAAAGCAAGATGCTATTGAAGCCTTAAACCATGTCATGATGGAACCCGAACATGAGAACACAACCTAGCATAGAAGAGATGTTGATGCGCATATTGTTTGGAGGAAAAAGAACAGTATCGCTCGAATTATACTTTTAAGTGCAATGACAGATAACTTTATGTGTGAGTATAAGGATTACTGAATTTCCCAGGGTATTTAGATTGCCCTAAAAGAGAAATTTGGTGGTACTTTTACTACCAAGCTAAAAAGACACTTATAAACTTTGGCCTAATACACTGATGAAACAACATTTACATGAAATGTCAAATATGATTCATGAACTAAAAGTTATAGGACATGCACTTTCTGATCAGCAGTAAGTGTAAGATGTAATTAGGTCACTTTATTGCAAGTTAGGAACACATGAATGTTAACCTAACTCACAATGAAAGTATTGTTACTTTCGATGATGCAGTGAGACATCTAGAACTTGAGAATAAATGTTTGGAGGCTTACAGGTTCTTTGGACAAGCATATATAGCAGAAGGAGTAGGATCCTCCAATTCCAAGCCTAAGTTCAGGAAAGGCAAGAAGTTCCAAAAGAGAAAACATGGGCCCAATTTCAAGCGTAAGAAAACCTTTAAAAAGAAGAAAGGAAAGCATGGCGCAAAGAATTTTGATTTCAATAAGATCAAATATTATGCCTACTAGAAAATAGGTCATTTTGCTTAAGATTGCACTTAGCGAAATAAATAGAATAAGGTTTTACTAGATATTGAACTTACACGTTTTTCATATGTTTTTAGTATTATTTTTCTAACAGAATCTTATCCTTTGTGGATTTTGGACTTAAGTGCCACAGACCACCTGAGCAAGGATCAAGGATCCTATATAGAATACCCTCGATTGTCAAGTCAAAGCAGATAACTTTATGTTGGAAACAATGTGAAGATTGACATTAAGGGCATTGGTACATGCAAATCGGATTTATGTCGTGGAAGAACCTTAATCTTACATGATGTACTTTATGCACTAGACATTTGATGGAACTTAGTTTCTGTTTGTTCCTTACTGCAATTTGGATTTTCAATTAATTTTTATAACAATATTGCTGACATTTTTAAGGATAATGTACTTCATGGTTTTAGCTTTATTTTCGAGGGATTTATCATTTTGGATGTTATTGAAAATACTACTTACGATTGCTTTACCATTTCTACTTTCAATTTAAATGTTAATATGGATATTTGGCATGCTAGACTAAGACATAAATCAAAATAGAATGATTAAACTAGCAAAAGCTAGCAAAAGAAGGATTGCTATGTTCAATTTCAAAATTGAAGATGTCCTTGTGTGAATATTGTTTCACTGGTAAAGCAACTAGAAAATCGTTTGGAAAAGGGACTAACGCAGAAACTCTATTACAATTAATTCACTCTGATATATGTGGTCCTTTAAGTGTGAGGGCAAGAATAGAGCTTGGTACTTCATCATTTTTATTAATAATTACTCACGATATGGTCATATTTATTTTATTTCACATAAGTCAGAAGCATTAGAATGCTTTAGTCGTTATTTGAATGGAGTTGAAAATCAAATGGATAAGAAGGTTAAAGCACTCAAAACTAACTGTGAACGTAAATATTTATCTAAACTGTTTAAAAAGCTCTATGATGAAAAAGGGGATAATAAGATAATTAACAATTTTTGGCATTTCACAACAAAATGGAGTAGTTAAAAGAAAAAATAGAATACTTCTAAACATGATTAGGTTAATGATGACACAGGTCAATCTATTTTTTTCATATTAGGGAGATGCCATATTGATAGCCACTTTTATACTTAACCGTGTGCCCTCAAAGTCTGTTACATCCACACCTTATGAACTATGGACAAAATGCAAACTTGATTTAAGCATTCTTAGACCATGGGGGTTTATTGTGTATGTCCATGATGCTTCATATAAATATGAAAATTAGGTCCTAGAGGGAAGAAATGTATTTTTATAAGATATTTAGAACTATCTAAGGGATACATTTTCATTAGTGAAAACGAGGATGGAATAGTGATGAAACTTGAATTAAGGGATGCTACATTTTTAGAAAATGAGTTTTCTAGCAGAGGAGAAATTGATCACATTGTATCTTTTTATGAGCTACAAGATTAAGTAGATAATATTAAATTATTCGAATGGGAGCTCTTAAAGAGTACATATCAATTTGAGCGGGAACTTTGAGAGAGTGAGTGAGAACCCTATATTTAGGGATGATGTAATACAGGGAACCCTATTACAGAAGAGTAAAAGAGGAAATGTACCCAAAAGATACTTTTCAATTGAAGGATCAACTCTTATGGTTATTCCTCAAGATGAAGAAAAGCCAAGAACAGTTCAAGAGGCTCTAACTTGCCCTACTAAGGAATATTAGAAGAACGTAATGGAGGAAGAAATAAACTCAATGAAAACTAACTAAGTTTAGGAATTAATTGACTTAACATCTGGCCGAAAGGCAATTAGGAATAAATAGGTTCTTAAAATTAAAAGAAAGGAAGATGGATCAATCAAAAGGTATAAAGCTCGACTAGTTACAAAGGGGTATACATAAATGAAGGAATAGATTATAAAGATACATTCTCACCTGTTGTATGTTTCAATTCAATAAGATTGTTCTTAGTCATAGTAGCAAATCTAGATTTAGAATTACACTAAATGGATATGAAAATCACTGTTCTCAATGGAGAACTAGATAAAGAAATCTACATAGAACAACTAGTAGGTTTCATACAAAAGAGAAAGGAAAAGAAAGTTTGTAAACTTCAAAAATTTATTTATGGACTCAAACAGTCATCCAAACAATGGTATTTGAGGTTTCACCAAGCTAAACCTCTTATGACTTTCAAATAATTGAAGAAAACCATTGTGTTTATATCAAGTGGTATGAAGGTAATCTTATGATATTATCCCTTCACGTGGATGATATACTATTGGTTAGGAATAATTTGAATTTAATTATAGCTATTAAGAAATGGTTATCCTTGAATTTTAAGATGAAAGACATGAGTGAAGTAGATTACATTCTTAGAGTTAAAATCTTTAGGGATCACTCCAAAAAACTTGTTTCTTTTTCTCAAGAAAATTATATATAAAGAATCCTTGAGAAATTCAATATGAAAGATTGCAAACCTATGGATACCCCTGTAAACAAGAGTGAACCATTGAGTTAAGAAATGTATCCTCAAAATGAATCTAAAAAGAAATCAATGGAAAGAATCCCTTATTATAGTATAGCAAGATTGTAGCATGTTCTGCAGCGGTATAAGAGGTTACTCATTCTTGTTAAATAATAGTGCCTTATTATAGTATAGCAAGAAGTAGACATGTATTGCATTGTTAATAATGGAAGCAAAGTTTGTAGCCTGTTCTGCAGCGGTATAAGAGGTTATATGGCTGAAAAGATTTACAAAGCATTTAGGGATTTATGGTGAAAATTCAAACCCCATCTTGATATACTATAACAGTAAGGTAGCCATCGCCTATACAAAGGATCCAAAGTATCATAATAAGACTAAGCATATTGACACAAAGTACCATTTTGTGAAAGAAGTTATAGTGCATAAAAAGGTCACAATTCAACATATTCCTACACAAAAAATGATAGCTAATGCTTTTACTAAGCCTATGCCTAGAGATGTGTATATTGAACATGCAAAATCTCTTAATATATGTAGAATGTAATTGAACAATTTCTAAATTAAAATGAATGAAGTATGTTTTTATTCAATTACAAATGTCATAATATATGTATGGGTATACAAATGTCTAGTATGTCATATAAGTTAATAAGGTTGGTTCTCTCACATGAACAACTGTTTCTGATGCTCATGATAAGTAGGTAGAGATGAGACATATGTTCACTAATATAACAATAAGAAATATTTTGTTTTGGTAGAAAAGTAACACAAAATAAAATATATTGCCTCAACAAGTTAATGTTGAGATAAGATTTGAGATATAAATATATATCGACTTGTTGATTCTCCCACCTTCCACAGTACCTATGGCCAGACAATAAATTTTTCACATATTAACATTAAAAGGAGTCGAATGATGTAGAAGAATTTAGGTTAGATATTATGTGTGCTTGAACTAAAGTCTGTATAGTGTTACTAATAAAATCAACATACGTCCTTGTGTTACAAGGGAAACATCGTAACATGTGATTCATACCACATGCAAAAGAACTACGAAAGGAAAGCAAGTGAAAGATCCTTGGTTCATTACTATGTGAGTCCCAAAAAAGAAAATTCTTTTCATGGATATCCTTTGACTTTGACAATATCATAAAGAAATGATGTAGCGTTCGTTATATTAGTATGCATCCCAAGATCATGATATATACGACCCAAGAGGTAAAATGCTAAGAAAATAATTGTTTCAAATCAAAGTGATATGTGGGTGAGAGGAAGATTTTCTAATTTATATACAATTATGCTAGTGTTTGAGATATATCCGTTATAAAATTAATTTTGGTAACATCATAAGTGTGGATGCTACACATATGTGAATGGCAATCTCAGCTTGCAATAAGGCCGTGAGGGATCAGATGTGCAAGTGAAAAGTATATATAGGAGAATCTAGGGCATCTAAGGCTCAATATCAATAAATAGAAGATGAGGTTATTTTGTGCTAATTTCGTATAAGAACACTCAAGATGACATCATGCCATGTAGTCACAACAATGCATCGAGTATAAAAACCCAAAGAGAGGTGAAGGTTATATGATGTGGTTCATCGTGAGTGAGAAATGATGAATGTGAGGACACCCATAATGCATGACTCACATCATTATATTATTTAAATTTTGAATCCAAATTTATAAGAAACATGTTATTTTTTTTATAACTGATAACAAAGTGATGGAATTAAAATAACTATCCAAATATAGCAAAAGCGAGATAACCACAAAGAAAAAAAAAAGAGATAGAGAGAGAGAACATATTAGAATACATTCAGAGAAAAGTTTTTATAAAGAGCGTGCTTTCCTTTTTGGAGTGTGTGGTTTTTTATGAGAGTTGTTGTGAACAAAAAGTAAGAGTTCCTGATTTCTTGTGATTATTGACTGCTGTATAGAATACAACATCAAGTTAAAAAAGGGACAAAGAACAAATATATATATTTCCCCGCAATTAATTTGATTCATTAATTTTAATAACATATCATTTTTTTCACCCATATACACACACGCACACACGCACGCATGTATGATGTGATGATGTGATCAATTCAATGCACCGTTATAATTTATACTTTTACCACTGCAAGAAGATCTTGACAAAACTGGCAATAATTTGATGTGATCATTCAGTGCACCATCGCAATTTAAACTTTTACAATTGCAAGAAGATATTGACAACAACCGGCTGCATGCAATATAAATAAGAATATATTATAGAAAACATTCAATATAAAATATTATTTGAAACTATTTTCTCACAACATTCACATAATATGCATCATTTTTTCACCCATAATATATATATATATATATACGCGCGCACATTTGATGTGATCAATTCAATGCACCATTGTAATTTATACTTTTACCATTGCAAGGAGATCTTGACAATCATCGGCAATAATTTGATGTGATCGATTCAGTGCACCATCGCAATTTAAACTTTTACCATTGCAATATCTTGACAACAACCATCTGCATGCAATATAAATAAGAATATATTATAGAGAATATTTAACTTATTTGATATAAAATATTATTTAATTTTTTATTTTTATTTTTTAAATTTAATTTCATAATTATATATATTCAATAATTTAATTATTTTTATCATTAAAATATATATATATATACAATATTACATTTATCATTGATCAATGTAGAAAATTTAAACTATCTATATATTATGTATTAATCATGATATTTCTTATCATAACAAATGTTATTCTTATAATTTATTACGTGTCATTCTCATAACAAAGGATTGAATATCTTATTTATATATAATAATTTATATTAATTTAGAAAATTTTCTTGATTTCTTTTCCTCATTTATTGTATTTTCATAATCTTTTTAATTTTTTCTTGATTTATTAATTTTTTTAATTTTCATGCTCTTTTTTTCATTGGAGTAATCTCCATAATTTTTTCTTATTTATTATATTTTTATAATTTCTTTAATCTTAATCATATTGGATTTCTAGTAATAATTTTGGTTAAATTAAAAGCTAAAAATTTTAATTGACAAATTGAATTAGGTTCAAAATTGATAATTACTAAAAAATTAATTGATTAAATTATTTAAATGATCAAATCAAATTTTTTATCTTATAGATAAATTAATGATTTGTGCATATTAATTAATACTTGAGCCATATTTTTTTAGGTAGAACTTTCAAAATTCATCAGTGTTAAATTTTCTATAAATTTTACAAGTAGGATGCATAATATAAAATTTTAATTTTAATTATTTTAATATAATGATTTGATAAAGTATATATGTAAGAATTACTAATTATTTACTATCAACTGTCCCATTTATTTTTATCTGTCGTTAAGGTAAATGTATAAAAATTAAAAAGGACAATTATTAATTGAAATTTTAAGAGAAAATAATTTTAAAATAATTTATTATCTTTTATTTATTAGGATATTAAGAGTAAAACTGAAAAAACTAATAATTTTATTTTTTAGTTTTCTAAAGATATAGATAAATAATGAAAGAAATTATCTAAAATAAATAAAATAGAATAAAGGAAATCATACATATGTTAGAATTAATTTTCATAAAATTCTAATTTTGTAAATAATGATATAATTTTTAAATCTATCAAATTTAAAATTTAAAACTGAAATAATTTAAAAAAACTTGTATTTAATCATATTCAATTATGAGGTCATTTGATTTACCTCAATAGTATGAGAAGTTTTATTTTTTGGGAAGTAGGAAAGTAGCAAATTGTTTGGTTAACCATTAATTAATAAATTGGAGGTAACGAGACTTCTAGACAAGTTGTACTTTTCACAAAATATGAGAAGTTATTTACCTACCTTCCTCTTAAATAAGTTCTATTTTCAATGTTATTTACAGATATAATGATAAATTTATTCTCATTAAATTTAATTAATGATAATTAAAATTTATTAATTTATAATAATATTGAGAATGTAGTAATCATTTTATTAATATTTTCTAGGATATTTAAAGTTAAGTTAAACAAAATATAAAAAATTATTTCTTAAAAAATGTTATTTTCTATATATCAATCAAACAATTTTGTGTACTTATCAAGAAATTTCCTAAAAATTCAATTTTCTGCAATAAGTTACTTTGTATACAAATCAAACGACTCCTATATATATATATGTTCTTTTCTCCAGAAAGCAATAAATAAAGAATGGATAAAAATATTAATTTATAATAATATAAATAATAATTCAAACATCACTAAAACTATTAATTTATATATTTTTAAATATAATATTTTAATATTTAATTGTGTATACAGTCTTTTTATTATGGAAATGACCACTATTAATATAATATTACAATAATATAATAATTTTATTAATTAAAAATGAGTTTAAAAAATATAATATATTTTTTACTTATTTTGAATATAATTATATCAAATTTATAATTATTTAATTGATATAAATATGACAATATATTTCATATTAATCATTTGAATATCTTATAATTTAAATTTTAAATTATAGTTTATATTATAAATTATTAATTAAAATTAATTAAATTCATGTATTAGGGTTACAAGTTAGTTTAATTATATTTCAAAATTTCGGATTCCAAAGTATAAGTTTGTGACGTTAGAATTACGAAAGTGGTCAGATTTTCTCTATTTATATCAAAGCAGGGCACTATTGGATAGAATTTAAATTTAATTCATTGTGGATATAAATTAATTTTATATTTTATTTGTTTTTTATTATTATATTAATAAAATTATTAAATAACTTATTATTATTTTAATTGAACTTAAATTCTACTTAATATATGCGGAGATTGATAATAACAATGACAAATATCATTTAAAATATGACTCTCCTATCATACACGTGGTATGATCATAACCATCACTTAAACAGAAAAATTGCGCCATAGCCCTTTTTTTCTTACTTTCTTCCGCTTCAACCCCACCTTTCTTTGGTCAGGTCAAAGCCATTTTCAAAAATCGCATCAGCTCCGATTTGAATAAACCCTACTCGATCTGAATTCATAAAGATCAATCACTTGAAAATTTTGAAAGCTTGGATTCATTGAGGTTTGATTTATTTTTGTGAAGATAGTTTTATTAAAAAAATTTATTTTTTATACATAAACGAATATAATATATTTTTATATTTTGTGATTTAAAAAATAATACTTAAAATAATAGTAATAGAAGAAAATAATTTTTTCTTTAAAAAGAAGAAATTATCTTTCATGAAATCCCTCACATTTAATATTAACTATAGAAGCTATTTTCTACTATCTTAATAATATTTTCTACTGAAATAAATTTCTTGATTTTTTACCAGACTTTTGAGAGATATTTATAATGTCTATATTTAATTCTATCCTAGATGGCATGATGACTATAGATAATGTAAAAAATGTGTCTTGAATGAAGAGTTGAGAAAAAATCGTAAGGTTCTTTTTCACAATCAGATATTATGGTTGCTAAGTTTTAAGAGATAAGTAAGAGTTAGGGTACAAGGAACAAAGATCAAAATGGAAGCAATTCTAAAAAAAGATGTGAAAATGTTAAGTGTTATTATTGTAATAAAAAGAGGCATATTAAGAAATATTGCTGAAAGGTAAAAAAAGATAATAAAAAAAAGTCAAACAAAAAAAGAAGAAGGTAAAGAAGATGAAAGTAATGAAGATAGGGCTAATACAACAATTAATCAATTTTTTTTAGTTCATGAAGATGATGACATCAACCTTGCAGAGAATGAAACTAACTGGGTAGTTAATAGTAGTGATTCTAACCATGTTACATGTAGAAAGGACATTTTTTCATCTTACACTCTTGGTAATTTTGGAGATGTAAGATTAGCTCATGAAGATGTAATAAAGTGTGCTAGTATTGGAAATATCATTTTAAAAATATCTAATGAAAACAGATTAATCCTTAAGCATGTAAAATATGTTCTGAATATTCAGTTAAACCTACTCTTTATAGGTAAACTTTGTGAGGAAGGTTATGATAATTTTTTCTTATATGACTAGTGGAAGCTTACCAAGGGTTCTATAATTATGGCTAAAGGCTCAAGGTATTCTAAACTTTTTATAAATTAAGCAAAAATTGTCCAAAATATTACTAATTTTGCAGAGTTAAGTAATGAGACTAAGTTATAACGTAAGATGTTATGTCATATGAGTGAAAAAATGATTGTTGTTTTGGCTAAAAAAGATGCATTATATGGATTACAAAGCTCACATCTAAAGAGGTGTGATCATTGTTTAGCTGGAAAATAAAATAGAATAGCTTTTAAAAGTCATCCACCTTCCAGAAAATAAAAAATACTTGAATTGGTGCATTCTAATATGTATGGTCCTAGGACACTTGACGATTCTCTTTATTTTGTTACATTCATTGATGATCACTTAAGAAAGACATGACATACATATTGAAAACAAAAGATCAAGTGTTGAAGGTATGTAAACAATTTCACATTCTAGTTGAAAGAAAAATAGGGAAGAAGTTGAAATACATATGCACTAACAATAAAGGTGAATATTTAGGATCTTTTGATGCTTATTGCAAAGAACAAGGTATTAGACATAAGAAAACATTACCAAGAATTTGCGTATATGCTGGACTGTTAAAATTTTTTTAGCTTAGTTGAAAGGATGAATAGAACATTAGGTGAGAGAGTTAGATATTTGCTTTCATATGCTGGACTGTTAAAAACTTTTTGGGTTGAAGCTTTCAATATAGTTATCCATATTTTAAATCACTCCCCATGTGTTCTTTTGCAGTTTGAAGTGCTAGAAAAGGTTTAGTCAGGTAAGAATGTTTCTTATGATCATTTATAAGTTTTTGGATGTAAAGTATTTGTGTAAATTCCTAAAGATGAGAGATTCAAACCTAATGTGAAGACAAAAAAATACATATTTTTGGATTATATTGAAGATTAATTTGGCTATAAATTCTATGATCTTATTGAAAAGAAGTTAATTAGAAGCAAAAATATTGTAGTTATGGAAGATTAAATATTAAAGGACATTAGTAGGGAAGAAGTGGTGGTGTCTCAATGCAGTGAACCATCATTGAACTTGAATATGGCTCATCCAAGAGAGGTGCAGAATGGAGTTAAAGCTTAGAATTAACCCTACATAAAATGAATATGATGAACAACTAATACTAAAGGCTTTGATTGTTACACTTAAAAGATCTATTAGAATCAAACAATCTTTTACAAGGTATATTGAAGATGAGTTCATTTTTTTAACTAATGAGAGAGAGCCAGAGTGTTATGAAAAGGCCATGAAAGGTGAACATAAAAGTGAATGGATTGAAGCTATGCAAGATGAAATGAAATCTTTGCAAGAAAATCATACTTATGAGTTAGTAAGGTTACCAAAAAGTATGAAAAATTTGAAAAACAAGTGGGTGTATAAAATAAAGAATGAAGAAAATAACTCTAAGCCTTGATATAAAGTCAGATTGATTGTGAAGGGATTTGATCAAAGAAAATGAATTGACTTTAGTAAAATTTTTTCTTGTATTATGAAGATGTCTTCTATTCATATAGTACTTGGCTTAGTAGCTAGTCTCTTGGTTTGGAAATTGAACAGATGGATATGAAGATGGCTTTTCTTCATAATGATTTAGAAGAACAAATTTACATGGAGTAGCTAAAGGGTTTTGAAGTGAAAGGAAAAGAAAACTATATATGTAGATCAAGGAATAATCTTCATAGGTTAAAGTAGGCTCCAAGACAATGGTACAAGAAGTTTGAGTCAATTATGGGGGAACAAAACTACCATAAGACAACCTCTAATTATTATGTATTTGTTCAAAATTTTTTGATGATGATTTTATCATTTTTTTGCTCTATGTTGATGACATTCTAATTATTGATGAGAATGTTGTGAGAATTACTAAATTGAAGCAATAATTGAGTAAGTTTTTTGCTATGAAAGATTTGGGTTAGGCAAAATAGATTTTAGATACGATAATTATTTAGGATAAAGGTGCAAAAAAGCTCTATTTGTCACAAGAGAAATACATCAAAAAGGTACTTCAAAGATTTAGTATAGAAAATGCTAAAACTGATTCAAGTCCTCTTGCTACTCATTTTAAATTGAGTATCAAGCAATGTCTAACTACGAATAAGGAACAACAAGATATGAAAAGAATTCCTTATGTCTTAGTAGTTGAAAGTTTAATGTATGCCATAATATATACAAAACTTAATATTGCTCACGCTATTAGTACAGTAAGTCATTTTCTCTTAAATCCAGGTAAAGAGTATTGGAATGCTATAAAATAAACTATAAGATATTTTCAATGTACAACTAATTTGAACTTATGTTTTGGAGATAGAACACCTTTACTAATTTGTTTTACTAATATGGACTTAGCCACAGATATTGATTCTAGTAAATGTACTTCTAGTTATTTGATCAAGTTTATAAGGGGAGCTATAACTTGGCAATTCAAATTGTAAAAAATGTGTTATTTTTTCAACAATAGAGGCGAAATTTATTGCAGTAATTAAAGCATGCAAAGAGTTGCAGTTCAAGAACTTGGATTTAAGCAAGAATGCTACGTCTTGTTTTGTGACAATTAGAGTGCAATACACCTTTGTAAAAATTCTACTTTTCATATAAAGTCAAAACATAATGATGTTTACTATTGTTGAATACATGATATTTTGGATAATAAATTACCAAAAGTTGAGAAAATTCATACAAATGATAATGATGCTAATGAGTCATTACTAAAGGAAAAGTTTGAAGCATATTGCACAATAGTTGGAATGGTGGTATTCCCCACTTAATCAAAAGGGGAAGATTTATTGATGATAAGCTATTGCTAAGTGAATTTATAATTTCTTTATATTTATTATTTTACATTAAAAAAGGAAAATGCGTGTGGGGCAACATTTTGGTATGTCTTATTTTGGGCTTGGAAAGTCAAATCTTAGCTTTTGGCGTTAGAATCTTTTCACGCCTAGGATTCCATGTGCCATTAGGATTTGTATGTATATATATATGTGTGTGTGGCTGAAACAAAAAAATAATTGGCCTTTTCATCGCACGTGTGTGTGTGTGTGGCCGAAACAAAAAAATGATTGGCCTTTTCATCGCCATGCGTTACTGCAATCTTGAGTTTCTGCTCCTGTTGCATCATCGTGAACTAGTACGCTACGAAGGTCAAAGATGAAATGAAGGATGCGTTTGGTTCCGTATGTAAGCAGTACTGCTGAAATAACCTTAAGCAAACTGACCTTAATCATGGAGACGAGGAAAAAGTTCAACGATATTGGTAACGGTTTCGGGAAATGGATAAATCCTCTGGGCTTTAGAAGCTCAAAGTAGGTGGGTGAAACTTCTATCTTTATTGAGTTGCATGCAGTCTTTATATACTATATTTATTTGTATTAGCATATGTGAAATGGTGGTGCTTGTGCTGTGGATGTACTAAGTTATAGAAGGCATGTGTGAAACGGTCCTTGTTTCGTGACATGCCGAGTTAAGAAAGGTCAACTCTGTTGAATGAAACTAGAATTTTTAAATCATGAAATATGATTTGAAAATAAAAAAATTCTCTCTGTTTAAATTTTAAATCGTTGAACTATATGTGTTGGAGGAGGCCGACTAACAGGATGAGTATGAAAAGCGAGTTTACGGTGTATAGATCGCACCATTGGCTCTTTCTAGTCTAGTTTTCTCTCCAATGGGTCTGCAATACATTCTTAAATACATTAAAGTGGAAATTCATTTTAATAAGTGATTTAAGGTAAAATCAATAAAGGAAAATTGAAAAGTCAAGAATATTAAGGGTGATTTGTCGATAGAGCTAAATAGCCTTAGAACATACTGGAAGGGGAACAAAGAAGGAAAAAAATAAATAAATAAAAAGTTATACTGAAAATTCAAAGAGAATAACAAGGTAGCAATGAACAAGTATCATGTAGGAATGATAGTCAAATAAATGAAGATAAAAATGTAGTTTAATATAAAATTTTAATTAATATAAAAAATGAATATAATTAATTATAAGTAATTTAATATAAGTAATATGCATAGAACAGAATGGAAATACGAATGGATTGGAGAAGGTATGTTTGCATATTTTGTCTAATTCCCATACCCCGTAGATATTTTTAGTCCGCTTAGAATAATATTTTGTTTACAATTTATTTATTGCATTTCTTAAGTATCAATTTTTATTATAGGTTTCTGTTTTAATTTTTTATTCATTCAATTACTTTTTCCATTTACATTATTTTATTAGATTTAAATTTGATTCAATATTGATAAATGAAAAGAAAATACATCATTAAAAAATAACAATAATTAATAATTTTTAACTGTAATAAAGAAATTTTTAACAATTTTTATGAATATAACAACATATGTATAAGTGATAATATAAAATTAATTTATACTGACAATAAGTTAAATTTAAATCTTATTTTATATTATATTTGTTAACTTACAAATCATTAAATATTAACTACATAATATATTATCTTTTATTTTATAGTATAAAATATAACATTATTTTCCTTTATTTATTAAAATATATGTTAAAAATGCAAATGAAGTTGTGACGGATTCATTGCTCGGTGAAATTAACACTTTAATATGGCAAGAAAGTTAATATTTTGTTTTGGATTAGGAATATTGGTTGGTTGACATTTATTTATGTAGGCTTTGGCAACCCATATTAAAGAGGGGGATGAATTGGATGTTTTTTAAATTTTCACCTGAAACATTATTAAATTTTTTTTGATTTTGGAAAGTCATTAGGGTAATTTTAATTCAAATAATCCCAAAAGAGTTTTATGAATATGTTTACACTTAAGATATGATAATTGAAAAAATTAGTGCAAATTAACTCATTTAATTTTACATAAATAAATCATCAAGAAACAAATACAAGATAATTCAATGAAGACGTTTGCATGCAATATATAATAATTTAGTACATTGGTGCAAAGCAACTCATTTAACTATGTATAAATAAAGAATTGAGAAGCATATACATAAATAAATATCTCTTTCAAATATTTAATCATTAAAGCAACAAGAGAAGAATTATAGTACAATATGTTTAACAAATATCATCAATAAAAATAGAGCATGTAATTTTAGCATGAAAAATGTATAGTACAAAAAAATAAAGATAAAAATAAAGAGATTAAATACAAGAATTTATAATAGTTTCCCTTTAAATATCATCTTCATAGTGTATATCCACTCCAATTTTTTTTAACCTTGTGTTTTAATCTATTACGCCTTCAAGTTTTTACTAACCACTTGAAGAAGTTTTTTAATAAATTCATGCTCTTTCTTGAGCAAATTCTTTCTTTACAAGGGATACCTTACCTTCTCAAGAAATTCTTAAAGGATACATCACCCTTTATAATTAGAAAGTGATATAAAATGAATATCAACTTAAATATATTTTTTCATAAAGTGGATGAAATAAATAAAGCTCCTATAATAGAAAATTTCAAATGGAAAGCTTAATTCATAATTTGAATGAAAGAGAGAGTAAAATAATATTAAAAGATAAGGTTCAAACTTTCTCTATATTGTATTTGATGTTTCTTAGCTTATATAAGAAGTTCATGTTGTATTATAGTTGTTTGGGATACTTGGGAATAAAAACTAGCTATTTATGGCCATTATTTGTACATTAGAACAATTAGAATCTAGTGTGTAATCAATTTTAATGAAATTTTTGGCTTCTAGTCAACAAGAACCAAGTGTGTAATTAATTCTAATAAAATTTATGGCTTTTGGCTAACTAGAATGGATTATGCAATCAATTCTTGAAGATAGAACTATAAACTCAATTTTAAAAGGTCATAACTTTTTCATTTTAAATTTGTTTTGAGCAAATAACCTATCATTAGAAAGGTATTTGAGTTTACTTTCAAATAAACTATTTCATGCTCATATCTTATATAATTTTTGAGACATGGTTAAAATAATGAACAAGGGTAAAAAAGAATAGATTGCAAAATTTTGATTTTGAGATTCAAATTATAAAATCTATAACTCTTTCATATTTTGATCATTTTAAGTAGATGATTTGAGTTTATTTTCATATAAAAAAATTTAATGCTCATATCATTTGTAATTTTTGAAATATGATCAAAAAAATGAGTAAATATAAAAAAGACTGGAATATAGAAAATTGATTTTCGGACTTAACTTGAAAAATTTATAACTCTTTCATATATTGATCATTTTAAGCAAATGACCAGTTCATGGAAATATTTTCAAGTCTACTTTTATATGAAAAAAGTTTAACAATAAAATCATAAATATTTTATGAGATATAATTAAAAGAGTGAGTAAAGGTCAAAATTAAAAATACTAAAAACTCATATTTCATTTTTTTAAGTGTCTCATATATCATCTTGTAAAAATATGATTGTGGGCTATTTTTTTAAGATATCTCATTTTAACTAAAACTCATATCTCATTTTAAGCAAATGACTAGTCCATGAAAATATCTTTAAGTCTACTTTCATATAAAGAAAGTTTGATAATCAAATCACAAATATTTTGTGAGATATAATTAAAAGAGTGAATAAAGGTCAAAATTGAAAACACTAAAAACTCACATTTTATTTCTTTTAAGTGTCTTATAGATTATCTTGTAAAAATATGATTGGGGGCTATCTTTTTAAGATATTTTAATCAAGTTAAGATTTTGAAAATATGTTTGAGTTTTATATTATAAAAAACTATATTTTACAAGAAAGTTTAAGCATAAAATAAAAATTTATATCAATAAAATCCTTAAACTTTTCTTAATGCTACCAAACTTTCAAAATTTTAGTTATCTCATCCTTCAATACTTAGATCATATATTCTTTTTTAATTTTATTCCTTGTTTATTCTTGAGTTAAACAAGATAAGATCTTTCATTGTTTACTTCAATATTTATTCTTCTTCTTTTTTGACTTTTCTACATAATAGACCTAAACTTTACAAGCCATTTGATTTGTCCAATGTAATATATCAAGATATTAATATGCAAGATTCATATATAAAATATATAATAAATTAGTCTAAAAACATATATAATCATCATATTGTGTATCTTGATCAATCATATGTTTAGTGATGCTTGTATAAAATATAACTCTTTTAGTATATAATGAAACATTGCCATTGCAACCATAATGTAATATGTTTATTGAAGATTTTATAACATTTTGTTATGAAGATATGTAATGCTCTTATAATATTCATTTGTCATTATCAAAACTTATCATATAAAACTTGGGGCTAACAATTTAAAATGTTAAATAGTTGCAAACTATGCAATGAAATGTTAACTAAATTTGTAAAAATCCATATGTTAATTATTTAGAATTTAAATTTGATCTAATATTACTGTAAAATATTTTATAAATTAATAAAATTGAAAAAATATATTATTAAAAATTTTAAAAGTAATAAAAATAATAATTTTTATTGATATAATAACATATAAGTGAGTGATAGTTTAAAATTTATTTATATTAATAATGAATTAAATTGAAATTCAATTATTTATTTGAAATTAATTTTAAACACTTAAATAAACAGATAATAAATACACTTTAATTTAACTTTAATTATATTTTATAAAATTAAAAAAACAATTTAATAGAATTATTAATGATAACGTATTAATAAATATATAAAAATGTACTTTTCTATCTTACTATTTTCATTCAAATTTTAATTTGAATCAATTATCATATTAAAAAAATTAAACACTAATTACTATTATGGATATATAATAAAAAAATTAATGCGAAATTTGATTAGAAGAAATTGTTCATTTACTAAAATGAGATAATTATTTATCTAAAACAATCATACATATATAATTGGGAAATCAGAACACTTTCATACTTATATATTACATTTAATCATATTATATAAAATCAAATTTTAATTACTAAATAAAATATTCTTAAATTGATTATGAAAATTATATTAAAATTATTTTTTTAATAATAGGAGTGATAATTTACTTAATTTATACAAGTAAAATTTGAAATTCAAATTTCATACATATGGAATAGTAAATCATAAAAGTAATATTAGGTTTTATTGTAAAATCCACCGGGACTTCGTCTTTCTTGTTCAAAGATGTAGGCAATTAAAGTCAAATAAAAACACATTGAAGGATTGCCTAGCAACTCAATGCATAAAATCAACTAGTAACTATATTTAATAATATATGTGTCACCATTTATTTGTTAGTCAAACTAGTGCGGGTTATCCTAAAAACAATAATAGGGTATTTTAAAAGTTTATATATCTTTATTTATTTTATTCTCTAAAATTTGTGAAAGAATTTAAAATAAGTTAAGTAAATGTAAATACATATTTTTTTTGATATATTATATTTCCAATGCAACTAAATTCTCGTTAACGACTATTTTGAGAGAACAGGTTAACGGAAACCTTATTATATTTAAAAAAAATGAAAATCCAGACTGTGAATTCAGAAAATTTAGTTCGCAGACAATTAAATATACTGAAATTATTTTGAGATGGCTATTTAATTTAAATTATAGCGGGGTACTAGTAATTCTTAAATTTCAAAATTTGAGATGATGTAATAAATTTTAGACTTATTAGATTGAAATTATTGAATTTTTAATAAATATAATTAAAAAATTTTAATTTAATAATTCTTGATATCATCGCATTATTTTAGATCTTAAAACCCATGGAATACACCAATGAAATATGGGAGAAAAACAGATGATCATAAACAAGTTCTTTTTTAGGTAAAAATGTAGATTGCCATCTGTGTAAAGGGCATAAGTCAAAAACAAGAATAAACTACATACTTTGAAAACTGAAATCTCGCCTCATAATAAATTGACCTTTCTTTTGGGAAAAATACAGTGAATACCTTGAAATTTATAATGTCTTACCCACTTGAAACTTGAAACTATCTTCTTCCTGAAAAAGTCCCCTTTATATTCTGGTAACACATTTCTGCTTTGCACTGCCCAGCAGCAACCCAGAATTGAAAGAGGAATTTCCTTTTGAATATTTTAAGAATTTTTTGTTTTCTTTGTGCGGATGCGGCTTGGCAATGGAAATCAGATAAGCACTTGGCGAGTTTCCTTAATGAAAACAGAAGGACAAGAGACGAGGAATGAGGATCGTATTCTTTTGGGAAGCCTCGTTAGTCATCACATTATTATATTGGTGAATTTTATAATATTTTAAGGTTTTAAGATTTAAGATAACATGATAATTTTATAAATAACTAAATTAAAATTACATAATTGTTTAAATGGGTAAAAATTAGCCTGATACTATTTGTTGTAATTTATTGTAACAAAGTACCTCAAGCCTATTTTCTTTCATCTAAATCCACCCACAAATAATAATTTACCACAAAGCTTAAAAAATAAAATGACACACTTATAATGTATTTCAGAAAGCATAAATGCACCGAAACATAAATTATTGAATCCCATTTCATCACCGCCTAGTCCTTATGAAAGAATTCGACAAATCGAATAAAACTATCATAGAAATCATTAGAAAATTATAACAAATGAACTTAGCCAACATTGTACCATCAGAAATCAGTATTTTCAATCTTTAACAACTTTCAACTAATTCTAAATAGTAACTTCGCATGAATTGACACGTCAAAATGAGTTATCAATAGATAAACCCTACATTCTCTTAAATGGTTTGTGTATATAGATTATCTTAACCTTAATTTCATGTAAATTGTTACTGTTTGCATATATATATATATATATATATATATATATATATATATATATATATATATATATATATATATATTATGCATGTTGAAATGAAACCTTAGAAGTTGGAACAATTGACATGCATATCACTATTTTGTCGCATGTTGTTATCACTAATCTCACATAATAATTTTTTACATGCTTAATTAACATGTTACGGTCAAACATTTTCATGTTGTTGTTTATATAACAAACAAAAACATGGAAGCACACATGTTGTTTTATTTTTGGTATCTTGTTCATATGAAAGCAAATAGAAACATGCAATCCAACACGTTATTTATGGATTATATCTCATAATGAATTTCAATTTTAATATTATCACTCCATTTTCAATCCAAACATCAAAATGAATGTGATAATAAAATGTCATTTTAGTTATGTTACTGTTTGTATGACAAAGAGAAACATGGAAGCACGCATGTTGAAAATGTGTATGTTTTGTATTTTTTAGCATCATATTACTATTTACATACCAAACAGTAACATGCTATCCCTCATGTTGTATTCGCATTGCATCTCGTAAGAAACTTTAATTTTAACTTAATGAATTCATTTTTCAGTGTAAACATCATCATGACAATACTTGCCTCACTTTACTACAATGTAATCTGTTTTTTTTTCACTAATGTTATTGTCTAGCACAACAAAGTTACCAAATAGTATTATGCACCATGATTGTGTTTCTCATGTTATTTGGGCATGTTTTGTTTTTTTTGGTAGGATATTACTGTCTGGATTTCAAATAGTCACAACAATAACATCTAATCTCCTATGTTATGCTTAGATTTTTTCTTATGAAAAATTTTAATTTTTATTCGATCAATCCATCTTGAGTTCCAACATCAGCATAGTAGCCCTCATGTTATTTCTTCACACCTTAATTTAACTCTTCTAATGATGTTACTGTCTGGCACAAATAGTAACCAAACAGTAGCACGTAAGCAATTGTGCAATTTTGGAGTTACATTTACTAATATGTTATTTTTAGTCGATATTATTGTTTTGATATGAAAATAAAAACATATAATTTTCTGACATTTTTATTATTAATCATACTTGATTTGTCTATTTATTTTATTTTTTATTGATGTTACTATTTTCAAACCAAATAATAACTTGTCCAACCAAAAAAATAACATATTATGTGGCATGCAAATAGTAACATGTTTTCTTGAAGTTTTATTATTTATCATACTTGATTTATTTATTTTATTATTTTGATTATGTTATTGTTTCTAGACTAAATAGTGACATGTTAAAACAAGAAAACAACATGTTACTATTTGTTTCAAAAATAGTAACATTATTTTTTATCGATTTTGTTGTTAATGATACTTGTTTGTTAATTTATTTTCAATTTTTATTTGATGTTACTATTTGCAAACAAGATAATAACATATTTTTTAAACTTATTTCTTCATAATAATAAAAGATAGTAACATATCATGTTATACTTCAAATATTTACATGTTACTATTGCATGCAAAATAATAATATGCACAATGATTTTTTTTTATCATCTTATTTCAATGCATGTATAATGGTTGATATCACTTTTGGCATGATATTTTTTGCATCGCAAATAGTAACATTTTTTCCACTAATGTTACTATTTTGTATGAAACCATAACATGACATTGTTTAATTTTTAGCTTGATTTATATTGAATTTGACTAAGGCATTTTTCTTTATCCTTGAATAAAAAAATAGCAAAACATCCAAACAAATAGAAGCAACTAAAGAAGTGGCTGGAAGACTCCAATAGTATAGATCTAATATGTTGGTGTGTATAAGACAGATTGATGATCTTAATGAGAGTTATATAAGGATGCTGCAGTAAAACCATTTCTGGCTGCTTCTTAATGTCATAATGATGGAAGAGTTTGATTGCAGTATGTGCCAAAAGAGCAATAAGGAAATACAAGTAATAATTGCCACCTTCCTATTGAAGTACAATGAATTCATAATTAGGGGTGAATATCTAAGCATCACACTTACATTAGTGAAGCTCATTTTTAGAATAAGAGATGGAGATTGCCTTATCGACACGACACCAAGCAAAAGGCCACAATTAGATTTAGACAATAGACGATTTTGTGGCCAAGGATAGCTCACAAAACTAACCATATTCAATGCACTCCAACGAGCAGTAGGAGGAATATAAAAAATGGATGTTAACAAATAGTAGGAGGAATATAAAAAATGAATGTTTAAGATGTCTTACTGCTCATCACACTGATACTATTAGTGACCTTATTTGTACCAAATAAGACTCAGACAATGACTTTGTTCTACCTGAAATACATCGAGAGCATAATTGACATGGCAAAATATTGGTAGTCTGTACATATATATCAGTAACTAATGAGTTCCATTACAAATGATAGGCCATCAAATATCATTGACTGTGTCATGCTATTGCTAGTAAGTTACCGTTATCTAACCTGTACTGCTTCATATTATTTTCTTTGATATTGTCTTCATTTATTTCTATTCATTTAATTATATGTTCTTTGGTAGTTTTATTATTAATGAGAATTCATTTATCAAATTATTTTAATTTTTTGTTGATGTTATTGTTTGAAAACTAAACAGTAACATATTACCGTTTGGTCTATAAACAATAACTCATTATTTTTTGGCAGTTTGATTGTTAGTGTAATTTGATTTATTACTTTAGTTTGAATTTTAGGCTCATGTTACTATTTAGAAACTAAACAATATGTTACTATTTGATCTATAAATAGTAACATATTATTTTTTTTATAATTTTATTATTAATGAGAATACATTCATCTTATTATTTTATATTTTTTTGTTGTTAATGAGACTTAATTTATTCATTTATTTTGAGTTTTTATTTTATGTTAATGTTTGGATATCAAATAGTAATATGTTACTATTTAGTTTACAAATAATAACATGTTCTCTAACAATTTTGTTATTAATAATACTTAACTTATCTATTTATTTTAAGTTTTTATTGATGTTATTATCTGAGACCAAATAGCAATATATTTCTATTTGGTCTGCAAATAATAACATATTATTTTTAGTAGATTTCTTGTTAATGGCATTAAAGAGACTTTTTTTTACTCCATCTTTAAATGCAACTCTTGTTAAAAATGAAACTAATAATATTATATTATATTATTGACAGTATTGATTGTGTGGGACAACAAATATGCTTAATGGACCTCAAATTCAAAAAATACAAATATGCCTCAATTAGGACCTAAGACTCCTTATACACTAACTGAAAGAGAAACTGACCAACTAACTTTAGTAACCTTTGGACAATGTCATTTTCTTTACCCATGTTAATGTTTTTCTACCATTTAATCTATCACTTTATGTTACTGTTTCTTTCCAAAATAGAAATATGTCAACTAATGATATTAATAAGTAGCTTCTCTTACATTTCAAGTCATCAATAAAGAATTGCAATCAACAAATGAAAAAACAAATCTCCTTTACCACCTTTACATACAAACAATATAGGAAGAATAATAAAATGAATACCAAGAATAAACAAAAACACATATTACACCCTCCTAACTAGAAGAATCCAAAATTGACAATGACACAAGAATGACACAATACTTGATGCAACCCTGAGTAATAACATTGGACTTATTCATCAAAATTGTACTATTCCAAAAAGAATAGCAAGAACAAGAAAACAATGATGTACAATATTTGATAGATTAGCATCTTAGTGCAAATAATAGCATAATCCAACTAACGAATTAAAGTTTCTTTGTCAGAAACTTCAAAAGTTAGAAGAACAAAGACCTTATACAAGAAAACACATAGCTCCAAATGTAACTATTCGACATAACAACATAAGCATATAATCTTAACATGATCATTGATTCCTTGTAAAAGAAAAATGCCAGTCTTAAGAATCAAAATAACCAGTTGATAACATAGCTCATAGAAATGATTGTGCAATTAGTTGTATAGGAAAAAATGGACATTGCACAAAAAGAACAACCTCAGATTGAGCATATACAAAGGTTTATGATTAGAGATATTAAAGCAAAAATAAGAAAAATAAAATGTGACATAGAATACACTTACTTAGGACCATACAAAAAACATAGAAAATAACAACACACACAACAATAAACGACAGTTGCTAAAGAGGAAACTGACAAGGGCAAGAAGGCTCTTATAATTATCTTGGAGGAAATAGTTATGGAATTGGCCAAAGAAAAACAAACCAAAAGGCCAACAATAAGTATAAAATAGTCCATCACAAAATATCTCCACCAAGATGTTAAGAAGAAACTAGTCTAAGTACAAAAAAAATAAGAGAAATATCATAAGTCATATGCTATTTTGCTACTAATTGCTTTGACTAATATTATTATCTGGTATTTTAACTAATTTTTATACCACATCATCATTCATAAGTCTCTTGTTTGAACATCTCCTTAGTAAGATATGTACATAACATTTGAGGAATTGTTGGATGGGCTCACAAAAAAGGCAATAACATTAAATGTATACTTTTCTAAAATTTTATAACATTAATGTTTTATCTTGTTCCTCTTATAGTCATGTTATTATTTAGAGTCAAAACAGTAACATGACAGCACTGAACATTTTTAGATTCCAAAACATAATGTTATTGTTTGGAGTTTAAATAGTAACAAATAACTTCTCGTGCTTTTATTTATCATCATTTTACTAATATTTTTTAACTCATTTCTTAGGTTTAACTTTTTCTCAATGAATTTATTTGACAAAAACTAATCCTTTAATTTTAAATTAAAGATTCACATGCTTTCATGCTCAACATGATTAGCGTATCCAATACCAAAAAGATATTTATATTTAATAGCATGTGTTAGGTAAGATCTTAAACTCATTCTCAAATATAACATACAAAAAATAATTTGATACTGACTTGTGTTTAATATATATTGATAGTCTTTTATGGCAAATCCACTTAGATTCTACACAAAAATGAAGCAAATCAAGTTTGATCTAAAGGTAGAGCAAGTAATAACTGCAAGAATTATTCTATTCCCAATAAACTTAATGAGCATCAAGGATTGTGCAACTCCAATTACAATACACTACTCGTGCTCAATAATGTAGAGTGAAAGTGAACTCATTACAAATCAATAAAGCCTATAAAAAAAGGGATTGTGAATGCATACCTTCTTAATGCCAAAATGGTGGTGAGTGATGCTTATATTATGATCAAATACTAACTATTCTAGAGTTGCATTAATTGATATGTTATTCTTGGTTGACGTTACTATTTTCTAAAAATAATAACACATTTTCTTATAGTTGATAAAATAAAATAAATAGACAAATCAAATATGATTAACAATGTAACTGTGAGAAAATATATTACTATTTTCAAACCAAATAGTAACATCAACCAAGAACAACATATTAGTCAATGTAACTCTAGAATAGTTAATATTTAATCATAATATAAGCACCATTCATTATTATTCTGGCATTAAGAAGGTATGCATTTGCGGTCCTCTTTTTTTTTAGCCCTTATTGAGTTATAATGAATCTACTTGTACTCTATATTATTGAGCAAGAGCATTGTGTAGTGATTGAGGTTTTGTATAGCTCTTGATGTCCATTAAATTTATTGGGAATAAAATAATTTCTATAATTATTGCTTACTTCACCTTTTGATCAAACTTGATGCTCTTCATTTATGTGTAGAATCTAAGTGGGTTCATCACATAAGATTGTCATTATATATTCAACACGAGTTAGTATCAAATTATTATCCATATGTCACATTCGGGAATAAATTTAAAATCTTATCCAACATATATTATCGAATACAAATGTCTTGTTAATACTAGATGTGCTAGCCATGCCAAGCATGAAACACATGGGAATCTATGATCTAAAATTAAATGAATAGTTTTTATCAGATAAATTGATTAAGAAGAAGTCAAACTTCAGAAAGGAGTAAAAAGAAGAAGCAAAAAAATATCAGTAAATTGATGATAAATAATAGTATAAGGAGTTGTTTGTTACTGTTTAAACTCCAAACAATAATATTATGTTTTAGAGTTTGAAAATGTTTAGTGTTGTCATGTTACTATTTCAAATATAAACAATAATATGACCATAAAAGGAATAAGACAAAATATTAATGTTGTAAAATTTTAGAAAAGCATACATTTGATGATATTGCTTTCTTTACAAGCACATCTAATAACTCCTTGAATGTTATGTACATATCCTGTGGAGAAGATATCTAGATAAGAGACCTACGAATGATGATGTGGTGTAGAAATTAGTTCAAGTACCAAACAATAATATTAAGTTAATCAAAGTAATCAATAACAAAATAGCAAATGACTTATGATATTTCTCTTATTTTTTTGTATTTGGACTAGTTTCTTTTTAACATCTTGGTGTAGGTATTTTTCTACCAACTATTTTGTACTTATTCTTGGCTTTTTAGTTTGTTTCTTCTTAGCCAATTTTACAGTTGTTTCCTCCAAAGATGATTTCAGGGAGCCTTCTTACCCTTGTCAATCTTCTCCTTAGTAACTATTATTTGTTATTATGTGTATTTTTATTTTTTATGTTTTTTATGTGATCCTGAGTAAGTGTACTTTGTGCCACATTTTATTTTTCTTATTTTCAATTTAATATTTCTGATCATCAATCTTTATATATACCCAATCCGAGGTTGTTCTTCTTCTTGTGCGATGTCTACTTTTCCTATACAATCAGTTGCATAGTCATTTCTGTGAACTGTGTTGTGAACTGGTTATTTTTATTCTTAAGACTAATATTTTCCTTTTACAAGGCATCGATGATCATGTTTAAATTATTTGTTTGCATTGTTGTGTCGAATAGTTGCGTTCAGAGCTCTGTGTTTCTTATGTGAGGTTTGTGATTGTTTCCTTATTTTGTTATTCTTCTGACCTTTGAAGTTTTTCTATTAGAAACTTTAATTCATCCGTCATTTGGTTTATCATATTGTTTATGCTAAGGAGCTAATCCCTCAGGTGTTGTATGTTGTTATTTTCTTGTTTGTGCTATTCTTTTTAGGATAGTGCAATTTCTAAGAATTAATCTAGTGTTGTTATTCAGAATTGCATTATATACTATGTCATTCTTGTGTCATCATCAATTCTAGATTCCTCTAATTGGGAAGGTGTGATCTGTGTTTTTATTTATTATTAGTACCCAATTTATTATTCTTTCTATATTGTTTATGTGTGAAGGTGGTAAAGAAAGTTTATTTCTTTATTTGTTGGTTGTAATTCTTTGTTGACGACTTGAAATGTAAGAGTAGCTGCTCATTAGTATCATTAGTTGACATGTTTTTATTTTGGTGAGAAAGAATAATATTAAGTGAAAGATTAAATGGTAGCATAATAATAATATACGTAAAGAAAATGATGTGATCTAAAGGTTACATGAAGTTGACAGGCCAATTTCTCCTTAAGTTGGTATGTGAGGAGCCTCAGATCCTAATTAAGGCATCTTGGTATTTTTGAATTTGAGATCCATTAAGCATGTTCACTGTCTTACATAGCCAATATTGTTGACAATAGAATGTACATATTATTAGATTCATTTTCAATAAAAGTGCATTTAAAGATGAGGTAAAAGAGAGAAAGCCTTTTGATATCATTAATAAGAAATATACTAAAAAATATATTACTATTTGCAAGCCAAATAATAATATGTTGCTATTTTATCTTTAAACAATAATGTGAACAAAAATTTAAAATAAATAGATAAATTAAATGTCATTAACAACAAAACTATTAAAGAACAACATGTTACTATTTGCAGACAAAATAATAATATGTTGATGTTTGATATCTAAATAGTAATATGAAATAAAACCTAAAATAAATGGATAAATCAAGTTTTATTAACAACCAAAAACCTAAAATAATGAGAAGATTGTATCCTCATGAACAATAAAATTGTCAAAGAATAATATATTACTATTTGTAAATTAAATAATAATGTAATTAAATAGTAATGTATTGCTATTTAGTTTTCAGACAGTAATATCATCTAAAAACTTAATAAACTAAGAAATTAAGTTACAGTAACAATTAAACTACTAAAAAATAATTAATTACTATTTACAAACTAAATAATAACATATTACTGTTTAGTCTCTAAACAAGAATATCAACAAAAAATTTAAAATAATCAGACAAATGAATTTTCATTAACAACAAAATTGCCATAGAATATGTATTTAAATAATTAGAAATAAATGAAGATAATGTCAAAGAAAATGACATAAAGTAATACAAGTTTGATAACGATAACTTATTGACAATAGTATAGCATAACCAATGACATTTGGTAGCTTATCGTTTGTAATGAAACTCATTAGTTACTAATGTATTTGTGCATACCACCAATATTTTGCCATGTTGTTTATGCTCCCGATGTATTTTATGTAGGACTAGGCTAGTGTTTAAGTCTTATTTGGTACAAATAGGGTTACCAGTAGTATTAGTGTAATAAGCAGTGAGACATCTTGAATATCCATTTTTTATCTTCCTCCCACTACCTATCGGAGTACATTGAATATGGTTAGTTTTGTGAGGTATCCTTAGCTATGAAATCATTTGGTATTTAAATCTGATTGTGGACTTTTGTCTGGTGTTGCATCGATAAGGTGATCTCTATCTATTATTGCAAAAATGAGCTTCACTGATATAGGTGTGATGCTTAGATGTTCACTCCAAATTATGAATTCATTATACTTCAATGAGAAGGTGACAATTACTGCTTATATTTCTTGATTGGTCTTTTGGTATATACTGTGATCAAGCTCTTTTGTCATTATGGCATTGAGAAGTAACCGTAAAGGGTTTTGTCTCAACACCCTTATGTGGCTCTTATTAAATTAAAGATTATGAATCTACTTTATACATGCCAGTAAATTGGATTTGTATTGCTAGAATTTTCTACTTGCTTCTTCAATTGCTTCTATTTCTCTGCATGTTTTGTTGTCTTTCTATTCAGGGATAAAGAAAAATGCACTGGTTAAATTCGATATAAATATGCTAAATGCTAGACAATGTCACGTTATTGTTTTGTGTAAGATAGCAACTTCAATGAAAAAATGATGTTATTATTTGCATCGCAAACAATAATATCATGCTAAAAGTGATGTTAATTGTTACATGTGCATTGAAATAGTATGGTAAAATTAATCATTGTGTGTGTTACTGTTTTGAATACAACAGTAACATGTAGATGTTTGAAGTATAACATGATATCCTACTATTTTTTATTATTATGATTAAATGAGCTTAAAAACATGTTACTATTTTATCTAGAGATAATAATATCGAATAAAAATTGAAAATAAGTTGATAAATAAAGTATTATTAAGAATAAAATTGATAAAAAAATATGTTACTATTTTTAGAACAAATAGTAACATATTATTTTCTTGTTTTGATATATTGCTATTTGATCTAAAAATAGTAACATAATAAAAAAATAAATAAAAATCAAGTATGATAAATAATAAAACTACTAGAAAATGTGTTATTGTTTTAGCAAACAGTAACACATTTTCTTAGTTAAACATGTTATTATTTGATTTGAAAATAGTAATATCAATTAAAAAATAAAATAATTAGACAAATTAAGTATGATTAATAATAAAACTATCAGAAAACTAGATATTACTATTTTCAAATCAAGTAACATCAATTAAAAATAACAAATTAGTCCATATAACTCCAAAATTGCACAATTGCTTGTGTTACTATTTGGTTACTATTTATGCTAGATAGTAACATCATTGGAAGAGCTGAATTAGGGTGTGAAAAAATAAGATAAGGATTATTATACTGATATTTAGACTCAAGATGGATTGATCAAGTAAAAATTAAAGCTCTTTATAAGAAAGAATCGAAGTATAACATGTGGGATTGAATGTTACTGTTTAGGATCCAAACAGTAACATTATGCCAAAGAACACAAAACATATTCAATGTCAACAAGTGTATTGTAATAACATGAGAAACACAATCATGGTGCATGTTACTATTTAGGTAACTTTGTTATGCTAGACAATAATATCAATAGAAAAAGTAAAATTAAATTGTAATCAAGTGAGACAGGTACTGTGATGATGATGTTTGCATTAGAAAATAAATTAATCAAGTTAAAACTAAAGTTTCTTACAAGATGCAATGTGAATATAATATGAGGGATAGCATGTTACTATTTGATATGTAAATAGTAATATGATACTAAAGAATACAAAATATGCACATTTTTAACATGCCTATTTCCATATTTCTCTTTATCTTATAAATAGTAACATGACTAAAATAACATATTATTATCACTTGCATTATGATATTTGGACTAAAAATGAAGTGATAAAGTTAAAACTAAAGTTTGTTATTGGATATAATCCACAAACGTGTTGGATTGTATGTTTTTATTTGGTATTGAAAAAGTAATATGTTTCTATTTACTTTCATGTGAATAAGATGCCAAAAATAAAACATGTGTGCTTCTATATTTTTGTTTGTTATATAAACAACAACATGAAGATTTTTTACAGTAATGTGTCTAGTATGTCGATTAAGTGTGTAAATAGTTATTATATGTAATTAGTGACAATAACATGCAATAAAATAGTGATGTGCATGTTAATCATTCTAACTTGTAGGGTTTCGTTTCAACATACATACTATATACATATACATATACATAAACATTAATATTTTCTTTGAAGTTAAGGTTAAGATAATTCATATGTGCAAACCATTTAAGAGGATATAGGTTTACCCATTGACGACCCATTTTGACATGTTGATTTGAGCGAAGTTACTGTTTAAAATTAGTTGAAAGTTGAAGGCTAAAAATGCTAATTTCTAATAGTAAAATGTTGGCTAAGTTTGTTTACTATAATTTTTCGATGATTTTTACGGTGATTTCATTCAATTTGTTGAGTTGTTTTATAGGGATTGTACGGTGATAAAATAGGATTTATGTTTCAATGCTTTTGTTCTTTTTTAGATGCGATGCAAGTATATTATTTTATCTTTTGAATTTTGTGATAAATTATTGTTTGTAAGTGAATTTAAATGAAAGAAAATGAGTTTAAGGTATCTTATTGTAATAAATGGTATCGCCTGATTTTTTCCCTAAAATTTATTATGCTACCCGAGTTTTAGAATGTAGGAGTGCGGTACCAAGCATCAAGACAATCAATTGATACCTTCCCTAATTAGGCTTCGCCCGTGCCTCCATTTCCATGTGTTCTTCGTTTGTTCAATTGCTACGTGTCACTTTCATTTCGTTTCTCCCCCATTAAAAAATTTTTAGTTGAAAATTTTGTTTTCATTTTTCATATTTTATTTTATGGAATATTTTTCTTCCTTTTTATTTATTATTATTTATATATTTCAAATGCTCATATTACTAAAAATTGCATGCATAAAATTATATATTTTATTTTTATTATACAAATATTTTAAATAAATTAAAAGATTTAATTTAATCAAATTAGTTAATTAAAAATACGTTTTTATTCTTCTTCCAAATTGGAAACTGTTTTGCTTTAATATTATGAAAAATGAAACTCTACACTCACTTGCAAAATCTTTATATTATTGTACGATTTATTCACTCATTATTTTTTATTTGTTTTGTAACATAATTTATTCCTTATTTTTTTTATGATTACACCTATTATTTATAGTACAAATATTGATATTAATATTATTAATGTAACATCTCAAAATATTTCTAAAGAATTTATGAAAGATATTTTTCTTAAAATATTTGATTATAGGTATGCAAGATTGTAATTAATTTTTAAATTTCTTGAAAAGTCTACGATATATTCTTCTCAAAAGTGGTTTGCGGCTATACTTTGCAACAAAATAGTAAAGAAATGATACTCGTAATTAATGTAGTGAAAATTTTGATAGAATTAGTAATTACGGTGGAAACCAAAGTAAATTATTTGATGATGTTGGGTTAATTTGTACCAAGAAATTTAAGTTTTGAACTTTATTAATATTATAATATTTATATTTTTTTAATAATCATAGGAGTGATTAAACCATTAGACATATATACATAAGAATCAAAGATTAAATCTTGAATGTTACGAAAAGTACAAAACTTTTATGGAACATTTAATGTCATTTGAATTAAAGACTGTCGAAAATATTATAACCTATATTGAACTTTAGAAATTGTTACTCAAAAACATATGTAATAATATGATGGAGCACAAAAGTTTACTTAACTCTCATAATTTAGTACAAAAATATCCTTTAGAAGAAGGATAGTTACAACATTAATGCCTTGTGAGGAAAAGATGGATGAACATAGGAAAGAAATAAAATTTTATAATTTTTTTGTTTGATTAAAGAGAGAAGAGAAAGAAAAGAAAATGAAATAAAATAATAAAATATATGACTATAATTTTTTAAAATTTTAAATTTATTTTTTTAAATTTAAATTTAAAAAATTTCATTTTTCCCCCTCTTATATTCTCTTTTATCGAATAATGGGTAAGAGAATATCTCAAACTGCTCTGTCCTATTATCATTACCTATAAAAATATATAAATTTCAAATAATAAAATAATAAAATGAAAGGGGATAAGTACGAAGAGTCTTCGTTAATATCTTCTCAGGTGACGCAAGTCTGCTCATGCTTTTGCGTCATTTTATTTTTTTTCCCGTCGCCAAATTCTCAGTTGTAAGCCCATCCGTTTGGCTCTGTAAGGAAGCAGGGCCTCGATCGCTTCCCGAATTCTCCTCCTTTCTCGCTTCTTCAGTCAAGGTCCTCTTCTTCTTCCTTGATCTCTTTTAGTTTTCAACCATCCGCCCTACTCCCAATCCTATTTCATCTTCTTTCTTCGTTCATTTATTTTGGGTCTCTCTCTCTCTCTCTCTCTCTCTTGCCATTCCCATTCTCTCTCCAAACAGCTGCTACTGTAATTTGCCCTGCCATGTCTCTTCTTCATCTGCACCGCTGGAGCTTTACCGTCGGCTACAAGCTTAAGCCGTTCGACCAGCAGCAGATTTCTTATTAACTCTCTGCTTCACCTAAATTATTGGCCTTGTCATCGCCGTGTGTTACTGCAATTTTGAGTTTCTGCTGCTGTTGGATCACCATGAACTAGTACGCTATGAAGGTCAAAGATGAAATGAAGGAGTACTGCCGAAATAACCTTAAGCAAACTGAAACCTTAATCATGGAGACAAGGAAAAAGTTCAACGATATTGATTGCGGTTTCAGGAAATGGATAAATCTCATGGGCTTTAGAAGCTCAAAGTAGGTGAGTGAAACTTCTATCTTTATTGAGTTGCATGCAATCTTTATATACTATATTTATATATATTAGCATATGTGAAATGGTGGTGCTTGTTCTGTGGATGTACTAAGTTATAGAAGGCATGTGTGAAATGGTGCTTGTTCCGTGATACGCACAGAGAGTTGAGAAAGGTCAAGTCTGTTGAAGGAAACTAGAATTTTGAATCATGAAATATGGTGTTAAAAAAAAAAAATCTGTGTATTATGCACTCTATGGAATCATAATTTATGTAGAACTCTGTTTAAATCGTTGAACTATATGTGTTGGAGGAGGCATGCTTATCACCTTGTTTTCCACCCCAGAATACACTCAGGGAATGTTTATCAACTAAATGCTGAAGCATCTCTGGGTCCCAAACATAGAAAAACGGACAAACCGGATATGAATATGAAAAGTAAGTTTACAGTGTATAGACCGCACCGTTGGGTCTTTCTACTATAGTTTTCTCCCCAATGGATCTGTAATACATTCTTAAATATTTTAAAGTTGAAATTCATTTTAATAAGTGATTTGAGGTTAAATTAAAGAAAGTTGAAAAGTTGAAAAGTTGAAAAGTTGAAAATATTATTAGTGATTTGTCGATAGAGGTAAATAGCCTTTAAATATACTAGAAGGGGAACAAAGAAAGGGAAAAAAAATAGAGTTATCCTCAAAATTCAAAGAGAATAACAACGTAATAATGAAGAAGTAAGTATCATGGAGGAATGATAGTTTCCTGGTCTTTAGTTGGAGTAATAAGTATATACTTAATTAAGAAGCATGTATTATGTAAGTTTTGAAATTTTATGTGAGAAAAGAAGTATACTCGAACAGTATCATGTGTGACATACCGAAAGATGCTAAAATTTACTATAAAAATCAATTGGTAAGGAAATGAATTTCGTAGTCATAATAAGAAGTGAGTTTTTAGTTGTGGTAGTAAGTACCTACTTATTATGTAGTATTGTCTTTTGTGCAGACTACAAATGATTGATATTAATGTTTGAGAAGAACAAAATCGGGATTATGTACCTGGAGATGCTAGAATCTGCTTTTATTGAACAATCTTAAGCGAATGATTGAAACTGGGGGACATATATGAAATATCCTCCTGTGATGCATAGTAAGAATCTGCTGAAAGAAATATTTATGAAATCTGCCTTTGATCTTAATTTTTAATTGTAGCATGATTAGGAGAAAACAAAATAAATTAAATTAATATCATTAATATAGTAGTTTATAAATAACTACCATTCAAAATATAAACTTTCATATTGATGTATTATGGAATCCCTCCTTTAGGAATTTTTAATTTTTATGTTGTAAGTCTTATTGATGGAGCAGAAAACCTTTGGATTTAAGAAATGTGAAATAAGGATTTCTTTATATATTACTCATCTGGTTTCTAAATCCTATTCATCATAGGATTCAAACCCGTTTATCAATGTTGGGTCAAGTTCTTGTTTACCCATATAAAATTATTACACATATAGGGCCTAATTAATGATAATCTTTTTGTTAATAAATTATGTATAGTTCACAAAAAATATTAACAATCTCTCACTTTAACATATATGATTTATTAATAGTGGCTATTAAAGGATTATGTTAATACAAAAATAGTACTTTTATACCCATTAGTCTAGAAAAATCATAAGTATCTAAAAATATAAATACTATATTTAAAGGGATATTAGCATCACAGCTTACCAAACACCCATGTCTCATTGACCAACATTGCTAATTCATGTGGCATAAGATTTAGATAACTTTTTGTGATTACGTGTAAATTTATGTATAATGAATCTTGGCATCCACCCAAAATACCTAACAAATGTAAGCATTATAGTGAGATAGAGTTTAAATGTCTCTATAAATACGTCATAACTAAAATGTGCATAAATATGACAATATAACAATTTTATCCATAAATCACAAATGATGTCATATACATAAACTTTCACTGACCTAAAATATCAAAGAGCTTTACATAAACCCATATGGTTTACATGTTCAATAAAAATTCTTACTGTTAAGCTTTTAGTTAGCGGATCTACAAATATACAATTCATGAAAATATGCTTAATAATAATAACATGCTCGCACATCTTCTCATTACATAGTAATATTTTACATTAAAATGCTTTGAATGAGTAAAACTTTTATCACTGAGAGAGAAGCTCATAGCAGTAGAGTTATCAAAGAAAATGGTTAAGGATTTAGCAATACTCTCCAGAAAATGGAACTATGAGAGATAATTCCTCAATCATATAGCTTGATGAAAAGTTTCATAACAAGCAGCATACTTTGCTTCCATAATGGAGGTTGTAACAATTGACTATTTGATATTTTTTCATGACTTAGCACCTTCTGGCATCATGAAAATATACCTAGATGTAGACTTTGAATCATTTGGATAATTGGCATAGTCCAAGTTTGAGTAGCTTATAAAGTTGAGATCTTTCGATCTTTTATAGATCAACATGAAGTCCTTTGTACCTTGAAGGTACATCAAAACTCTTTTTGTAGCAATCCAATGTTTTTGACTTGGATTACTCAAGTGTTTTCCAAGTATACCTATATCAAATACAATATCATGTCATTTATATACCTGAGCATACATTAAATTACCCATAACTAACGCATATGAGACATTTTTTTATCTTTTCTTTCTCTTTATCAATTTAAGGACATTAGGCTTTTGTGAACACTTTATCCCTTTGAATGGGCAAAGCAACTTAAGAAGAAGTGGACATATTTAATCTTTTTAGAATTTCAGAATATATAACCTCTAAGACAAGTCAAGAATACCTTGGGACCTATCACAAATTTTGGCAATGCCCAAAAGAAAAAAAGAGGCATTTCCTATATCCTTCATCTTAAAATGATGTGATAGTAATTGCTTTGTCTCATTTCATGAGCTTAAGTCCTTGCTCATTAGGAGAATGTCATTAACATACAAGACCAAAATTATAAATTTGTTAGCATTTCTCAACATATAAATATAATGGTTCACATTATTCTCTTTAAATTTGAGACAGATAATTATTTCATGAAATTTAAGATACCATTACCAAGAAACTTGCTTCAAACTATATATGGATTCCTTTAACTTGCACATAAAGTGCTTTTTACCTTTCTTTCAGAATTCATTTGGCTGCTACATGTACATGATTTCATATAGGTCATTATTCAAGAATGTTGTTTTCACATCCATTTTGTGTAACTCCAAATCAAAATGAGCAACAAGAGCTATAACAATTTTGAAAAAGTCTTTCATTGATATTGGTGAGAAAGTCACTTTGTAATCTACACCTTCTTTTGAGTCAAGCATTTAGTCATAAGCCTAGCGTTATATCTCTTAATCTGCCTGTAAGCATCATTCTTGACCTTGAATATCTATTTACATCCAATTAACTTGTAATTTACTAGCAATTCCATAAGATCCCACACTTAGTTTTTATTCATTGAAGTTAATTCATCCTCAACTGCAGTGATCTATTAAAGAGAATCTAAACTAGACACTTCCTAAGAGAATGAAATGGAATTAGTATCTTCACTTAGGTTATGCTAATGCTTTTATAAATATACGATGCAATCATTTGATATCATCAGTTTATGTAATCTAAGTGATATCCTCAATTGAACCTTAATATCAGAATCTTCATCTTTCTCTAAAGGTAGTATCAAATCATATTGTGGAAGACCAAAAGATAAATAACCATTAGATTAAGACATCAAGGGAATAACTTCCTTTTCTTATCTAAAGTTTGTAATCCATGGTGTCTAACCCTTACTGTCCAACTTATCTTCAAAGTAAATGGTTCTATCAGATTTGAAGATCTAGGTAATGTGAGTCACATAATAGAAGTTGCCGCCTTTGAAATCAATACAATAACTAACAAAGAATTTAGATATAGTTTTAGAATCAAGTTTTCTAATAGCAAGAATATATGGCTTCAATATTGGTTTCCTATTGTTTAATAGTTCATATAAAGTCAAAAGTACAGTATTACATGATACTTGATTCAATATGTAGGCTGTGACTTTTAATGCTTCTCCTTGTAAGAAATCAAGATGCTTAGAATAGGAAAGTATGCACTTGGCCATGTTAAGAAGTTCATATTTCTCCTTTCAGCTATCATGTTTTATTCTAGTGTGTCAAGTATAGTGTAGCTTGCCTCAATTCCACACTCCTGCAAATACCTAGTAAACGGACTTGGGCTCCTTCTTGCCTCATCATATCTGTCATAGTGCTCTCCCTTTCGATTAAAATTAACACACTTGATTTTCTTGTTGTACTTAAGCTCAATTGTTGTCTTGAATGTTCTGAATGCATTTAAAGACTCCAATTTCTTCATAAGCAACTTATCCATTCGAAACACAAATAATTATCAATAAAAATCATGAAATATTTCTTTCCTCCCATGGTTGTGAGTGTGATAGGATCATAAATATTAGTATGAATAAGTTTCAATGCTTATTGTCTTTTCACTTTCTTTCCTTTTCTGGCCTTGACAATAAGCTTTCCTTTAATACAATTCACACAAGTATCTAGATCAAAGAATTCCAAGTTGTGTAGTACACAATCTCTAATTAACTCTTTAATTTGATTTCTAGAAATGTGACAAGTCGCCTATGCTATAGCATTAATGAGATTTTTTTCAATTCTATTTCTTTTCGTCCTTATAATTGTGTTAACAATGTTAAGGGAACTTGGATCTAGATTTATCCTATATAGTCCATCTACCAGTTTACTAATGCCTACAGTAGTCAAGCCTTGGAATAAATTTACCTTCTTGCCTTTAAAATTATAAGAATACTCTTGGAGATTCAAAGTTATAACTAATATCAAGTTCCTCCTCATAGAAGGTATAAGGATTACATTATTGAGTACTAGCTCATGTTCAATAGACAATTGTAGATATGCATCCCTAATGAGCTCTACTCCCACTTTCTCACCAATTTTCACTTTGGCAATCAATTCAGCATTAAATAGTTTTCTAGGATTTCTTAATGATTGGAATGAATTTGTGACATGGATTCTGGAACTGGTATTTGGCTACTACATATTTGATGTGACATCCATTAATTTGGATTCAAAATAACCATTGATCGAATCCTTTTTTATTGTCCCATTCAGTGTCTTTTTAGAGTTTTGTGATGTAACGACTGAGGAATAATATATTAAACATTAATGTATGTATAATGTCATTATGCTAATGCTTTTCTCATAACATTTAAATATGCAACCACACACAATATCAGGTTATAAAATTAAATATTGAAGGATATTTTAGACTTTGCAATATAATACAAGAATCAAATGTAATGCCCTTAAAACACCAATGTCGAAGGGAATTTAAGTATTTTAAATGCATAAACCCAATCCTATACTTATACTATAACCAATGAACTATATCAATAATATAATATTAAAGGGCATTTATATCATTACCGTAGCCTCTTCCTTTCAAATAATAATTTTTCATTAAAAATTAAAAACTTATGCAATTGGCCCCACAATAGCAAGTATGTAGTTACATAAATTTTTCATGGCATAGTACTAGTCATTTATTATTTCCTTTTAACAAGTATAATTTTAAAAAAATATTAACATATACAAATAATGTCTAAAAATTTTACAAAAACTTCAGGTAGTGGACAATATGACAAAGAACATCTAGTAAAATTTTTAGCTCAAAATAAGTTGATTTGAATTTTAAAAAAAAATGGGCAAAAAATAATCAAAATTATTTTTATTTTAAAAAATTCTAGAAAAATGCCTATTGAAAAGAGTTTGGAGAGTGGAGTATGGTGATGCTTTTATAGCCACTAAATACGTGCAGCAAGATGGCACATGAAGGGCATGTGCCTCGCATGCCCATGGGAAATTCAGTGCGCATTGTGGATCATCTTTTCCATTCAGTTGTGCAGTTTTTGGGTTATCTAGACTCAATGCGTGAGTTAGATAAAAAGTAGCAATTTTCATGCAATTTTTCCATGATCGTTGCAGTTTTCCTACTCATAATCACCTAACCTATCCTCTTATAACCAAATTCCATAGTTTTATCTCTTAAATTTTAATGGTTTTTTAGGGTCCATTTGGTTGAGGGGAAAATAGAATTTTTAGAAAATGCTTTCCTAAGAAAATATATTTCTAAAAAATGAATTAATTTTTTATTATTTGGTGCATAAAGAAAAAATATTTTATAGTATTTGGTGTACAAAGAAAAATTAATTCTACTTAAAGTAAATCAAAATTATTTACTTTAAAATTATTATAATTTTACATAATTTTTAAAAAAAAAAATTTTATAAAATTTTTCTCATTCTTAGTGTCAAGTAGTCCAAAGATGATTAGTCTCTAACAATAAAATATATATTAAAGGCATTATAAGATCTTATATATAAATTCACATAGTTAGTTTAATTAATTGTTATAAAATATAATATAATAGAGTATCTATCATAAGGAAAGAAGGGAGAATATTTGATAAATATTGCATGAAAATTGTGCACTTGAATTTTAATGAATAAAAATAGATTTTATAAAAATAGAAATATAGCATTCATCTTGAAAATATTTAATAAATAAAAATAAATTCTGCATGTGATCTCACATAACAAGGTGAGAAGGCAGAAAAGGAAAGGTTCGTTTTCGGTATGGATGTATTAAGTAACAAGAAAAATGAATTTCAATTTTCAAAATAGGAAGTTACTTTCTCAAAAAATAATACGACTTTTTGGTTGATTAGAATTTATTTTCTTATTGACTAAAATTTTTTTATGTCCAAACAAGGGAAAGTTGGAAAATGAATTCCAAAAATGAATTTTCCCTCCAACCAAACAGAAGCTTAGTCTCAAAATTCTACCTTGCGGTTCTAGAGGAAGTTTCTGATTCAGAGATTGTTATTGGTTTTCAAAGGTCCAAGTTTTATGCTTTCAACACTACTATAATCCCCATAAAATACATGTTTCTTTCTACCTCCCTCCTTCTCAATTACTTAATTCTAACGGATGCTTGGTACTGTTCATACAGCTTTCTAATCTTTTTTTTTTTTTTGTGTCTCTTATGCAATTTAAGCCAAAATTTCATGGGTGTATATCAAGTTGCTACCAGATTTTGAATTTGCATGATCATTGTAGAAATATTCATATATCCACTAAATTTAAATACCATTCTCACATAATCACACAAACACTCATCTATGGCTAAAAAATACAATATAATAGAAAATTTCTAAATAATTTTGGAGTCATAGGTATTATTTAAAATTTATCTAAAATCAACTACAATTAAAAGCCAAAACTAGGTTCTGATACTAACTAAAAGAAATATTTATGAAATTTGCCTTTGATCTTGACTTTTAATTGCAGCATGACCAAAAGCAAACAAAATAAATTGAATTGATATTATTAACATAGTAATTTATAAATACTTACAATTTAAAACACAAACTTTCACATTAATGTATTGGTGAACCTTTCTTCAATAATCTCTCAGTTTCTATGCAGTAGGTTTCATCGATGAAGCAAAAATCTCTTGGACTTATGAGATGTTCAGGTTTTAGATCATATCCACCATAGCATCCAAACCCGTTTATCTGTATTAGGGTAAGTATTTGTTTACTCATATAAAATTGTCCCACACACAAAGTTTAATTAATAATAATTTTTTATTAATAAATTATGTATAATCCATAGAAATATTATTTTCTTTAAATATGAAACATGATTTATAAATCTAAATTATGTGATATGATCATATGCATTGATGATGATTAACTATTTTACTAAAATTGATTTATGATGAAAAGGCCTAACAAGGCAAATACTTTATGAATCTCAAATATGTGATATGACCATATGTATAGATGATAATAAACTACTTTAGTAAAGTTGGTGTGTTATGAAAAAGCCTAATAAGGTTCATACTTTATAGAAAAGCCCAAAAAAGCGAGAATGATTTTAGGTGAAAAGATGATTATGCAGTATGCATACGTCTCATTTGCATTCATTGTGCACAAAAAGCATGGTCTATGTGGCTAGATTTTGAATTAAAGGATTCAAATGATGAATTAAATTGATTTGTTGGGGGAGGGGCGAGGTAAAGAAGGCCCGACATTTTATGAGGAGAGAGGGTTATTGATAAATGGAATGATAAGATTGGAGGAGAGAGGGTTATGGTTAAATAGAGGGAAAATGAAGAATTATCCTGGATAAGCATATCATGCTATGTTTCTGCATTCATATCATATAATGACTAAATAGTTAAGTATCATCTTATGTATTCTTGCAAATCTTATAATGAATATTTCCTCAAATAAATGAATGAATGAATTTGTAATATATAGTTTGATGTGACAAATTAAATAATCAATTGTTGTGCTTTGTATCGATTGAAATCATAAGTTACTTAGTAGATTCCAGTAACTTCTTAAAAGATCATAGTTTTCTATAATCTGACAAATATATATATATATTTGATTCCGTTAGCAGTTTTACTTGCTGAATTGGTAATTAGATTTACACCTCACTGTTTCAAATGTAGGAATAATCATTTTACATTCCAGGATACAAGATTCGAGCTATAATCTTGAAAGTCTTAAGGCTGCAAAGTTTTATAAGTACAGTTTAGATCTTATTTTAGAGTCCGTCATACCTTTTTCTCCCTCTCGGTTACATTAGGAATGTGCACTTTTGAATAACTAAAACATAAATAAAATTATGAAGTGTTAGTCCTTGTTATGAAAAATAAAATCAGTACATCTATACTTGTTGGCGAGGCATAATAATGTGGAAAAGAATAGTAAAATTAAGTAGGAAGGTCAGTGAAAAGTGAGAGTTGTACAATTTCTACGTTGGTTATAAATTTTGTAAATTGTGTTGTGACAATTAAAAATATACATATAATAATTTTTTATTTCTCATTATAAAATATTTTAAATGAATTAAAAGATTTGGTTTAGTTTAATTAATTTATTAAATATTATAATTTAACTCTTATATTACTTTACAATTTATTCATTTTTTTTATATTTATTTTCATATTTTTTTCATATGTACTGCCATTGTTTACAACTTAAATGCTAATTTAACAAACTTGTATATATATATATATATATATATATATATATATATATATATATATATATATATATATATATATTATGGTAATATAATATAATATAATATAAAATAAGTTAAAATTTCAGTATATAAATCATTATTTAAAATAATTAATTAAATTTTTTTATAAAATATGTAAAAGTTAAAATAAAATTTATTTATTTAAATTTTATAAATATTTTATTTTAATTATTCTCTTATAACTTTATATAGTTCAGGCATTATTTTTATCTTTTTATTTCTCTATTTCTTTTTTTATTTTTTTATATTCATTGCTATCATTTACAACTCATATATTAATTTTAAACTAATATAAATAAAAGAATATATATTTTATTTTATATAAGTTAAAATTTAATATGTAAATTATTAATTTTATTAATTGAATATAAATTTTATTCTTAGTGAAATATTTAAAAATTAAATCAAATGCATTTGTTTAAATTTTTCACTATTTTTTCCATATTAATTTTAAGATGGTATGTTTCAAATTAATATATATAAATTGAAATTTTGCTAAAATTTTATAGTTTAGACACTATTTTTTTTCTTCTCTATACCATTTCATAATTTTTTTAATTTTTCTAAATCATTTCTATTATTTATAGTTTAGATTAAACGTTATTTTTTAGATTTTTTTTGCTCAATTATATTCTTTTTTTTTTATATTCACTACTATTATTCACAACTGTTACATTTATAAAAATTTTTTATAAATGTAAGAATGCGTTTTATTTTTACTATAGAAATATTTTATATAACTGTGGCTTTAATATTGAAAATAATAATTTAATTAATTGATTATAAATTTAATTTTGAAAAAATATTTAAAATTTAAATTATTTATTTAAAATTTGCACCATTTTTATATCAATTTTACAATTTTAGGTTTTGAATTGAATATATATATATATATGAATTGGAATTTTTTTAAGGCTTTGTAGTTCTAGTATTATTTTTTCTTCTTTTATCTTTTTCACTATATATTTTTTCTGTTTTCAAATCATTTTTATTATTTATAGCTCAAATATCAATATTATTGAATAGCACAGATATAATGCAACATATTTTACTTTTATTATAAAATATTTTATTTTTAGCTTTTATTATTTTGCAATATATACTATTTCTTTTCTTTTTATATACTCTGTTATAAGATTTTTGTTCTTTTTTTCACTTTCACTAATATTATTTATATGTCAAGCACTAATATTATTAAATAATATGGATGTAATATAATTTAATTTATTGTCATTATAAAAATATTTAGAATAAGTTAAACATTAAATTTAGAAGATATTGACTAAATTAATTATTGTATTTTCAATAAAAATATTTAAAAATTCAAATTATATGTATTTATTTCAATTTAATTAATTTTTTCTTGATTTCAATTTTTGACTGCTATAATTTAGATTAAATACATACCATTTCAAAATTTGTCATGGCTGTATAATTAATTCATCATTTCTCTTCCTTTTATCTCCTTTATAATTAAATTTCTTAACTATTCTGTTTTCTTTAACTCTTATTACTTTACAAATTACACTTTTTTTATCTACTTTTTTTTTCACATTCTTTATCTTCTTTTTATTTTTTTTAGCAAATTTTAATTTTTATCCTTTTTTATATTCAATTATGTTATTTTCAGTTGAGATGATAATGTTATCCACGAATATATGTATGTATATATATTAAAATTTTAATAAAATAATATTAATTGAGTTAATTAATTATTAATTAATAATATATATATTTAAAATTAAAATTAAAATTATTTGTTTAAAATTTGTTAATTTTTTTATACTAATTTTAAGTGTTGTATTTTGAATTAAATATACATCAATTAAATTTTATTAAGATTTTATAATTCACACTTAGATTGAAATTTTGTCATTTATAAATTATAAATTATAAATTTGTGATTATAAAATGAAATAATAAATCTTTATAATATTTTCTTTTTCCATATAAATATTATTTTTATAATGATAAAATAATAATAAACAAAGTGCGAAGGCACGTACGTTGCTGACATGAATATGGTCCAAAATTCACATGCAACTGTAACAATTTACTGCCTAGTTTTGGAATCTGAAAAACCGAGGACTGAGTTGCCTGTTCTGAATTGGGTTTTAAATTACGGTCTATAATCGCGATCTTCGTGATCTTGTCCATATAATATTATTATTGTAATCTACATTATAATTTTAATTCTAAAATATACTATATACTTTTTTTATCTTTATATATAATTTTGTTAATCATGATAAAATTATAATTGTCATAGCAATGCAATTTAAAATTATAATTTTGAATTTCAATTTTAAATATATGTAGCCAGTTTGTGAAAACTATATTAGATTAGATTTTACAAAGTTTGCTTCCTAATCATAAACTGAGGTTTTATGATGCAAAAAATTGGTATCATGAGAAATTGATGAATTACTTCATTGAAAATTTTTTAATCACAACTGGTGTTAGAGCTTCGGTTGCAAGAAATTTGCACTAGCTTGCTTCTAGACTCTCTGAGTGCCCTAAACCTTTCTTTTTTAACAATTTTATTTAATATTATAAACTTGTATTTTTAGATTCTCTATATGCCTCTACACTTTCTCAATGCCCCAAGCTTTTTCTTTTTTCTTTTTAATTTTATTTAATATTTTACGAGTTGTATTTTTAGATTCTCTATATGCCTCTAGACGCTCAAAGCCTTTTTCTTTTTTTTTACAAATTTTTTAATATTTTACAAGTTGTATTATTAGATTTTCTGCACACCTTCGGGAGAACCACTGCAATTCTTTTGTGTTTTATAAATATCTCTCTCCGTTTTATACAATAAATAAGTTAACATATAATTTATTAATTTAATCAATAAGTAATAAATTAATCTCTAAATATGTTTCTTGTACTAGTTTATCAAAAAAAATTGATTTAATAACTTATCTTAAATAGTTTATAATTGTTAAACTATTACTTCTTCAATTTTTTTTAAATATATTATTATTCTTTTTATTAAGTTACAACCTATACCCTTTATAACATAAATATAAATATTTTTTTAAAATATAATTAACTTAATTTTAATATAATTATATCCTAATTTTAAATTATAAAAATATAAATAAATAATATTATGAAATATAATTAATTATATTTTAAGTAATTATAATTTTCTTATAAATAATAGTAAAATAAAAATTATGTAAGTAAATAAATATATAATTTTATAAATTATAATTAATTAAATATTAAATATTATATTTTTATTTTAGACTTTTTAATTGTGTTAATATATTTTAATTTTTAAATAAATATAAATTATTTTAATTATATATATATTTCTATTAATATATTATTTTGTATTATTGTACAATTTTAACTATTTCAAACGTTAATTTTGTGAAATATTTTTTAAACAATAAGTTAATATATTAGTTATCAATTAACCTTTCACTTATTTTATAAAATAGAGTTTATATATTTTTTAAATTAGAGATGATTTAGTTTATATAAATAATATAAGAAGTAGAATTTGTTAAAAAATAGAAAATAATTAAGTTATTTGGTTGATTATTAATTGTTAAAACGGAGGAAGTAAAACTTTTTGAAAAAGTTTTTCCTCTCATTAAGCATAAGAAGCTGCTTATCATCACCTCCTTCAATAAGAGTTTTTCATATCTTTCCTAAATAAAAGTACAAAATTGTTCATATTTAATTTAACTAATGATTATTTTAATATATTTTTATTGTTTAAAAATTATAATAAATATATTTATTTTTAAATATAATTATTTATTTTATTAATTATATAATAAATAAAATGAATATTTTATAAAATATATATTAAATATTATATCAAAAATATAAATTGTAAATATAATTATATTTATTATATATCTATCATGTTATTTCATATTTATTATTTATTATTTTAATATTTAATTATATAAGTAAAAATTATATTTTTTGTATGCTTTACATATCTTTGATAGAATTAATGATTTAACTAATATTTTTCCTTATTTAAATTGTATTTTATTTTAGTTATGTTAAGATAATTTAAGATATATATATATCTTAATTTTTTTATATAAATTTATTTTACTTATGATGGAAAGAGAGATTATAAATATAATATGAAAATAATAAATTGTGACAATTAAAATCTATTGATATATATTAAAATAATATTAAGGGTATAATAATTATTTTATTAATATTTTAAAAAAATTTAAAATAAAATATAAAAAATTATTTTTTAGAAGTAGCAGCTCCTCAATATCAACCAAAAAACTTGGAGAATTTTTCAAAAGATTTATATTGGAAGTTTCAATAATATAGAACTTACTTTTTGTATAAATCGAATGACTCCTTATATTTTTAGTACTTCCTATGATCTTGATGAAATCTAATTGTATTAGTTATAATTAATTTTTGATGCATGCCTTTGATCTTTCTGTATGTGCTTGATGCACCGAAAATTGTTGTTGTCTCTTCTTGATTCTCTTTATCGTAAAAGAGTCTTCTGCCTTCTTCATGTACTATGATTTTCGGTTTCCTTTTGCCGCCACTGTAGCGCCTTTCTTCTTCTTGGAACACATGGAAAAGTTTTCATTTCTTACACAATATTTTTTCCGATTCTTTGTTTTTCTTGATTGAACAGGTTCATAAAACCCATCAAAATCATATCACGAGAAAAAACCTCAACCATGTTTGAAGTTATCATGCACGTTGAAGTTGACAATAAAAATTCATTGAGAAGCTGACGCTCTCGAGTTGCCCTAGTCAGTCTTTCTACAAAGCAGATCAAAGAAAACTTCTGCACAAATGAGCAAATATTAGAGATACGCGATAAAGGAATGGTGATGTATGCTTCAATACTTAAATCAGTATTTATTTAAATAGAGTAATAATAAGAAAATAATTTGGGTGGAAGAGATTCATACCTAGCCTTATATGGGCTCTGTGTGATCCGAAAGTAATGAAAGCCGTAATTTAAAAAGTCAATCAAGAGTGTATACGTGACCTAATTAAGAATCTCTACCTTTTCCTCATTTGCTCGAAGGCATAATTTATTTATTTATTTGTTTGTTTATTTAGTTTGTGGGTGATGACCTTTGTGTTTTTTGTGCATATGGGAGTTATTTTGATAATTAATTCTTCCCAATACGTTCGATCGGTCTTGGGTGGGTCAGTCGAGCCATATAGCAACGGACTTCTGGATTTATTTAGCTGCTTGATTTCACTTCTAAGCCGTTTGAGCTTGAGCTTGTTATGCTGTAATTCAAGTCCATTTTGGGTGTTATTAGAAGCTAAAGTTGTTCACCTGCAAATTCAATCACGGGAACTATTGTGCAAAGAGGATCACATGGTAGGAAGGGAGATTCAGATCATCATTTTTTCTTTTTTGTTTGGGGATATAAAAAGGTTATGTTTTAAACTTCTCTAGATTAAGAGGAAGTGCTGAAAAGTTAAAGATAATTGTAAAAATTTTAAAGTATCGTTGAATTAAGTTGTAGATTTCAATATTAAGAAATAATATCTTAATTAAAATTATTTATAAAAATATAAAATAGCTTGATATTGATGATAGAAAATCAATAAATTCTATACTTTAGAAGTCCTTTTTATATTGCATATAAATGGAAATTTTTTGTATTCAATAATGTTGGAGTGAATACACCCCTAGTATATTAAGACTCGTAACAGATATGCAATTTCTAATTAATAATTGTAGCACTGTTTTATGTTATAGCGGAAAGGAAAATGATACTTGTAGAACAAAGGGCAGAGCAACGTTTGAGAAAATTTTCATTTTGAGTTATTTGAAAAATATTTGTTTGTCTATTTACCCTACCCCGTTAGAGATTTTAGGTGAATTTTATGATGTTCTAAAGATTTTAAAATTCAGGATGAAGTAATAATATAAGAAATTGTTAAATTAAAATTGTTTAATCACTTTCATTAAAAAATAATTAATTATGATTAAATAATTTTAATTTAATAATTTCAGCATTTATTAAACCATCCTAATTATAAAAGTTTAAAACCCTAAAAAATCCCAAAACAAGCACCCAATTTTTATCATGCCGAGTGCATCTCTTTCCTCGTTTTGAAATTTAAAAGAATAAAATTTAATTTATTTAAAATTAAACTCATTAATAAATAAAAAATTTAGTATTAGTGTATTATTAAATTTGACCGTTGATATGTCATCATGTATTATTTGAAATTTGACTTTAAAAAATTTAAATCTAATGCGTAATCAAATTTGGTAGTACATTGGTATAGCATACCAAAGTGTCTCTCTTAATAAATTTACATAAGAATTTAATTTTTATTGTTTTGGTATAATAACAACAATGTTGGAATCAATAATTTCTAGCATACTAACCAAATTATTCATAATTACTTCATCATTTAAAGTTTATTTGCACGTAACCTTTCTAAAATTAATTTCATTTCATTTTAATAGAAATAATTTTAATTTATTTATAAATATATTTTATTATTTAAAAATTTTATTAAAAATAATGATTTTAATTTATTTGTAAATGAATTATTTAATTTAAAATATATTAAAAAGTATAAAATTTAATTAAAAAAAACTAGATTTTGATATATTATGGTAAATATAATAGGAGAAAGAGAGTAAAACTTTCATATAAAATAACTTTTAGGTCAAATAAAATAAATTTTAGAGAAATCTTTGTTAAATTAGATGAATTTCATAATAGTATAAATATAATTAAAATAATAATCGTAAATAAATTGAAAAAAATTACTTAAAGTCAAATAATATTTTTAAAAAGAATTTATTTAAAAATAAAATAAAATTTTATTTTTGACTCTGCATTTAAAATTTTAAATTTTCACTTTTTCTTTTTAATTTCAAATGAGGAGTAAGTTAATTAATGTTGATAGACGGCGAATCATAAATAAAAGATTGGGCTTAGTTAACAAATTGATTTGATTAGGCAACTATTTTACTCCAAGGTAGGACTATTATCAATATAGTCCCTTTTTAATTTACATTCTTAATTTCGTCCTTCACATACGTATTTAACATTATTTAATAGAGTGATGTCATATGTTGTTAACCTAATTTGATAGAATTATTACTTTTGTGAACTTCAATTTCATTTTTGTCATAACAAATTTGGTCCGAGAGCAAATTTGATTCAATGAAGAAACGTATTGGGTCAGGGTTCTAATATAGGCCAATTCGTTATTAGGCCCAATTGATTAAAATTACTGATGTGAGTTTCACGTGAGATTTTTCAACTTTTACTAAGAACGTATTTCCTACATTTTTTAAAATGTTTTAATGCATAAGAATTAAAGAAAATAAAAAATAACTTTAATTTTAAAATAAATAAAATTATAATTATTGATATATTTTTCAATAAAAATAAATTAATAAATAAAATTATTGAGTATTTATTAAAATGATAAGGGGTAATATTTGAAAAAAATGACAAATATTATCTTGATTTTTTTTAAAATAATAGATAAATAGGAATAAATTTTTCTCTAAAATATTAATTAAAAAAGAATATAGCTAGTATGAATTATAATTTTCTATGATTTTATGGGTAACGGGTAAATACATTTTTAATTAATTCATCGTTGCAATTTGCAACCAATAATTTTAAGGTGAAAATGTACTAAATATTTTATACTTTAAGTGATGTTCTTATAATTCCCTATTCTCAGAATGTGTATATAACCCTTCATATATCTATCTCTTTTTTTTCCATAAACGAACGACGCACAAATGTGAGTCTTACATAACCATTAAAAACCTTCCATTTCCATTTTTTTTCCAACCCCTCTCTTTCTAGAGAAAGAAAGAGAAAAAAACCTAAATTGTCACAAAGCGAAAACAAAACATTAGCGAGAAAAATAACTACATATGAGGCAAAAAAAATTAAAGATTTTGTTTCAGTTTATTTTTTGAAAGATGTTTTTCATTAATTTTTTATATAATGAAAAAGTACCATATGCTTTTATAATTTTTAATTTAAAAATATAACACCTAGATGTATGATAATGAAAAGAAACAACAATTCTTTTAAAAAAAATGAGAAAATTTTCTTCCACCAAATTTTTTATATTTAATATTAAATATTTAAGTTATTTTTTATTATATTAACATTTTGTAATTATATTTTTACAGATGTTTTTCGCTAAAATAAATGTTACGTTAGACACAATCGGGATCATACGAGCAAGTGGATTTTATCAAACTATTTCTGAACAAATTTTTTAAAATTGCTTCTACACTGACCAAAAGGTTATTCAAGGCAGAAACTTACGCTTCAAATGGTTGGTTTGAACAAATATACCTTCCAAGAGGGATGGGCAGGCAATGGGTATCGCTTAATTAATTTGTTTTGTAGTTGGATTCAGTCAAAACAATTTCTTCCTATAAATTTTTGTTTCTCCCTCTTTACCAACTAAGTTTTGTTTCCCAATTTTCAAAGAAAAAGTCTGGAGTTTGAAGCAAAGGAAGAAAAGGTGTTTTTCAGTAGTCAAGTGATACCAACATTCATTTGCCCCTAACTCATGAATGGAAAATAAATGGACATGAATAAAGCGCGCCTGGATTGAATGAGTTTAGATGCAACTTTCAAAGGTCAGGCAATTATGGTATGTTTGGGGATTAAAGCGGAAAGGAAGGGGGGCCTTGAAAGAGGAGGGAGGAAAAGGAAGGTAAGAAGAATAGATTGTTAAGTTATAAGTTTTCTTTCCCTTATTTAGTTGTTTAAATTAAAATTATGAAAGGTTAATTAAGTCAAAATATATAAATAGTTATAATATTTTCCTCACAATTTTATCATTCCTCCAAAGTTGATTCATTATCTACGATTACAAAAAGCTTTTTATATTAAACAAAATCTCTCTCCACATTCTTTTCTTTTCAAAAAATGTAATGGTAGATCAACATTAAATAATATTATAATTCTTACTCAAAATATTTATTAGAAAAATTATCATAGGATGACCTACTATAAGTCTATAACCCTTATTTTATAGTATTAATAATGATTTAACTCACATTCATCTAAATAAATATATATAAGTAAATAGATATAGATTACAATTGGCAAATCTAATTATTAATTTATTATTAGTAAGAAAGAGGGAGATTTTATATTTTTATTAGAAAAACAAATTTTAATTTTAAAAAATAAAATATGACTAAAATTATAATTTTTGTAGATAATTTTTTAAATTTAATTTAAAAAATATAAAATATTAAAGAGTAGAAAGATTTAAAAATTACGTTTATCATAAGCTCTCATTAATTATTGTTCTCTCCTAAAACAAAATTTCAAAATAATAAAAAAAAGAATAGCACATCACTTTTCTTTTTCCTTCTTATCTAGTCAATTTACAGAATCTATCCAAACAAACCATTAAAAAGTAGAGGGGACTTATGTATTTTAACCTAATTTTGACTCTCAGTAAAAGAAAATAATATATATATTTTGAATTTTCTTACAAGTACCATTCAATTTTATAATATAATTTCACTTTGACTGTTGAACCAAATTTACCCTTCCACGATGCGAACATTTTCACTTCACACGTTTTAAGTTTTTGTCGCTTTATTTGACTTAGGAAAAGAAAGTGTCAGCAGAAAGTGGCCGTCTTGACTGTTCGGGGTCGTTAAGACGAAACTAGATATTACAAAGTAAACTAAGGAATCCTTCCAGATGAGAATCGTTCATACCAAATTAAAGATTTTAAGTTGATTTGAAATGTGGAATGAATTTGTCAAAAGGAATTTTCCATATACCATTCTTAATTGCATTTTTTATTAATCTAAGTTTCTTGGTCTTCATCATAGGACTTACTAGTTAAGCTTTACGAGGCTATAAGGCTCTATCTGTCAGTTGGATGTTTTAGACTGAACTTTCTCTTCTTTGTTTTGAAGTTTGAATTATTCTAGAATAAGATCCTAAATTTGCAGTATATAATCTAATATTATTATTATTATAGATTGTATTGCATCTATATATATACACACACTTTTGTGATATAATTGGGCCGAAGCTAAACAACTAAAAAAGAGCAAAAAGAACAAATCCTAAAAGCTTTCAAAACATTAACAAGAATTAAATATGTCAAATTATGAGAAGGGTAATTGAAGGTATACAATTTTACCTACATGTTGATATTGTAATATGCTATCCAATCAGCACAATAATTATTATATTTATATTTATCTGTAATTATGCTAACAGCAAGATGAGAAAAGAAAAAACAACAACAACAACAACCACAATCTAAAACATACTATAAAGATATTGAAGAGTAATGACCATTTCTCCCTGTCTGACTTAATCTTGACAATGAATACATTTATTATAGTTTTGTTGGTTCATGACTTAATCCAAATGAACAACCAAAGTCACTAGCCTCCTGTCCTAGGAGTTTAGTAAATCATATTATAAAATAAAAGAGTTTACCTTTAAGTTTTTACTAAGGAATATGATGGCAGACATTCATTGATTATAATTTATTTTATCTTATGAATAAAGAGATTACTCAATTTTAATTTAAATATTTTTAAAGAAATCATATATCTATTAATATTAACATATTTTTATATATTATTTTATATTTAGTTAATAATTAATTTTATTAGATATCTAATACAATTAATTAATCTATAACAACTGTACTTCTCAACTTTGAGCTAATAGTTAATTTAACATTTATCAGAGAGCTTAACGCCTCTTTTTGTCATTATCTGTCTGAGTCTTTGAAACTAATTAATTAGCTTAGACAAAAAATACAAGTAATAATGAAATTAGAGGGCCCAAAAACGTTCACTTTCTTCGTCGAATTCTAGGTAATTGATAATATGTGACAGAATCATTACAGAAAAAGGCCACATTAAATTGGGTATTGATTGACAAGGGCCCACATTCTTACCATTGCTATCTATGCATGCAATCCCTTTCAATGGCAGCCGGCATTTCTGATTTCTTGTTGTTATTATTATTACTATTAAAAAGCAGTAAAAGAAAAATCCTCCTCTGTGCAGGATCTAACAGTGACTGTCAGCTATTTATGCCAACTGACTGAGGACTTTGACTCATTCTCCCCATCTTCTAAGTATTTTGGCTAATCTTTCAAGTCTTCTATCAATGAATGTTTAACCAATAATCACGTTGAGACTCTGAATGGCCAAACTTACCAAATCCTTACCGAATCCAGCAAGCAGTAGCTTTGTGGGCCTCTTAGTAGGTTTTTGTTATTACAAAAATATGTATGCATTAGCATGGATTTAAAACTAAATTTTAAATATTTTCATATTTATTAAATTAAATTTTGTAAATTATTTTATTACTTTGTATTTAATGGACAACTCTTAATTTTTTTTCATAACATTGATGCATTCATTAATGAAAGAATTTGTAAATGCTTACAGAACCAGAAAACAGGCAGGTCTCCCGGAATAAAATTGAATGATTCAAAGAATTATGCTGTGGTTTTTAGATTTTTTGGGTGCGGTTACTTTGAAAATGTCTAACTCGTGTGCAAATTTGACTTAAATTTCTCGTATTTAAAATAAGGGATATGAAGAGAGGGCCTTTCATTATGTTTATAATTTAAATAATATTTGATATTTTTTAAAAATTTTATATTTTTTATTATATACAAAATTTAATTTTTAATTTATATATATTTAATAATTTAACTATTTTTATGATTATTAAAAAAGTAAGGGACATAAAACTTAAAAGTAAAGTTCAATTATTTTATGGGAAAACATGAATAAAATAATAGGAGTGAAAAAATGGGAGTAATATTAGTAGTAATTTGGTATCATAACTTTATTAAAATTATATTTTTGTTTATATTAACAGTAAAAAGTGTCAAATTTAATATTTCTAACGTATTATTTATATCTTTCACTATTAAATTAGATTTAATGATATTATTAAATGATGATATCAATCAATTAATTTCTTCATTACATCAGCCATTTCTTACAAGACTTTCTCATTTATTATTGAAATATAAGTGAATTATCCTAATTTGTGAAAAGATAAGCAGATGCAATAAAACCGATAATTATATAAAATTTTATTTGTGAAGGCACAATCTTATGTTTATGCCTATTTTTATTTGTTTTTCCAGCTCTGAGGGTAAAGTAATTGTTCATTTTGAGATATACATCCGATAATAATTTGTGAAGCCCATTTCTTTTCATTGTTGAGATTACTTTTTCTTGGGAGAACTCTCTCTCTCTCTCTCTCTCTCTCTCTCTCTTCTCTCTCTCTCTAAATGAAATGGTGGATCAGTGAGACAATTATTTCAAAATTAGAATATTAATAAATATCTTCCTTTTAACAAGGATTTCTTTAAAATTTAAACTTTTATTTATTAATGAATAAAGTTCATTTAAAATCAACGCACTTTCTATTAAACTAATATCTTGTTATTTGCTTGATATTACTTTGAATCAATCAATTTGGTTAGTGATTTTTTTCTTTTTTTCTTTTTTTTTTGGTGAATGTAAGTGACTTTTTCTAGACCACATGTATGTTGGCGAAAGCTAAAAGAAAATGAAATGGCCACCATGGGTTGATGCGGCGAGCAAGCAATAAAATTTTCCCTGTTGTATTTATATATAATTTTGCTAGCAACAACAAAACAACAATTGCAATTTGAACCATATTATGAAGATATTAGAGAGTAATGACTGTTTCACCCTACACTACTTGATCATCACAAAGAATACGTTCATTATTGTTTTGTTGGTTCATGTCTTAATCCAAATGGACAATCAAAGTCACTAGGCGTCATTCTCACCTATTTCATGCGAGACATTCATACTTTTCGAATGCATTATTATCACAAATTACTAATTGATCTCATTGCTGATTGCATTCACCTATGTTGATCGTCTTCATTTTTCCGGTCGCATTGTTACTAGGTATTTGTGATTTTTTTTATCAATGGAACAGTGCTTATTGCTCATATGTAAGTGTAGGATTGAAACTATGGTATTGAAGATTAATACTCGAATAGAATATGATGATTTAATTCGAATGATGTGTGCGAATTTTAAGAATCTATTTCGTGGTGATTTTTTCCTATCATATTCTCTCCCTACCCATCTTGTTTGTTTGCTGAGGACTAGGTAAGAACTAAATAATATGATTGAGTTGGTTAGAGTACTGGACTTGAAATATTTGAATATAAGTGTTAATATTAGTTCGAGTTCTACATCATATTCGCTTTGTGATGGTGTTTCTATTTTGGAGAGACAAGTTACTATTTTTGATGTTACTAAGTGTGATACTATTTTGTTTCTAAGTTTGTGTTCTTCAAATAGTGAAAGGGTTTTGTTATCTAATTCATGGTTAGGTAGAGTAAGTCACGTTAGTTAGAGATTCCTTGATGGTGTTGTTGAGTTTAGAAATGCATTTTGCAAGTATTCAATTAAGAGAGATTTTTCATTTGATTATGTTAGGAATACAAAAATGAAGGTGGTAGCTGTATGCTCAAAAAAGCACAAGGAAGGTTGTGAGTGTGCTATTATGGCCTCATTATCCAAGGTAAATGATTTTTTTTATGTTAAGAAATTAGTGAATTATCACACTTGTGATCTTGTGTTAAATAGTTTAACTTCAAAAAGGATGGGTTCCAAATTGATTTTTGAATTAATGGTGAATTTAGTTAGGGGATCCCTATCATTGATAGCTAATGAAGTTGTAAATCATTTTGAAAACAATTATAGATTAACAATTTCCTATTGTAAGGCATAGCGTGCAATGGAAAAAATAAAGGGTATGATATTTGGTGATTTTAATGACTCCTTCAAACAAATTAGTTAATGTGTATGTACTATAAAGGAAGTGAATCCCGGTAGCTGCATTATGATAGACGTGGATGATAGTAACAAGAGATTCAAAAGGATGTTTGTTGCATTTTGTGCTTATATTAAAGGATTCATGTTTTGCAAATCACTTTTATTTATTGATAGGACTTTTTTTAAGTCTAAGTTTATTGCAAATCACTTTTGTTTATTAATAGGACTTTTTTTAAGTCTAAGTTTAAGGGGGTTATCCTATCAATTACAAGTAAGGATGGCAATCAAGGTAAGTAGTTTTTGAGTTAAGAATGATTCTGTTCGGGACCTTTGGTTGGTGTTACTGTTTTACAGGTTAAATAGTAACATGGCATCCCTTGTTACTGTTTAGTCTATAAATAATAACATAGAAGGCCTTTTGTTTTTTTTCCTTTCTTTTGTTAGTATTTTTATGTAAAATGTACCCTTATTTAGATGTTTTATTCTAACTTTTATCGATGTTACTATTTGAAAAGTAAACAGTAACATTGATAAATTAGTTGGATTTGTATTTTATGCTAATTATATTAATAGTTAGATGTATTGATTTGATTGCTGGATTAATATTATTGTTAGAAAATGAAATAGTAACATGAAAATAGTGTGGTTGTTTTTGTTTTAATGGTTTATGTTTTTATTTGGTGTGATTGTTCCATTTTAGGGTTGTTTCTTTTAGCTTTTACTATGGTTAATTTTGAAAATTAAGAAAATTGATTTTGGTTCCTTTCACAATTGTCTACTATACTTAATGCAGACCGATATGTGACTTTTATTTTCGATTGTCATTTAGGATTACTTGAAGCAATGCCAAAGATTTTTCTAACAACACCTCATTTCTTTTGCCTTTATCATTTAAAACAAAATTTAAGGGACAAATTCAATGGTATTGCATTTTTAAATTCCTTTAGGGAGCATATAGTTCACTTATTTGGAATGTGTGCATATTCCCCAATAGTAGGTACATTCATTAAGAACATGGCAATTTTCAAATGAGAAGGGGGTCGGATTGCTAAGAATTTTCTCATGGGGCTTGCACTAGAATGTTGATCAAATGCTTTCAACCATAGTTGTTATTATGGTGAGATGACATCAAATGTAGCTGAATCTTATAATTCATGGATTCATGATGCGAAGAAGTTGCCAATCACAAATATGGTTAATAATATTCATTCAAAGTTGATGGAGTAGTTTGCTAAATGAATGTCAAAATCACTATATTAGAATTGTGTTATTTATCTGGTCTGGTTGTCGATATTAGAATTACATTCAAGGAGGTGTATAAGTTGGGTGGTTAGGAAGTCATTAAAAACTAATTTTAAGGTGTTAGTAGATCCAACTGTGTGTATGGATATTTCATAACACAGTTGCACTTGTAACTAATGGCAATTGAATGACTTTCCTTGTATGCATGCAATTGCCACTATGAGAAGATGTGGGATTTCTTTGAATGAGGTTGTTAAGAATTATTTCCATGTGAGCACGTATAAGAAAATTTATGAACATGTCATACATCTCGTTCCTACAATGTTGAGGTAGGAGGTTGCTATAGGTGATAAAGTAACTATTTTACCTTCTATTTCAAAAGGACAAGCAGGAAGATCTAAGAAGATAAGGATTAGGTTAAGGGACGAGTGTGTTAAGAAAATTAGGTGCAAAAGATATGACAAATTAGGAAATCACAATAAGAAAAGTTATAAGGAGCTAGTTTGAATGGAGTTTTTTTTCTATGGCATAATTGCACTCATTATAAATTATTTTTGTGTAAAAAGAAATAGCTATATGATTTAAATATATTAATGTAAGTAATTATTAGTTAATATTAGTACTTGACATGTTTCTATTTGGTTAAAAACTAAAAACTACACAATTACTTGAATGTTATTGTTTTGATCAAAAATAGTAATACTAAAGTAGAAGTTCATAAATATAGGGTAAATGAATTCTAAATGTTGAAAGGAGAACATATTGTATTTTATTAGTTTTAGTAGTAACATTAATGAAAAAATAACATAATTACTTGCATGTTACTATTTTGATTTAAAACAGTAACATCAACGAAACTTAAAATTAATTAATTTTTTAATGTTAAAGGAAACTGGAAAGAAAAATATGTTTTATTTTTATTAGTTTTAGTAGTAACATGAACAAAAAGTAATACACAATTAAATATTACTATTTTGATCGAAAACAATAATACCAAGGTAGAAGTTCATAAATATAGGGTAGATGAATTCTGAATGTTGAAAGAAACTAGAAAGAAGAATGTGCTATGTTTTTATTAGTTTTAGCAAAACATCAATGGATAAACAATACAATTACATGCATGTTACTGTTTCGATTCAAAACAGTAACACCAAGGTAGGAGTTCTGAAGATAAGGTAAATGAATTTTGAATGTTAAAGGAAACTAGAAAGAAGAATATACTTCATTTTTATTAGTTTTAGTAGTAACATAAATGAAAAGTAATACACAATTACATGTTACTGTTTTGATTAAAAATAGGAACATTAAAGTAGAAGTTCATAAATCATAAGGCAAATGAATTTTGAATGTTAGCATAAACTGGAAAGAAGAATATACTATATTTTTATTAACATTTACAATTGAATTTTTTATATAGTTGAATGTTATATACAATTGAATCTATGATGTTACACATAATTGAATGTTACATATATGCATAATAATTAACTTCAATTAGAAGAATTGAAATCTCTAAGGAATTTATTAATTTATCTTGCTTTGTATTTCCTCACAGATTTCAACAGAAATTGTTATTCAAACTCTTTATTGTTGAATAGATCCTCTATTTGTTTGCAAACAAAAATCTTGTAATCTTGCTTGAAATTATAAATTTAAGGAATGAGTTAGTTTGATACCTTGTAGTCACGGTACTTTTGGACTAAAAAATAAGTTGTTACTTACAATGTAGGTTCCTATTGTGGTGACCTTTTGTATGATATGATTTCAAAAGGAGGCTCTACAGTTGCTAGTTCTACTCCCATGTCCATTTTATTCTTTTTTTTTCCTATAATAGTCCTTCTGTTGTTAAATAAAGAAGTTAGGTAAGGTATTAAGTGAAAAAAGGAATATATTACTGTCTAGTCTGCAAACAGTAACATTAAAATAAAAACTAAAAATGAATTCAGAAATCAAGCATCATTAAAAAGAAAATTGATAAAAAATGATATGTTACTATTTTCAATTCTAACAATAATGTATTATTTTCTTGTTCTGACATGTTACTATTTGGTATAGAAATAGTAAAATTAATAAAAAATAAAAATAAATAGACAAATGAAGTTTGATTAATAATGAAACAACAACAAAACAACATATTATTGTTTTCACATGAAATAGTAACATTAACAAAAAAATAACATATCATAAAGTAGCATCACACTTAATATGTTTTCTTGAAAGGAAAAATGTGTTACTGTCTCCTTACCAAAGATAACATGTTACTTTTCATTAGACTGAGATGTTATTATTTGGTCTAAAAATAGTAACATCAATCAGAAAACTAGATAGATAAATAAATAATGGTTAGTAATTAAACTTCAAGAAAATAATAAATAGTAATAACACTTAGTATTTTATCATAGTATGAATATCATTCACTACCATTTTGGCATCACAAAAGTATGGATTTGTAGCTCCCTCTTTTCTCGACCTCAATAAGTTGTAATGAGTCCATTTACAATCTGTGTTATTAAGCACAAGTAATGTACAGTGATTGGGGTTATTGTAGTCATTGACACTTGTTAAGTTTATTGGGAATAGAACAATTTTTGCAATTATTACTTTCTCCATCTTTGCATTTAATTTTTACTACCTTACTTCCTAGTATAGTTGAATTGGGCTCACAAGATAAGGTTGTCAATATAGTTTGAACATGAATTAGTACTAAAATATTTTTTATCTTTTACACTTGGGGAATGAATTTAAGATATTACCTAGCAGAAGCTATTGAATGTAAATATCTTATTTTTCTTAGATGTGGTAGTCAAGCTAAGAGTGTAGACATGGCTATCTATGATCTAAAATTGAAAAATTAGTTCTTGTCAGATGAATTGATTATGAAGAAGTTACACTCCAAATTGTAACATTACTATTCCCAATATTTAACAGCACGAGTAGTTGTATGTTACTGTTTGAACTCAAAACAATAACATCATGTTTTTGAGCCTGAATAAACTTAATGTTGCTTTGATTATTGTTTTGACTCGAAATAGTAACCTCACTATAAAAAGGAATAATACAAAATAGTAATGTTATAAAAGTTTAGAGCATACACACATTGTTTATTATTGCCTTGTCTGTAAGTATATCCGTCAACTTCTCTAATATTATGAACATGTCCTACTGATGAGATGTCCAGATAAAAGTCTTGTAAATAGTGATGTGGCATAGAAATGAGTTAAGGCAGTAGGCAATAATGTTGAGTTAATCAAAGGAATCAGCAAGAAAATAGGACATGAATTACGATATGTCTCTTACTTTTCTTATTTGGACTATTTCGTTCCTGACTATTTTGTCTTTTGAGTTTGTTTCTTTTTAAGCAATTTTGTTATTATTTCCTCCAAGATTATTACAAGAGCCTTTTTTCTCTTCCAAGTGTCTTCCTCAGTAAATATTTTTTATTATCATGTTTGTTTTTGTTTTTGTTTTGTAAGTTTTTTTCATTGGCCTAAGTATATGTAGTATGTGTCATGTTTTGTTTTTCTTATTTTTGCTTTAATCACTGTGATTATCGACCTTTAATTGTTCTCGGTTTTATTTTATTCTTCAACTTTTGTAATTTCTACTTTTTCTTGTTCAACCACTTACACATTTATTTTTATTAGCTGTGCATTTAGTTATTTATTTTGATTTTTTAATGTGTCAATGACCATTTTGAGGTTTTTTATCTGCTTTGTTGTTTTGGATAGTTACGCTTAGAGCCATGTATTTTTGTGTGTGAAGTTTGTGATTATTTCTTTATTTTGTTGTAATTGTTACTCTAACCTTTGAAGTTTCTCTGTGAGATACTTTAATTCATTAGTTAGTTCATTTATCCTGCTGTTTGCATTGAAGAGTTGGTCCTTTAGCTATTATATTTCATTTTTGTCTTGTTGTGGGTGCTCTTTATAAGACAGTGTAATATTTACAAATTAGTCTAGTTTTATTGTTTGTAATTTAATTATGTACTAGGCTATTCCTGTGTCGTTATCACTTACTGATTCCTTCGATTATAAAGGTGTGATTTGTGTTTTTATTTGATCATGGTATTCAATTAGTTGTAGTTGTGCAATAGGGTTGTAAAAGAGGTGTATTTCTTCACATGTTAGCTCAAGTTCTTTGTTGACAACCTGAAATATAAGAGAAGTTTCTCATTAGTGTAATTAGTTGACATGTTTATATTTTGATAAGAAATAATAACATGAAGATAAAAGACTAAGTGGCATCATAATACTAACATAGGTAAAGGATTAACAATGAAACATAATAAATAGATAAAATAAAGCATGATTAAGAAAAAAAATTTGATAAAAAAAGTGTTACTGTATCCATTAGAAATAGTAACATTAGACGAGATGTTACTGTCTTATGTGGAAACAATAATATGAAGTAAAAATTGAGAATAAATTGATAAATCCTGTGTGATTAATAATAAAAATCAATAAAAAATAACATATTACTATTTTTAGAACAAACAGTAACATGTTATTTTATTCTAGTGACATGCTTTTATTTAGTTTGAAACAGTAACACCAATCATAAAACACAATAAAAAATAAAATGATACATGATTACTAATGAAACTCTCGATAAAACAACATGTTACTATTTCATATGAAAATAGTAACATCAAATGGAATGTTACTATTTTCTGTGGAAACAGTAATATCAAACAAAAACTATGAATAAATTGACAAATCAACTATAATTAACATTAAAAATCAATAAAAAATGTGTAGAACAAGCAGTAACATATTTTCTTGCACTAACATGTTTCTATTTTCAAAATAAATTAGCTTTTTCCATAGGTACTTAAAGCTGATTGATAAGTTGATCCCTTAGTTGGTGTGTAAGGAGCTTTAGGTCCCATTTGAGGCTTTTTGACACTCTTTGAATATGATGCCCATTAAGCATATTTGTTGTCTCACACAACTAATACTGTTGACAATATATTGTATATTTTCATATTAATTTTCAATGGAAGCTGCATTTAAAAATGGAGTAATAAAAGGGTACTTTTGATGTCATTAAGAAAAAATCTACTAAAAATGAATATATTACTATCTGCAGAACAAATAATAATATATTATCGCTATTTAGTATACGAATAATAACATGAACTAAAAACTCAAAATAAATAGAGAAATGAAGTCACACTAACAACTAAACTACTAAAAAATATAAAGTAACTCTTTACACATAAAATAGTTACATATTACTATTTAGTATCCAAATAGTAACATGAATGAAAATTGCCAAAAAACATGCAAGAAAAGTGGCAAGAACATTCAATTAAATGAATAAAAATGAATGAAGATAATATCAAAGGAAATGACAAAAAGGAAAAACAAGTTTAACAACTATAATTTACTGGCAATAGCATAACATAACTGATAATATTTGGTGGGTTGTCCCTTATAATTGAAGTCAGTAGTTACTTGTGTATGTGTTGAGACCACTCATATTCTACTATGCCATCTATTTCCTTTACATATTTGAGATATGACCAAGCTAGTATGTGAGCCTTGTTTAGTACAAATAGGGTCATCAGTAGCATCAGCATTATAAGGCGTGAGACATCCTAAACATCAATATCTGATGTTCTTCCCACTGCTCTTTGGAGTGCATTGAATATCATTAGTTTTGTCAAGCATCCTTGGCCACAGAATCATTTTTTATCTAAATCTGATTATGGCCTCTTGTCAGATGCTGTCTTGATAGGGCATTCTCCATCTCTTATTCCAAAAATTAGCTTCACTAACATAGGTGTTATTCTCATATGTTTACCACCAATTAGGAAATGTTCATTCTTGTCTAAGAAGATTGCAATTACTAACTATATTTCTTGATCGCTCTTCTGGCATATATTATAATCAAGGTTCTTTATTATTATTGCATTGATGAGAATCTAAAAGGGGTTTTGTTGCAACACCATCTTGTGCCTTTTATTGAATTGAAGGTCATTAATCTACCTTATACATACTAGCAGATTGAACTTGTATTGTTAGAATATTGGAGTTTCTTCTATTTGTTTGGATTCTTTGCTACCTTTCTATTTAAATAAATTGATAAATCAAGTGTTATTAACAACAAAAATCAATAAAAAATATGTTATTGTTTTTAAAACAAATAGTAACATGTTGTTTTCTTCTAGTGACATGTTTCTATTTTGTTTAAAACAACAACACCAAGCAAAAAATACCATAAATAGATAAAATAAAGTATGATTAATAATAGAATTTTGAGAAAATAATATGTTATTATTTCCACATAAAATAGTAATATCTTGTTGGATGTTGTTACTGTTTTGTGTGGAAATAGTAATATCCAACACAAACTGGGAATAAACTAATAAATTAAGCATGAATAACAGCAAAACCAATAAAAAAACATATTACTATTTGGTATCAGAGGAGTAAGGTGTTTCTATTTGCTTTTATAGGAATAGAATGCCAAAAAAATAAAACAATATGTACAATACCATGTTTTTATTTCTCATACAAGCATTTATTATGTGGGATTAGTGGCCGTAACATGTAATAAAATATTGTGAAGCATGTTGATCATTCTAACTTCTAAAGTTTCAATTCAACGTACATATATATACACACTAACACAAACAGTAACTTTTTCCTTCAAGTTAATTATAGGATAATCCCTATACTCAAATCAAGATTAAGAGGATATGGGGTTTACCTATTGACTACCCATTCTGACACTTCTCAATTGTACAAAGTTACTATTTGCAACTAGTTTTAAGTTTTTGAAGTCTAGAAATATTGATTTTTTATTATTCAGTGTTGTTTGAGTTTGTCTAGTGCAAATTTTCAATGATTTGTACGATGTCTTCGTTCGGTCTCTCAAGTTTCTTCACTAGTACTGTGCTTTGATGGAATGTGATTTGTTATTTTTGTTTCGTGTAATTTGTTCTTCTCAAGACATGCTACAGGTGCATCGTTTCATCTTCTGGGCATTTTGGTTCATTGTTTCTGTTTCATGTCTTTTCCTCTTCCCGGGACGCACAACGAATGCATCATTTTGTCTTTTAGTCATTATGGTAATTTGACCTTACTGGTTGCACTTAAATGAAAAAAAAAATTCAGTTGGGGTATTTCACTGCAATAAATTGCGGCAAATGGTACCAATATGAATTTTTCCCTTTAATTAAAGAATATAATGGTAAACATTCACTAACTATAGTTTATTTTGCCTTATAATTAAAACAATTACCTAATTTTGATTTAATTTTTTTAAGAAAATATATATTCTATATACCTATTAATATTAATATGTTTTTATATATAATTTTATATTTAGCAAATAACTAACTTTATTAAATATTTTTAATATAATTTTTAACAACTTTTAATATTCAACTTTCAAACAACAGCTAATAATTAGTATAATATTTTATATTTCTAAGTTCATAATTAATTTTATTAAAAGTTTTTAACATGATTAATTAATTTAACTATTTTTAATTTTTAACTTTCACCTAATATTAATATCAAATTTGATAGGATAATAATATACAAGAAGGGGTGAATTGGTATTTATGAAAATAATTTCAAATTGTACTACATCAAAAAAGACCTTTAGCAGCGACATTTGTCGTCATTGAAGAGCGCTCGATCATTAGTAAATGAAAAAGTTATCACTGAAAATGTCATCGGTATAGTTCCGTACTTGAAACAACTAATACTGATGACATCTAGTCATCGCTAAAAGTACGACCTTCTACAACGATAAAGTCATCATAATAATTAATTTAAAAATTTTGAAATTTCATTTTCATGTCGTCGCTAAAAGTAAAAAAGTTATCGCTAAAGCTTGGACTTTTAGCGACAACAATGTTGTCACTGTAAGTTCAACCTTCAGCGATGACAAATGTCATCGTTAAAAGTTTGGGTTTCAACGATGATAACTGTCATCGCTAAAAGTCTAAGTTTCAACAATGACATTCTGCCCTTATAGTGATGACAATGTCGCTGCTAAAGATTTTTTAATTTTTTTTAAAAAATTTAAATTGAAATTATCATTATAATTAAGTATATTTTAAATAATATATTATATTTAACAACATAATGTAAAATATTCTTTATTTGAATTAATTTGAATTACATTTATCTTTTTAAAATTTAATTTAATATAAATTATATAACTCCAATACATCAGCAGTACTAATAATAATGTCTAACAATTTGTTCCAACATAAAAAAAATGAAAACTCATAAAGCAATTGTGAAAATAATATTTACATGAATTAATTATATATACACAATCAATATAAATATGTACACATGAAAAATATAAAGATACATATACATAATATACTACGGGAAAGGGAGGTGTAAATATGTCGATGCATCATCATCTTAGCAACGAGGACGATAAAACGATAGTGGTGACTAAGAAGGACTAGGTGGCTGAGCAACAGGTGCAGTCGCAAATATACTCGACCCAAACAGTGTAGCAGCAGCAAATAGAGGCGGCAATAGGATGATACCATACTGTCTAAGAATGGAAGTCATCTTAATAAGATAAGTCTCAATCTGTTACTGCATTTGATGCTACTATATAAGCTGTTGCTGTTGCTAATCCAGCTGCTACTGCTGCTCCTAAATCAACCATTGGCTCTACAGAAACTACTCCTAACTCTATTGTAACTGCTCCTGCAACTCATTGACCTGAGACATGAATTGTGAGCTTGCCCCCCAGTGATAGAAGTGTCTATTGAATGATAGGACTGACTAGCAAGCACACACCTAACAACCCTCTTGTACCTTCGACGAGTGCCAAGCACCTCATCGGTGATGGCAGTCTTATCTATCTGTACATAAGTCACAAGCAAGCTAGTGGATGATACACTAGACTGTGCGTGCTGAGTCACGAGCTCAGTCATCCTTACCTAAAATTATTAAAACAAAATTCAAAATAAATCTTACAAGATATATTCGTAAAATTCTATTTAAAATATAAAATTCAACTAACTTATATATTGCCCTTAAGGGATCGAATGCACCTACTTCTCTGACCTATACATGTGTCAATCCCTGAAATTTTCTAGAACTGACTGTAGCTCACCAGTATCTCTGTTTCTCTGTTAATTTTTTGTAAGAGAAAAAAATGATGAAATCAATAAATAAATAATGATGTAAAGCTATCTAACAAGTGGATACATTTAAAAAATAAATAAAAAAGTTAAATTACCTTATCAAAGTGATGTGCAACAATAGGCTTTGACCTATGTCGGTCATTCACGACTTTCTATACTCTATTATTTACATTCCTCCAAGATAAGTCCTACAAATTAAGAAAAAATAGTATTAAATTTTCATGTTTACAATTTAGATATGTGAAATAATGACATAATCCTTTAAAATGTCATACTTACCCTATACTCGTTATTGTTAAAAAAGTTCACGCACTTCTGCTATGTCTGCAGTGAGACAGATCAAGGCACACAACATCTAGCCTGATCCAAATCATAGTTCTAGTATTGATCGCCTCCATACTCTAAAAAATGCTTGTTCAACTTGTATTTCCAATCTCTGTACAGGTCTACAGCAGCTCGCATCAAATCGAAGATTACTCTATCCCGATCACCCTCAAAGATGCCCTAAAACTTGAAATGAGACTGCATTAGAAGACATTCAACAAATTTATAAGTAATATATTTAGATATTTCAATCTTAGAAGGATTAATTCAACAGATGGAGGAAATAGATACTTACGCAAACCTCCTACATAACTCTATCTCGGGTTTGCTAAGGTACAGCCTGCCATGACTTATAATAAGGTGACACGTGGGCTTAATCATGCTGCCAATATCATGAGAGAGATGGCTAGCATTCTCACCAACCGCATGCCATGTACCAGTCGTATCAAACTGTACAGGCACTAATCTGCCCCCACCCTTGCCTATCTTCTTGTGCAGCCTGAGGGACCTATTCGGACCCCTCTTTCTCGTAGTTGCCACTTCAATATATAAAGAAAAATATCAATACAATAAATAGGATATTTAATCAATCTCAAGTATGCATAGTTAAGAACAAATACATGATCCCTCGCATTGTGATGGAATATGGATGGGTCACTGCGGTGGGTCGCCTCCGGCGTCACCTCTGTGGTGTTGTGCCTTGATATTTGCTATAACTAAAATGATACACATTATACAAGTAGTTAATGGAGAATCCATAGTCAAATTGAACGATCAAATGGTATAACTTTTTTGCAATCATATTGATTATTTAAACAATCATGCTTACATGATTACGAGTTATAGTTCTAATATCTTATTTTATCCTTAGTCTGAATCAGTGTCGATGAACCTAACAGAATCATGGTCATCAGTTTCCCCTTCATTATCAGATTGTAAAGGCCCCTCATCCATATAATTATCAATCATTTCATTTTCGAAATTATCGTCATTATTGATGAAGGTGTTGTTGGTGTGTGTCCTAAGAACTAATCATATAGATGATTGAAATAATACACAATGTATTATGTTTTATTTTAGGAAATTTAATTATTATATCTTATTTTCATAATTTTATTATTATTCTACGTAATTTATAACTTAATATAATAATTATCCTTGGAATAGCTTCGCTATTTCTAAAATGCCCCTAGTTAAGTATTATTATGAAAAGGATAGTAATAATACATCGAGACTAGCATGTATAGTGACTGATGATTACGAATCATGGATATATGATATCAAGTCAATACATAAGTACATTGTTAGTGAATAATATACTGGACTGACCAACTATGAGAATATTGCAGGGATAGATGTGTCATAAGTTATTCTCATATGATCATAAATACACATAAACTTTTAACCTGAAGTCACTACGGTTCCCTACACGAGGAATTACTCACTTTAATATTGTCCTATGTCACCTTTAATCAGGATGACGAATAGGGCATTGATTGGGTGTGTCATGAATCGTGCAGAGGGAAGTGAGTGATGCAGATGGAATTTTGTTACTCTTGTATAAAAGAGAAATATCCTTAAGCCCCTTGATTAGGTGAGACTTAGAAATGCATGGCCATGCTCAATTGGATTAATATGTGATATTAATAATTTATTTTAAGTCTACTCAATATCAAGAAATATAAATTGAACATTAATAAGAATGACACATTCCATACCTCCAGTTCAATTTGGATATTATTACAAAAGGGATTATGATGCAAAATGTTGATAATGTATTAGGTGGATGTCGAATCACAGACATTCTTACTACTTAAGTGGCAGTGATATATTGTTAAATACCGCTCACTGTTTATGACTCAATAATGAGTCATTGTCAATGTAGTAAGAACCTACAGGGTCACACAAAAAGAGTAGGAATAAGACAATAATTAATTAGACTTTAATTATATTAATATCTAATTAATTGAACTTATTTTTGTGCATATATATTATTATTAAGAATAATAATGTTATTCACGTATAATATATATATAATATTATGTAATATTATTTGATATTAAAGTAATATCAAATAATTATATTATTAGATATTAGATAAATATATTATGTGATAATATTATTTTGATATTTGATAACTATATGCAATTATCTAATATTAAGATATTTATATTATGAGATAATATTATCTAATATTAGATAATTAATAGATTAGTCTTATCTTTCCTCATTATTTCTAGGATAAGGATAAGGGTAAGATGAGTTGTTAAGTGTGATTAGGATTTTAGAAGCATTATCCTAGTAGGAATAGGATTATGGCTTGCCTAAGTTCTATAAAAGGGGGCTTGAGGGCAGCACATTAAGCACATGCTCATAAGCTTCCCAAAACCCTAAATCACTTAAAAAATATCAAATTCTAATTCATAGAGAGAGAAACGCATCATAGCAGATTCATGGAGGGTGAGAGGTTATTGTTCACTCCATGTGGATACCTTAGAGACGCTGTACCTTCTGGTCGGTATTTGATTCATCCGCTCTCAAGTTTTGATCAGTAAAAACATGACTATCCAATACGTAAAATCCTAATAATTGATTTATGCTTTTTGCATGAATCCTAGGTAGAATTCGGATCAAATTTTTCAATTTTTGCTGCATGTAACAACCCGAATTCCCAATAGGTGTCTTCTCCGCAAGCACTAGATCCAATATCCCTATAAGGTGGAATGATTGAAGGACCATTTCTTTCATTACCTAGATCTACTAGATCGAAATCTCCAAGATCAACTGTGAGGTTAAAGTTAGATTAGTTACTATCCTGCAAAAATAACAAGTCTTGTGTATTGTTTCCATCACTGGGTAGATCCCATATGTCGCAATGTACCAAATTATGGATAACCCTCTAATTTGGTCCATTAAGGAGATCCTCAGTGTAAAACACTTGTTTTATTTGAGTAGCAAGTATATAAGGATCATCTTTGTACCATTGTTCATTGATGGAGATGCTTGTGATATTCTTGTTAATATAAAGTTTCTTGTTTGTAGGATCAGTGTCATACTACTTGCATTTAAATAAAGTTATATTGTACTTATTTAAATAAGTCACCTCAATGATTTCTTCTAGTACACCATAGAACATGTTACCATTAGTACCTGGAACAGAAATTGTTAGTGTATATGCCCTAAAACTAATCATATTGGTGATTGTAATTTTGAATCATGTTATTTTAATAGCAATTTTAATTATTATATTTATATATATTATCTGCATAATATATTCAATTATGATAATAACTTTAGAATAATTGTATTTTTAAATGTCCCTAGTCATATATCATTGTGGATTAGGTTACTTTGATATGTTAAGACTAGCATGTGTGAAGACTTATATGGGATATTAAGTTTACACATGAGTACAAGTTAGAGAATTTGTATACTGGACCGACCCATATTAAGAACACTACATGGATCGTTATATGAGTGTCATGAGTGGTTCTTAGTGATCATTATTAATATGGTCCTTTGACCTGAGATCACCAAGGTTCCCTACATGTGAGTTTCATATTTTGATACTATTCTATGTCACTAATGGTTGAGTGAATGCAAGGGTAGATATTGGATATGTCACATATCATGCGGAGGGGTTTATGTGATCAAGATGGGATTTGTCCTTCCTATATAACAGGAGTAACATCTGTGGGCCCCTTAATTAAGTAAAGCTGAGAAAATGCATGGCCATGCTCAGATGAATTGACATGGGATGTCATTACATTTGTTTCAGTCAGCTTACTTAGGAATCAAGAAACCTTAAGATTGGGCTATACGAGAATGACACGGTCCATGTCTCATACTCATTCTAGATGTATAGGACAAAAGGACATAGGTGATGATCACGTGTAAAGGTTTAGTCAAATCACCAACTTTCTCATTACTTAGGTAACAATGATGTGTTGCTAGACATCGATCATTGTTTATGATCATTAATATGATCAATGGTCATTGCCAACATAATGAGAACCTGTAGGGTCACACACTTAGAGCCTAGTGAATTTGGAATTAATGGACCAAATTATTTGGGCCTAATATTTAGGAATTCATGTTATAATTATAAGGCACAATAGTAAGCCTATAATTGTACATGGAATAAAGCCCAAAAAGGTTAAGTTTTTCTATGCACATATTTAAATAGGCTCGTGGGGTAATAATAGTGATTATTATCATTATTCACGCACCCCAAAAAGGCATAGAAAAACCCTAGCACCTCTCCTTGAACAAAACTCTTGAAGAGGCGTAGCTAGCACTACGAGGTGAAAGGAGATCAATTCCAACCGGTGTTTGTGTGGACATTCATCGGTGATTCACGGGTTCGTGTGGATACTTCAGAGTCTTCAGCTGAAAGGAAGCTGAAGAGGTGATCAACGACTGAGTTCTAGAGTCATCAACAAAGGTATTGAACAAACCCTTATTCCAATTTAACATTTTTGCATGAATCCGGTGGATGGGATCGGTTTATTCCGCTGCGCTCATATGGCTTTCGATCCTAACAGAAATGCCACTATTTTGTGTTTTATGCTTCGCATCTCAAGTTTTGACTACAAACTGCACTCCATTCACAATACACACAGAGTATATCATGGTAGTAAAAATGGGACCAAAGGCTAAGGATAGTTGCTCTTCGATGGCCTCTAGAGAATCGTTCCTATATAAATAGTACATCTAAAAAAGTAGCAATTTTTTCAAGAATTAAATTGAAAGATCAATAAGAGTAATGAACAATATTTGGGATATTGGTTTAATGAATTTGGGAAGAACAAACCCTTACTTTCGAGTAAAACCACGAAGGGAATTTGATTTTCTATAAATTATTAATATTTTCAGCACCACTTCGTTTGAGTTCTAGTCAGTGCTCACTATAGAACATAGGAATCTTAGTCTATTATAATCACCAAAAGGAGAAAAACACAAATGACCATAGATACTTACTGGAGATACTTTTCAATCTCAATACAATTATTCAAGATGTACCATACTACAACATCTCAATCCTTCCTATCGAAATGAGAAATAATCTTCTTCCCCACTAGTTGACACTAGGATTGTAACACCGACAATGTCCTTCTTATTTAACTAGGTGCTACATCTTGATTTTTATCAGGCCGGTTGAATCTAGTTTCCACACTTTCCAAGTATATAGAGAAAAATGTTAATGCCTCATCAATAATATACCTTTTTGCAATTAAACCCTCCAATCGAGCATGATTTCAGATATAATCCTTTAACTTTTTTATATATCTCTCATATTGGTACGTCCACCGAAAATGAACGGGTCCACCTTCTAATGCTTCATCTGGCAAATGCATCACTAAGTGAACCATTATGTTAAAAAATACTGGAGGGTATATCCTTTCAAGCTTGTACAAAATAATGATAATATCTTGTTTGGCTTGCAGAATATCCCTCCTATTGAGAGTTCTAGCACATATTTAATTGAAGAAGTTATATAACTTAACAAGTGGATATGATAATTCCTTTGGCCAAAAAGCCCAAATTCTTGGTCCTAACAGTCTTTGCATAATAACATAACAATCATGTGATTTTAGCCCCTTCAACTTCATGTCACAACCTATGACATTCTTACAAAGACTCTTAGCAAACCTATCTAAAAATTTCACATTCTTTATGTATTGGCAAAATCATTTTTGTTCTTCCTGGTTAAGCGTATATGCAACATGCAGCTTGAAAAATTGACCCATATGCTCATACAGATGTAAGTTAGGCCTTATCTTCATGTCTGCCAGATCTTGTCTTGTATTGTTCATATCTTTTGTTTTGTGCTCAATATCCAATAATGTACCTAGGATGCTGTCACATACATTCTTCTTAACATGCATCACATCAATGTTATGTCTTAAGTTCATTGTCGGCCAATACAAGAGATCAAAAAATATACTTCTCTTGCTCCAATTAAGTTCGCCAGTGCCCTTCTTTCGCTTTAAACCACCAAATTGAGCATGTTTTTCAGAAAGTCATTGTGCCACCTTTCCCAATTGTTCCGTGATAATGTTACTGGTAAGAGGACAAGGAGGGGCTCTCCTCTCCGACCTCCCATTAAATTTTTTCCTATTTCTCCATATATAACTTCTTGGAAGCCATTGATGATGACCAATATAAGTTATTTTTCCTCTAACTTGGATTGACGGAATATCCAAATTACATGTAGGACATGCTTTGTATCCTTGTCTGCTCCACCCAGATAGACTACCTTAAGCAGAAAAATCATTTACAGTCCATAACAATGTTACTCACATGTTGAACATCGTATTTGTACTCCCATCTCGAGTTTTAACTCCTTTCTTCCAAAGATGCCTTAACTCTTTTACAACCGATTGTAAGAAGACATTGATATCCTTGCTTGGTGATTGTGACCTTGGGATTAATAGGGTTAACATGAAAAAAAATTGATTCATGTATACCCATGGTGGCAAGTTATAAGTGGTCATAACCACTGGCCACATGTTGTAGGACAGGTTCCTATCACCAAAAGGATTAAATCCATCTGCACTTAAACCCAACCTAATGTTTCATGGGTTAGCGGAGAAATTAGGATATCTTTTATCGAACTCCTGCCAAGCTTTTCCATTAACAGGATGTCGCATTACCCCCTCCTCTTTTGACTTTCCAGTGTGATGCCATATCATATTCTTTGCATTATGTCTCAACCTATACAAATGCTTTAACCGAGGAGCTAATGGAAAATATCGAACCACTTTTTGAGGCACCTTCTTTCTTTTCATATTTTTATCTACTCATCAGCTCTCCCCACAAATTAGACAATTATCCTCAGAAGCATGTTCTTTCCAGAAAAGGCGCAGTCATGTTTGCATACATGGATTGATTCATACCCCAATCCTAACTTGTTGAACTATTTCCTTACACCATAGTACAACTAGAGTAATTTATTATCGTTTGGAAGTACCTCTTTTAACAACCGTAGAAGAGCATCAAATAACTTATTTGTTCACTTATGTCGAACCTTCAAGTGCATGAGTTTCACTAGAAAGTTTAAGGCTAAAAATGTTATGCATCCTGGATACAATTTTGTTTCTACTTGCGCGAACAAGTTATCACAACTATTCTAATTTATTCCAATGTCTCCATTAGTCGTATTCTCACTCCTGTACTCATCATTGTGAACATCGACTTCAGGTACCTCAGGGTCGATGAAATCATGTATAATATCCACCAGTTCATCTCTATTGTTGGGAGATTCCCCCTAAGTTCCTTTAGAAGTTGAAACATCCACTTCACCATGGTATACCCAATTTATATATAATGGATGAAATCCATTATCTATAATATGTTCCTCCAATGTTGGTAATATTTGGAATATTAAGTTCACACACTTTTTGCATGGACATCTTACCAAACCCCTTTCATCAATAAAGTTTTTAGCTCTTTGAACAAATGTCACTGCACCATTCCAATACTCATCTGACAAGCGATTTGGTAGATATATCTAACTTTTATCCATAGACATTGTATCACTGAACAGGAAGAAAATAGCTTTAGGTGGAGTAAAGTGTTGTGATTAATATTTGAAATGTATCCTAAATATACCGTATCACTCTAACTTTTAAGGATAGGATCCCATCCTATTCGAGATATTTCTGTAGTTATGATTTTCTTTAATTTATCTACGCTCATCATTTGCTCTGTGCAGAAATTTCTACAACATCTCCCTATGATTCTCCAAGTGCCTAAACTATACGCTTATATAGTTTATACCCAGAGAACAGTTAGGATGCTAAGATATTCCCACAATATCAAACAAGAGTCAGATAAATTGTTAATAATAACTACAGGACATCTCTCAAACTGTTTGACTTTTCAGGATAATTCAAGGGTTGGTTGATATATAGAGAATAACCAACCTTTGAACGGGTCTAAGCTTATAATATAAATGCAAATGTAGTTCTATTTAAAATTATTATAAAAATATATTTACAATAATTAAAAATAAAGATACAACATTTTATGAGAATCGTTATTTAAGTGTTAATACTGTTATTTAAGTATCTTATTACTTGGATTATTAATTTTTTTAAATATCCATAACAATTATGTTTCACAATAAATTTGTGGGAATTCAAACATGTAACCTACTTTACTATATTTATAAAATACACAATTCAGCTTCTCTAGAGAAATGTGTATTTTATGAATATTTATAAATTATTAGACGAGGGAACTTTTCAAATTTCTATTATGGTATGGTCATTTTGATTATTTTGCCAGGAAGTCTTTTTATAAGAAATATTATATATATTTTTATACAAGTGTAATATATTTTTATACAAGTCTAATTTATCTACGCTCATCATTTACTCTGTGCAGAAATTTCTGCAACATCTCCCTATGGTTCTCCAAGTGCCTAAACTATACGCTTGTATAGTTTATACCCGGAGAACAGTTAGGATGCTAAGATATTCCCACAATATCAAACAAGAGCCAGATAAATTATTAATAATAACTACAGGACATCTTTCAAACTGTCTAACTTTTCAGGATAATTCAAGGGTTGGTTGATGTATAGAGAATAACCAACCTTTGAATGGGTCTAAGCTTATAATATAAATACAAATGTAGTTCTATTTAAAATTATTATAAAAATATATTTACAATAATTAAAAATAAAGATACAACATTTTATGAGAATCGTTATTTAAGTGTTAATATTGTTATTTAAATATCTTATTACTTGGATTATTAATTTTTTTAAATATCCATAACAATTATGTTTCATAATAAATTTGTGGGAATTCAAACATGTAACCTACTTTACTATATTTATAAAATGCACAATTCAGCTTCTCTAGAGAAACGTGTATTTTATGAATATTTATAAATTATTAGATGAGGGAACTTTTTAAATTTCTATTATGGTATGATCATTTTGATTATTTTGCCAGGAAGTCTTTTTATAAGAAATATTATATATATTTTTATATAAGCGTAATATGTCACAGGTTATTATAACTAAATAATAACATTTATCATTATAACATTGAAAGAAAGTAAGTTTCTGCTCACAAAATAGAGAACCATTTTTTGTCAATATTGCTTTTAATCTAATTTTAAACAAATTAAATAATTTTCATCATTTCAATATTTTATAATTCTATTTTTTTCATTTAAATTTCAGCAAACTCTAAGAAGCTTTAGAATAAATAACACCGAATTAATATCTAAGAGATTATAGAATTAGTAGATTGAGCTTAAAAAGTATTTCACCATATATTTATTGTTAATTTCATAAGTTATTCATTAATGTAATGTTATTGTAATTTTAACTATTAGAATTATGTACATAACATATATTTTCTAAAATAATTAAGAAATGTTTCTTAATCTTCAAAAATTTATATTGTTATTTTGAAAATTAATTTTTAATCCAATTAAAAAATCAAAATACATAGCAGTTGATATTGTTAAAAAAAATAATTCAGTTAATAACAAAGTTGAAATTGAAAATAATAAAATATAATTCAAAAAATATATAAATATTATTTATTTTGGTTGTGTTCAAGGTCTAGCTTTCAAAAATAATTTTAACAAATAAATTTTGAAAATTAATCAATTATAAATTTTTATTATTTTTAAAAGAAAAAAGTAAATTTAATTTATCCATGAAGGGGGTGATTTTCATGTGACCTTAAGTTTAATTGACTTTTTGTTTCTATGTAATGTAGATAGTATAATTTGGATTGTTAGGTTTGATTTTCATGTGGTCTCAAGTTTAATTGAATTTTTTTTATTATGTGGTGTAAATAGTATAATTTGAATTGTTAAGTTTTAATTTCAATTAAAAAAGAGATTATATTATTATAATCTCTTATTTTCTAAGCTATATTTTCATACTTATTCTAATTTCTTATCTTACATTATTTCAACAAATCTAATAATTTTGAAGTTTTTAAATTACATCATAAATTTTAAATTTTATGGATAAAATATCATAACAACTCTATCTTACATTAATCTAATCGAATAATCTACACATATATTATATACTACAAAGTTATAATTTAAGTGATACATAATAACAACAAAATTTATATATACAAATTTTATGCTAAGTTAAATTTATGTAAATAAATTTAAAATTTACAACATGCGAAACTAAATAACACGAAATTTTATATTATATTAAATATACTATCAACTCTATTAATTTATTACAAACTATTAATCCCACATATAAAATTTTATAATAAAAATATTATAAATTTTAGTTCACATACCTCAATGGCAAAAATCTACTGATCAACTCTAAATACTCCTCACGAACAATGATAAGTGCTAATAATAAATAATAAATTAAAATATGAAATATACAAAATTAATACACATCAACATATATAAAAAATAAATATACTAAATTATAAAAAATTATAAAAGAAACTTACCTCAGGTCCACTGCTTCTCCTTTTTAACCATGTGAATGAGAGGCGAGGAGGCATTGAGGGTATGTATAGATAGACCCTTTAGTGATGACAAAAAATCCTCGGTTGTCAGTGAAGAGTCATTGGTGAAGGTTTAACCTTCAGCAACAACAATGTCATCGTTGAAGGCCTTTTTTTTTTTGCCAGACAGGCCTTTAACGATGATATTTGTTATCACTGAAAGGCAGACCTTTCATCGACGACATATGTCATCACTGAAGGCCTATCTCGAAAATTAGGGAAAGCCTTTAGCGATGACAAATGTCATCACTGTAGGTATCCCTTAAAAATTAGAGCAAACCTTTAGCAGTGACACTTGTCATCATTGAAAGCTGCACCTTTTAGTGACGACAAAGTCATCGCTGAAGGCCTACCCAATTTCTAAGGCTGGCTTTTCAACGACAACATATATCATCGTTGAAAGGTGAACCTTTCAACGATGATAATTGTCATTGCTAAAGAGTCAATAGTCTCGTCGAATTTGTTTTGGGCTCTTTAGTGACGACATTTGTTATCACTAAAGCCTAATTTTTTCTTGCCGCAATTTTTTGATTCCCTCCAAACATCATTTGGCCTTCACCGATGACAATGTCGTCGAAAATACTTTTAGCAACGATCAAATTTTTGTTGTTTCTAAAAGTATCGTCATTGTTGCTTCTTTTTCTTGTAGTGTTTATTCTTTTAAAATAACTTGCTTTTTTAACTTGCCTTTTTTAAAATCCTTAAAAAAAATAGAATGCAAATTGAAAGATCAAGTAAATGACATGTAAAAACAAGTAATAAAATACATAAAGTAAAAAGCAAGGAAAAGAGAAAATAGCACCAATGTTATAGTGGTTCAACTATTCAAAGGAATAGCTATTCCTTTAGGTTTAATCTACTTTTTGAAGATCAAAACTAATATTGGTGATTATTCATTAGTATTTTTTCTTTTATAAGCTCAAATACACTATCTCACTTAATTTTTCAAGGATTCAAGCAATTTCATCTCAAATACTTGAGGATTTTCTTTTCACAATCTTTGTTATAAAGTGTCTACAAGAGTTTCACTCACTCTTGATCCTAACTATTGAACCTTTAATAGGCAAAGTTTATCTTTTGAAAAGCATTACAAAGTTTTCACAATCTAAATATTTAAGCACAAAAGGCAAAGAAAACATAAGATTAGAGAACTTTGAGAGCCTTCTAAAGAGAAGAAAGAAGCTTTCATCGAATTGAGTTCACTATTTTTACCTTGAGGGAGCTTTTCAATTTTTACCCCAAAGAGCAAACTAGTCTTTGAAGATTTTTTAGTTTCCAAAGAGCAACTTCAATACAAAAGGATTCTCTCTTTCTTTAACTCTTTTAGATAATTTACTCTTTCTATAATTTGAATTTGAATGCTATATAAGGGAGTGCTACAATACCCCCAAGGGTTTCAAACCTTGGGTAGTGTGGTACAATCTTATTCATTGGATAAGATTACCAAAGTTTTTGTTAATTTCATCTAATGGATGAGATTATGCCACACCACCCAGGGTTTAGAAATCCTGGGGGTAGCGTAGAAAAACCCTATTGTATAAGGTTTAAAATATTAGTTAAAGGCTCTTACTCTTTTAAAAGTTAGCTTGATAATTCATTTTTTAAGTACTATTTTGCTTGTTTCTTTAGATAAATTTGACTTAGATGTTATCAAATCCTTTTTAACACACGTATTGTGCTTGGTCATTTATCATAAATTACATTATAATACTTTGAATTTGAGTTAGCACTAATTGGCATTGAATAAGAGAGAAAATTCTAAGCAAATATTACAAGTATGATAGATTGAAAGAGGAACCAAATCGAAGTTGCTTAATTAAAAAATTCAACAATATATATTGCTACCTTTCGATAATATTTGAAAATAGTTATATATACTAATCATATCCATTTCAAATAAGATATTTATATATGCGGAAATAATTTTAAATGATTAAAATATATGCATTTAGCAAGTAAAAGAACAACTACGCAGTCCCATACTAAAAAACCAGATTTCATGCTCTTTTAATATATTTTCTCTATCTTTGTAAATTAAAAGGCATTAATTTAATTTATCATCACTGAAACTCATCTAAGATAATATTTTAAGAAATATTTGGCTTTCATATTTTACAACATTTATCAAGTAGCTTAACGGCCATGTACACGTCATAAGAGAGGATTTTCTTCCCTCTCCTTGCTGTTGTCTGGCCGAGTCTCTGAAACTAATTAATTAGCTTAGACAAAAAATACAAGTAATAATGAAATTGAAGGGCCCAAAACCATTCACTTTCTTTGTCCAATTCTAGCTAATTGATAATATGTGACCAAATCATTACAAAAAAAGGCTACTTACTTGTATAAAGTATTGACGGTTGACGAAGGTGCACATTCTTACCATTGCCCTCAATGCATGCATTCCCTTCCAATGGCAGCCGGCATTTCTGATTATTATTACTATTATTAAAAGGCAGCAAAAGAATAATCCTCTTTTGTGAAAGTTCTAACAGTGACCATCAGCTTTGTATGCCAATGGACTGAGGACTTTGACTTCTTCTTTCCATCTTCTAAGTGTTTTGGCTAATTTTTAGAGTCTTCTCTCAATGGTTGTTTGACTAATCACATTTATGAGACTCTGAATGGCCAAACTTACCATATCCTTACTGAATCTAGCAAGCAGTGGGGGCCTCTTCGTAGGTTGTTATTATAATAATATTATATGTACCGTAAAATTTAAAATTTAATTTTAAATATTTTTATATTTATTAAATTAAAATTTTTAAATATATTTGAATATTTTAATTTATTTTATTATTTTAATTTTAGTTGATAATTTTTTATTTATATTTGAAATTTATTTTTTATATCATTTTTTATGCATAGACTAAAGAAGAAGAAAATGCTTACAGAACCAGCAAACACGCAGATCTTCTGGAATAAAATTGACTGATTCAAAGAATTTTACTGTGTGCTTTTTAGACTTTATTGGGTGCGGGTATTTCGAATAAGTTTAACCTGCGTCTAAATTTGACTTAAATTTCTCCTATTTTTAAGGGATATAAACATCAATATCATATTATTAAAATAAAATTTTATTTCTCTCAAAAAAATGACACATTTCAAATTTTCTAACTTTTATAATTTTTATTTTCTCGTCAAAAGCTCTCCCCTTTCCCTTTTTCTTTTCATATATTTGCTTTTTACACAATTTATTTTCTTTTTATTTTCTCTCTTACTTTATTTTATTACATACTCGTAATTTCTTTGTTATCATATTATTTTAGTTTTCTATATTCATTTCCATTATTTATAACTTAAATATCAATATTATTGAGTAATATAATGTAACACGGCATATTTTTTTTTATTATAAAAATATTTTAAATAAATTTATATTTAAATTTAATTAAATTATTTAACTAACTATTTTATTTTTATTTCTTCTATTACTTTAATTATTTCTTTTTTTTCACTTCATTGCATATTCTTTTTCTCTTTTTTTAAGTTTTTTCTATTATTTACGGTTAAACACCAATATCATTAAAAAAAGCATATATTTTATTTTTATTATAAAAATATTTCTAATAAGTTAAAATATTTAGTTTACTACTAAATTATATATATATATATATATATATATATATATATATATATAAATTCAATTTTTGGCTCTTATTATTTTTCAGCTCAATCATTGTACATCGTTATATTTGCTCAATTGTATGTTTATTATCATCATCTTCTTCTTCTTTTAATGTTCATTACTATTATTTTTAAATTTGATATTGATATCACAAAGTAATATATATATATATATATATATATGATACGATATATTTAATTTTATTATAAATATGTTTTACCCATTTCTTGCTTTCTTTCTTGTAATTAAAGGAAGGTTCCGTTTTCCACTATTATATTATTTCTTCAATATGAAGTGTCAGATTATTAGGTTATAATGAAATTCAATTTTTTTGCCCAAACCCTATTATTTATACATTAATAAGTAGTCCCAATTTACTTTGCTAAATGGGCCAATTTATTTTTTGAAATAGAATGAGCCATTGCAAGCCTTTATTACAATTTAAAAAATTATTTTTATTGCAATTAATTGAAGCTCTATTCTTTTTTTTTTTTAATTTTTACAATTCTTATTACTTTCAAATTCTTATATAGTTCTTCTTATTTTTATTTATTCTATTATTTTATTGTATTACACATATATTATTTTAATTTTCCTACTTTGTTACATTTTTTTATATTGACTCATGCTATAACTGAAATGTCAATATTATTGAAAAGAAATATAAAATCATATATTTTATTTTTAATATGAAAATATTTTAAAAATTAATGATTAATTTAATTAAATTATACTAATTATATATTTTATTTTTAACACTTATAGTTTTTTCATATTCATTCATATTATTTAAAACTTAAATGTCAATATCGTTGAATAGTTTAAATATAATATTATACATCATATTTTAATTATAAAAAGATTTGAAATAAGTTAAAGACTTTAATTTATTATACTTAACTATATAATTTATTTTTAACTCTTATATTATTTTACAACTCCCTCATTATTTCTCTTATGTTATTTCATTGCATGTTTATCTTCTTTTTTCTTTTTTCATGTCAATTATCATTGTTTTTGACTTAATTATGGATATCATAAAATAATATAGATATAATATAATATATTAAATTTTATTATAAAAATATGTTCAATAAGTTAAAATTTTGATATGAAAAGTATTAATTGAAATAATTAATCACATATACTGTTATCTAATAAAAATATTTAAAATTTAAATTCAAACTTAGTTATTTAGATTTTATAAATATTTTCTTAATATCAAATTTTAAATGTTATATTTCAAATTAAATTACATCAATTAGTATCTTGATATAGTTTCACAGCTTACGCACGGTTTCATTTCCTTTTACCTACATTGTCGTATATTATTTCTGTCCAATTTTATTATTTCTAACTGAAATGCCAATATCCCAAAATAGTTAAAATGTATTGTGATATATTTTATTTTTATTATAAAATACTTTTAAATAGTTATAAATATTTAATTTGATTAAAGTACTTAATTTCATGTTTTTTTCTCTTTTTTATTTATTCTATTACATGTTTTTCTACAACTTAAATATTAATATTATTTAAAAATATGTGTACAATATGATATAATTTATATTTTTTGTAAAAATATTTAAAATAAATTTAATGATTTTATTTACTTAAATTACTTAATTACATGACCTAATTTTAGCTTTATATTTCTTTATAGCTTACTCATTATTTCTCTTATTTTTATTTGTTTGATTGCATTTTCTTATGAACATTATAATCATTTATAAATTAGATATTAATACTATAAATTAGATAAATAAATCATGATATATTTAATTTTTCATAAAATATTTAAATAATTAAAATTTTATATAAAAATATTAATCGAAAGATTAGTTACATAGGATATTATCTAGTAAATAATATTTGGAAATTAAAATAAAACCCATTTATTTAAATTTTTTAATATTTTTAAAATAAAATTTTAAATACTATATTTTAAATTAAATATATAAATTTAATTTTGTCAAGACTCTAAATTCATACAGTGCTTCACTCTTTTTAAGCAGCTTTATTATATATTTTTTAATGTTCCAATTTTATTATTTATTATTCAAATACTAATATCATTAATTAATATAGAAATAAAATAACATATTTTATTTTTATCATAAAAATATTAAAATAAGTTAAATATTTATTTTTGTCAAATTAGCTAATTATATACTTTATTTTTAATTCTTATATTACTTAATATAATAATCAGAAATTTTCTTTTTATTTGCTTCATTGTATATTTTACTTCTTTTTTCTACTATAAATATTATTATTTATGGTTCAAATCCTGATATTAATAAAATTTTTAAATATAACATGGTATGTTTTATTTTATTTTAAATTAATTCAAAATTTAATTCAATTAAATTAATTAACTATATTTTCTATTTTTCACCTTTTCATTACTATAACATATCAATTGTCTCTCTTCTTTTTCTAAGTTTTTGTCTCCTAGACGCTAATATTCTAATATTTTCAAGTAATATAAATATAAATGAGAAACTTAATTTTTTTATAAAAATGTTTTAAATAGGTTTAAAATTTGGTATAAAATTTATTAGTTGAAATAATTAATTACATATTCTATTTTAATAAAATATTTAAAATTTAAAATTAAATTTATTTATTCAAAATTTATCAATATTATATTGACATTGTTTATTAAGTGCTATATTTTAAATTACATAGAAATTAATTGAAATTTTATCAAAGCTTTATAACTGATACATCACTTCATTTTCTATTATTATTATATTCATGTTCATTGATGTTATTAACTGTTTAAATATTATAAGATTTAAGTTTGATTTACTATCATTGTAGATTAATTTTATATTGTTACTCACTCATATGTTGTCATATCAATAAAAATTATTAAAATTTATTTATTACTATTAAAAATTTTTAATTACTATTATTTATAAATGAATTATTTTCTTCCTATTGACTAATAATATAAAATACTTTTCACTACCGGTTGATAAAAATGTAAACTCCATAAGTTAATATCACTAAATAATATAGATAAAATATAATATATATTATTTTTATTATCAAAATATTTTGAAGATAATTTAAGAATTTGATGTAATTAGTTTACTTAATTATATATTATATTTTTAATTCTAGTATTACTTAATTTTAGAATCACATCATCTTCTTTTTATTTGTTCCATTACATCTTTTCTTTTTTCAATAATACCACTCATGTTATTTGTAACTCATATGCTAATAATATTATTAAGAAATAGAGGTACATTGTGATGTATTTTATTCTTTTATTAATTTTTATTTTAAATATGTTGGAGATTTAATTTATTTCAATTACTTAATTATTTATTTTATTCTTAATTTTTATATTACTTTGGAACTCACCCATTGTTTCTCTTCTTATTATTTGCTATATTGTATATTCTTCTTTTTTTTTTTAAGTCCGTTTCTTTTATCTACAACTTACATACTAATATTACTAAATTGTGTACATGTATAATATGATATGATATATTTTATTTCATTATAAAAATATTTTAAAAACTTAAAATTTTAATTTACAAAGTACTAATCAAAATATATAATTAAATGTTTTACTTTTAAATAAAAATATTAGTAAATTGGAATGAAATTTATTTATTTAATTTTTACAAATTTTTCATATTAATTTTTAAGTGTTATACTTCAAATTAAATATATTTTTTACAATTCATAAATTATTTCTATTTCTTTTATATACTTCACTAGATTTTTTTTGGTATTTTCTTGTTCACTACTATTTATTACAACTTAAACATCAATATCATTGAATAATATGAATGTAATAAAAAATTTATTAAAAATATTTCAAATAAGTTAAAAATTTAACTTAATCAAATTACTTAATTATATATCATATTCTTTAACTCTTATGACATTTCAAAATTTTATTATTTATAAATTTAAATATATAATTACAAAAAAAACCTGATGAATTAGATTTTTAAATTCTTTATTTTTTATTATATACTGAAATTCTTCTTTTAATATTAGGTTAAAAATAGAAATCCGTGCATCATGTAAGTTGAAAAATTGGTGAGACTAAAGTAAAGTTCAATTATTTTTCAAGAAAATATGAATGAAATAATAGGAATAAGAAAATATGAGTAATATTCTTAGTATTTTTTTTATCATAGCATCAATAAAATGATATTTTTGTTTATATTAACCGTGAAAAGTTTCAAATTTAATATTTCTAACATATTTATATCTTTCACTATTAAATTACATTTAATGATATTATTAAATGATAATATTAATTGATCAATTTCTTAATCATATTAGCCTTTTCTTGCAATTTTTTCTCATTTATTATTAAAAAATCAGTGAATTATCTTAATTTGTGGAGAGATAAGCAGATGCAATAAAGCTGATAATTATATGAATTTTTGTTTGTGAGGACACAATCTTAAGTTTGTGCCTATTATGATTTGTTTTTCTTGCTCTGAGAGTAAACTAATTTTTTATTTTGAGAAATAGATCCGAAAATAACTTAAATCCCATCTCTAGGCATGGAATTTACTATAGTTGAGATTATTCGAATTCACATGATAATTTTGTAAAATTATTTAATTATAATATTGATATTTTAATAGATAAAATTAAATAATTTTAATTTAATAATTTTTAAAATTGGTACATCAATTTTTATTTCTAAATTTAATTATCATAGAATTCACCAATTTATCAAATTTGGTTAGTGACTTTTTCTAGTCCATTGGCAAAAGCTTGAAAAAAGAATAGTATTACAGGGAGTTTAACTTCCTAAGAAATAGTTATGTGTAAAACAAGTTCCAACCTTGTAGACTTGGAGCACTTGTGGGCGTCTTATGTGAAGCTCGTTTTGCACACGTGAGCTTGCTTGCAAGCCCAAATTTTTTTTAGCCTAATCTAATATTTAATGGTCTAATATATTTTTTTTAATCTCATTTGATTAACTTATTATATAATTTAAAAAAAATCTAATTAGCTGATTACGATTTATATAAAAAAGGCATTTTTTTAATCTAACCTAATCTAGTATGCTCTTAAAGACTTTGTGCCTTCTACTACATTTATAATTATATTCTTAATTTTTGTGTGTATATATTTAATAGTTTAATCACTTTTATTATTATAAAAAAAATTGGGTAACCAACGGCCCCCACAAGCTTGCCCAATTTTGCTAATTAAAATTATAGGTTAATGTGGGCTTAACCCATCCTACCTTGCCCCATTGTCTCGTTTTATATATATTTACTAAGAGATTGAGTATTTTCATCTTTAAATTATATTTAATTCATTAAAATTTATATTTTTAATTGAATAGTGCTACGAGGAACTTTGTATCCTACAAAATTGAGTATTTTTATTATTAGATTATCTTTTTTTTTAAATCTTAAAGTATGTGAATTAAAATTAAATATACAAATTTCAATGCATTAAAAGTAATCCAATGATGAAAACACCCAATCTCTTAGGAGATGAAGTTTTCTATAACACTATTCTTTTAAATTTTAATTCATTTGTTTTGATATTTAGAAAAAAAATATAATCTAGTGATGAAATATTCAACATCTTAAGAGGAAAAAGATTCTTATAGCAGTATCTTTATCTTGTAGTTGGATGAAGTGTTTAGTAAATATTAGAGTTTTAAAGTTTTATATTGAAAATGAATAATTTTACATAGTTCTCATGAATAAAAAATGATAGCCAATATGATATTCTAAGTGTAAACATGAAATTTGTAGAATGATATCTATTTTAATTGAATTTAAGGTATTAAATTTAATAATTTAAATTCTTTATTTATAATACTTAAGTAATTTATAAGTCTTATCTATTATTGTTAAATAAAATATTTTATCCTATCAAATTTAATTTTTTAATAATTAAATCGAAATTTTTGATTTTCAAATCGGAACATAATGCAAATGGAATGGGCATTATGGATTGATGTGGCGAGGAAGCAGTATGATTTTCCCTTTTGAATTAATTAATAATATATGTGACGGCGTTGGCATCGTCGTTATCGAGATGTATTAGGATAATAGGATTTATTATTTCATTGTTTAATATTTTTTAGCATTTATTATTAATTCACTTATGCAATAAAGGATGCTCATATTGTCACTCAAATGTGTGTCATTACGTTATAAAAAAATCTATTATAATTTTTTTACTGTTGAAAGTTCTCTAATGAAATGAAATTTTTCTGTGAGAGCGAAAAGATTGACATTAATAATAAATTAAATTTAAAATTATTTATATTTATTTATTTATAAACTAAAAAAGATAGAGTAAGGATCGCCAAAAGCATAGCTACTAATTTCTTGTTCAATTATTATCATAGAAATATACTATTATTGTAGAATAGACAATTTAGTCATCATTACTATACTTTTTAGGTATAACGATTATAAGTTAATAATTAATTATTTTATTTTTTATAGATATTTAGTTGTATTGTTGAAAGTCTCCGATGGCTAAGTATGAATAATAATCATTACTAAAAAATAAGCTATCAAATTTGTTTATTTTTAATTATGATTGTACATAGAAAATTTTCAAAATTTATACTTATTCCAATTTTATTTTTTTGTTCCTTTACATTTACTAATATTATAAAATTTAAATTTTATACACATACTAACATCAATTTTTATTTTAAATTTAAAAAAACTTTTGATATTTTATAATTTAATTATTTATAATTTTTAAATTAACAAATATCAAATAGATATAAATCATATTTTTTTAGTTAAGAAAAAGATGAAGCAGGGGCCACCAGTGTTGACTACTTTTCCTAAACATTACTATAGAAGTACTTTTTGTTACAAAATATTCAATTTGAGTAATAACTATTATCCAAAGAATGAGCCTGTCACACATACCACCAAATCACTAGTGATCTCAGGAGTTCTCCACTCCTTCGTTAGCTACAAATTAATACCCTTTTGCATCAATTCCATAACCTCTAAAATGAAATAATAATTTGGTATCATTTAAATATAAAACATATTCTAATTAGAAAGAACTTTACTATTACAAAAATGGGATACTATATTGCTACATAAATGTCAACTTAAGTTAACATTGACATCTATATTAATCTAACAAAATTTTTAAAATTATTTAAAAAATTAAGAGAATAAGTCATAAATATAATTAATGTTTATTTGGATGCAGTAATATTTTTGAAATTATTAGATAATTTAATATATCAATTTTTTATTTAACTAATGTCATAATATAAAGCATTGGAAAAATAAGAAAATTTAATATGTCAATTTTAGAATTAACTAAAATCCACTACAAGAAACAATGGCAAAACTAACAACACTTTTTGTGATGACAATAATTCAATTGTTGGTGATTCATGGCTAAACTTTTACTAACAACAAAGTCATCGATGATGCATTAAAAACCCATGCGCTCTAAATTTTCTGGATGGAAAAAATATTGGCGAGAAGAAAAATACTCATTAGCAATGACAAATGTCATTGGTTAAATTTGAGTTTTACTAACGACAATTGTTGTTACTAAAGGTTACCCTAAAATATTAGGCAAGAAAATTTAATTTTTAACAACAATTTTTGTTGTTGTTAAAATTTTCACTTTCACCAATAGCTATTATCATTAGTGAAGAATGGCACGGAAACTTGTGCCTTACTCTTTAGCAACAATAATGTCGTAGGCGAAAGCGTACACGTTTAATGATGACGGATGTTGTCATAGAAAATGAAGGCACAATTTTCTGTGCTGCTCTTCAATGACAACATTTGTTATCAGTAAAAAGTTTAGACTTTTAGTAATAACAAATGTCATCACTGAAAGTGAAAGCACAATTTCTTATGCCCCTTTTTAGTAATAACATTTGTCATTAATAAAAGTTTTAACTTTCATCGATAATAATATCGTCGCTGAATAGGAACACAAGAAATTGTGCTTATAAATATCCTAATTTATATTGATGACAATTTTGTTGGTAAATGTTTCTAATTTTTGCCGATAACCCTTCAACAATGATCAAGAATTTTGTTATTGCTAAAGGGTTTGTTTATAAATACTCCTTAAGCACCATTTTACTTTCATTTTGCACAGAGAACAAGGAAGCAACAGAGAAAGACAAGGTGAGTTTTAGTTTTATAATTTTTAATGTAATATATTTTTATATTTATATATTTTTATAATGTAGGATAATTTCTTATTTATATATTTTTGAATTGTTAATTGTTATTGCTATTTATTATTGTTGGTATTTAGCATTTAGAAAGCATTTGATCAGTAGATTTATTTCATTGAGTTATGTGAATCAAATTTTATAATATTTTATTTGAATATATAATTTATGAGGTAAATAATATGAAATAAATTTATTTACTCTAATGGTATTATTACTTTGGTATGAAATAAATCATGTTTGGCTTTATATGTTATAAATGTTAAACTAGTTTAAGTTCTATGCATCCGCACAAGTATTTATTATTTTATTATAATAAATTAAAAAATATGATACAAAAAGATAATTTGTTTGAATATGTTAGAATTAACTTGTAATATTTATATCCCTAATATGTATAAAAAACATAATTAGAAATGTGTTTAAAATACAAAACTAATTTAAATAGTTGAAGTAGTTTATTTAAGAAGAACATAAAGACTCAGCATAACTTGAAAAATGGAATGATCCTGAAATGAGCAATTCAAGCATCACTATAACTTTTGGAATCTTAAGATTCTCAAGTTATCAATTATTGCTACCATAAAAAACTAATGCTTGAACCATATTAACAATGAATTATATCATCCCAAGTTAGGCTAATGATGATAAGAAAAATAGTATTCATTTTCCTTACATGAGAACAAAACAAAGTCATTTGTAATCACTTCTACATTTGGGGGGGATTTACTTTTCTTTTTTAGATGATCCAAGAGGTGGAATAAGTATGTCAATACAAATGATTGGAATAACAAAGTGGTAAACACATGTTTATATGTGGTGAATACTACACAAAATTGTAGCAAGGAAATTACAAGATAAAAATAGCAAAATTCCATAATTTGTAGATAGTTATAATGTCAAGTAATTGTAAAAAAATTATAATAGATGCAAGCAGTAGTGTAATGCCAAAAATCTGTAAAGATGAAAAGCTCTGAGAATGCAAAGTTTAGTGACATAAAAGAAGTTATCATTTTGCATAAAAATTAGCATAAAAAATAGAATATGCCTTCCATCATTTTCTAACTCTCATTTTTGGCTTTTTTCCCCTTATCCTTTAAAACTTCATTCTTAAAGATAGTATGCAAAAGATATTATACTTTTAATAACTTGTAAAAGGAGAAGCTCCATAAGAAAGAAAGATTGTCAATTTAGGTTTTAGATATTGTTAAGTAAAGAAATAATGAAAACATCTAAATTTCTCCTTAAGAATTTTAATACTGACAATAAAATGCACAATAATGCAACTTAAAATGAAATTTACTTATTAAAAAAAACACAAGCTCATGAAGCATCAAGGAAATATCATTCTAGCTAATTACTCATAAACCAAATATCTAGATAAAGCACTTGTAATTAGATAGTTATAAACATAGCTTTTAGTCAAGATAATATACAAAAATAAATAAAAACTATAACCAAAAGAATAACATTGCCTTGCATTACTGTTGGAATATTCTATCAATTAGTTTGAAAACCTTTGTTCCATAGTATGTAGAAGATGACTTCTAGGTAGATAAACTTTTTTTTTAACTTCTAAGTATAATATCTCTATCTATTTATGAGACTCAAAATTATAATTTTTTCAAACATAGGAGAATATATTTCAATTAGCAAAACTTGAAAGCAAATGCAATGAATCTAATAAGCAAGGTGGCAAATTTTGATAAGACCCTCACTAAAATGAAGATATAGATGCAAGTTATTTCAAAATAACCAACATTTAAAAGTATATAATATCAATTTAAAATACCAAAGGAAGTATTAACATATGCCTATACTTTCAATTTCTACTTTTATATTATATTTAATTAGGAAAACTTTCAAACAATAAGTATAACAATGACAATGATAATAATATTTAGGATTTATTTGTTTTGATGGAAAATAATTTTCTATAAAATATAATTTTAGAAATTAAAAGAAAGGAAAATGTAATATCGTTTGATGTTAAATATAAAAATTTGGAGGTAGTAACTTCTTTTTCAAAGAGAAATTTCCTTTTCTTTATTATTATATCTTTAGGTGTCATTTTCTTACCCCAAACACAAGTGGCATTTTACTACTTCATCAATATACATGAAAATAATATTTTTTTATAAAAAAATACTTTTCAGTAAAACAAACAAAGCCTTAATAAAATTTCAATTTTATTGCAAAAGAATATATATACAGTAGATAATAAATACCACTATGTATACATCTTTATTGTTATTGAACTATTAGGCTCCATTAAATGCCACATAATACAAAAGTGATTATTAACATCAAATTAAAAGTTACTTTTATATATAAGAACTTCTAGAAAATTCACAAATTAAGATCTCTATCAATTCCTTTAAAAGACTATTTTTTACGATTTCAATGTGAAAGAGCTAAGATATCAATCCTTTCCATACTAAGGCATAGTTGTGGCAAAGATTATAATAGCCTAAAAAGATTTATTTTATTGCTCTCTAATTCCAAAACTTAAAGAATTAGCAAGATCATAGAATGAAGATTTTTACTTAGCTTATTTGCAATCACTAACAACCTCTTTTACAAAAATAGAGGCTACAACAAGTTAAACTAAGCACATACCAAGCGTAATAGTGATGAAAGGAAGGTATCAATTTGTACAAAAAGGAAACAATTAGGAAGATGTAAATAGATGCTCTCACCTTTTTCTTTGGAAGGAACAATCAAGAACTAGCTCATATCAACCAAAGTCAAACATATCAAAAATACCGTGAGATGTATGAGACAAAAAATAATGGAATGGAGAAAAATTTAGGAAAAAGAGTATTTTGGATTAGTAGCGTACAATGGTCAAGATGGGTAATAGAAGAGAGGTAGAGGAGAATATGAAAGCAATTTGCATGTAGCTCTCTGTAATGGATGAAATATAGGCCCTCAACCTAAATGCAAAAAGCATAATGGGATTGAAGTTAATATGAGTGTTATAAAAATAAAGCCATGGAGAATCTCTTCATCTTTTAGTGATGCATGCTACTATTGCTATGTTAAATTTTTAACCAAACATACCTTTTATTAAATTATTGATGTCAAAATGCTACCTAATAACATTGACTATGATGAATTAAATTACATTAGCTAAATTTTTTAAAAAGAGCTTATTTAACAATTATCACTCATATACTCTAAAAGCCCTATTTTGTTCTTACCTAGAAAATAGAAATTATATCTAATTAGCTTTGAATGGCCTAATTGATTTAAAACACAAATTATCCATTCCATTCTTTAAAACTTGAAGTTCAATATTAAATAAGAAAAATCTTATTAGATAATAATTTTCATTTTCATTATTTTCTATTGCTTTATATCGAAAAGAATTAGATTATCCATTTGATTTTCTTATTGCTAGTTATGGGAGCACAACAGGATATAATAACAATAGAAAAAGCCTATCTATAGTAAAATTTTATTAGGTTATAACGTTCATTGTTTTTTACTACTCTATATATAAAACTATCAGTTTACTATAAGAGTGTTTAATGATATTAGACATACATTGAGAAAATAACAAAATAAAATACATCAGAAATTCATGTTAGTACCTCTTCACTAATGGAAATTAGTACATCAGAATTTTGAATTGGCCTTATTGTTCTTTGCTTTTTTTGCCAATTGTTATACATTTCTTAGTTAAAAAAAAGTTAAATTTTTTATTTTTCTATATATAAATGATTGCACATTCTTTATTCTTAATAAATACAAAATCATGATGCCAGTAAGCCATGTATACTCATGTAAAAATGGACTCCAATCCTAATAGATACAGAATCAAAACAGAGCCATCATGTAATTGCATTAATGAACAATGGATTTTGTTACCTTTATTGATTTGGGTGTGGTGATGCATTAATTTTAAGCATTTTATTAATTAGTTAACATTTAGCATTCGATTCATTTGAACTATATTTTTCACAAATAACTTACTTGTAAGTAAGTAAAAATCCAAGTAAATTTCTTAACAACAAAATTTCTAAATCTTTACATAATTAGGAAATAGAAAAATATTGCAATAATTTGATGTAAAACATAACATACTAATGAAAAAGTCTATGCTAAGTCATATCCAAATTTCTTATATATTAATCCCTAAATATCAATCACCAAGTAGTAAATTACATCAATTAAGTTAAATATAATTGAAAAAATTGAAATAATGCACAATACCTTATTCATTTACCTCTTTAAAGCTATATATTTGAGCCCCTCAACCAATGAAACCTATGAAGCCACCATCCTTTTGACACTTTCAACCACCTATATTAAATCATCTTCATTCTCCTAGATATCATCATCTATAAAGCTAGATTTTATGCACTTGCTTCTTTAACTATGTCCTAATTTCTCAATATATTAATGAGAAAGCAACAAAGGAAGATAAAATAGAAGTAAAGAACAAAGGAGTTAGATCTTACCCACATGAGAATGTCTTACAACAAAGTTTTAAAGATGAGGTAAAAAAGAGAGATACTATCAAATTTGTAATATTCAATTTTCTATGATATATACTATTTTTGAAATAATATCTTTACAAAATAAAATTTGAAGAAATATTAGAAAAAGGTGGAAACTATATAAGCATTTCCATTGAATGCCATTCCAAGTTTACTTTAAATGTTGCATTCTCCTATCAAAAGTTCTATTTTAAACAATTACAAAATTATAAAATAAGATTGTTGTTGTTTTTAATTAGAACATAACTATGTTAAAGGAATTTAAACATAAATGAGGTGGAGAAATTTGATATTTGTATGTATCTTAGCCTTATGACCCACAATCTTTGTATAATTAAGAAATAGATCACTATTCATTACTAGAATAGTAATAGCTTGCTCTCACCTAAGAGATGGTGTTTGCAAAAGAATAGGATAAGGATGCAAAAACATTGGTAAGATGAAACTGGAAAGCTTATAAGTCATTGAAGAATAATAATGTTTCAGTTCATAAAAAAGAATCAAATGGTTCCCTAATAACTTTAAGAACCTACAATTTGGAGTTATCTTAAATTTTAAGAACCTACAATTTAGATTTCAAGCTATGGAATTTGCTTGAAAGAAATATAATAGCATATTAATTAGGTTTGTTCATCTAAGTGTTACTAAGAATGTGTTCTAATTTTTTTTTTGTTATGAATTTTTCAAGACCAGAAAGCTTAACAAATATCGATAAGTATGCAATATCAACTATCCCCAAAAGATAACCTAATTAGAATGCATAAAAAAATGAGAGTGATCAATAGAAGACTAGTAATAGCCTTATTTCATGCATATATGCTCTTTGATGCCTTCCTAACCTACTTTTGTTAAAATAGACCTTTATAAAGCAGTCTATCAATTATACACAAACTACAGAGAATAATTAAAGAAATTTTTAATAAATATCAGTAGTACTTAAAAAGCACTAAAATTAGATACACTTATAGTTCACTATATATTCAAGCAGTAATTAGCAAAAAACAAAATTACAGCTTGCACTTTTATAAGAGTCACTTCATTATCTCATTAGATCATTGAAGACCATTTTAGCATTTCATTTTTCAGATAATTAAAAAACTTGCGCAATTCCTATTAAGTCTTATGCATATAGTTGATTGAACCATGGAAAAATATTTACTTGAACTATCATTCTTAAACATCTTTAATGTTATATTATAGTTAAAAAACTAATGGTAGAAATTCATTATACCTATGGGACCTATTTGGGAGATACCAAACTCATGGCTTGAATAACAAACATCTCAAAGTTGTTAGTCTATGAATTAGTTCAACCTTTACATCTATAGGTGCAATGTTTTTTTTCATTTTCTAATCTGTTCTTGTACAAAATTTTACTATTTTCACAAAGTTAGGTATACCATTTAGGAACTACATCATTTAACCTTAAGAATTAGGTTAAAGAATGACATTTTGAATAGGAAGGCAATTTTCACTTTCTCTTTATTCATAACTAAAAGAAAGTTGAAGAAAAAACTTAATGACATTGCAAACATCTTATTCCATTTAACATAATAGAAAACATATAAATTATTTTTCCTACATAGATAATGAACACCATATTGACTTGGTACCACCGAATAGCAATTATATTTTTACTATGCAATAAAGAAACTATAATTTTCAACCAAGATTATGGGTGAAGGAAACATAATGGCAAATGCTAAGAAATTAGTTTTATTAAGCTTGAAAGAAGGTAGGCACTGAGCCATAGCTTCAATTGAAGGTTAGGAAAAAAATGGAAAAGAAGTCTCATAGTCATTTTACATTTTTAAGTCAAAGTAATGCCCATGTTGCAAATGGCTATAGAAGACATCAACTTCCACATAATAGAAAGGGTGTGGAAAATAAGATCAGACATCATTATCACCATTTGAATCATAGAATACCACACAATGTTCCTTATGGTTTAACAAAGATCAATTTTGGTATTCCATTTCAAGCTTTAGCATAAGGATTTATATTAAAAATGAATTCTATTAGGGAAAAGCAAATCTTATTAGGTATTCTGGTAATCAAAATCACAAAAGAATGATTATTTATATACATAACACCTAGGTTGGTTTTGGTGTTATGCTCACTTGAAGCTAATTTTAGGATATCTAAGATGATTCAAATAAGCTATTCTAAAGGAAAAGAAAAGTGTCCTATGGAAACTTGAAATGATCAATCTTAAAAAAAAAAGTTTTTATTACTATTCCCCTGAAATGGAAGTCCTAATTCTAAAGACCATCTATACTAACACTAATTACAATAGTAGGAATTAAGAGTCTGAAAGTCAAGGTTTTTACTATTACAACAACAAACTTAGCCTTCGCCTTTTCTGATGAATTGGCTTTTGGAGTGTTTGAGCTAATTATAACTTGCTTCATTGCTTATCTAAGTAAACTACAAGCAAATTTGCAATCACAGAAATATTAGAATTTAATGACATCATCATATTTGAAATCGGATTTAAAATCTTCAAGTTGTTTTTTCAAAATTATGTAATATTGATTGTTATCTCCATTTCATCGCTAGTCAAAACCTATAGCTTAATTCTAGCTTGTGGTGGCTTATCAATGCATTCTAGAACATATCCAATAGAAATGAATGGATCATCTATAAGAACTAAATGTTATAGAATTTTGAATGTTCTTATGGTAGCAAAGGATGGGTTCTAATTTGAAATAATAACTCTTAGAAAATAAAAGAGATATTACTCATTTCATTTCTATCTTTACATGGTAATAGGTGTAAAAAAAACTTGTAACATCTTATATACTTTAGTATCAGATTGAAAGTAATATTTATAACATACCTTCTTGTTAAAGTTTATCTTTAAATGTAGTAGCACCAATAAGAATTAAATTCTTCTTAACCTTTTCTGCTATTTCCTCCACAATCTACTCACAATCTACACTTACTAAGTTCTCTGGCCTTACTGAATTTCAATTTTTTTAGTAATGGAATTCCTTATTAAATTGATTGATCTCTTTCTTGTATTGCTAAACTTTATTATATTCAATAACTTGTAAGATTTACAACCATAAAAAATATGTTTTTATATATAAATTTAGGTTTTGATAGAATGTAAAGATAAAACATTAAGAACCAAGACATCATATACAAGCATAAATAAATAAGATCCTAACCTTTTAGCCTTGGTGCTTGATCTAGAATCTAATTCACATAATGAAATAGTTGCTTATGTTCTTTCTTAAAACTCAAATTTAAATTCTCTAGCTGTAATCATAAAAGTTGCCTTATCTTATTAAAAAAAATACTATACTCAGTATATTCATCTATTCAACAACCATCTCCAAGTTATAAATATGCCATACAATCTAAATTACTACCATTAACCATTTAATAGTATGAGTATACTTGAAGAATAATGGTTGAAATACTCTAATCTAGAACCATGATTAGTCTATTCATTAACATTTGGTGGAGTAGGGTTACATTTAGACTCAAAGGGATAGTAGTTTGGTGCATAAGGTGTATGATATTAATAATAATGCTTGTTACCTAACCAAATGAAACTTAACAACACTTCCGCATACTTATTTGGCGATGGAGGTTAAACATAACATACATCACTTATCTATTTAATGAAATTCTAGTTTTTGCAAGCAAAGCATTCTCTCACAATGTCCAATAGTTCTAGACGCTAAGATAACATGTTATTAGACTTGGATAGAGGCAACATTCTTTCACAATCTAAAGCATTTTATATAAATTAAAAAAGGGCAAGTACCTACTGATCTAACTACAAAGAAACTATATATTTACCTTGCAAAAAGGTAAGTACTTGCTATTGACTTGATTGCAGATAAACTCTACCCAATGTATTGTGTTTTGCAATATGAAGTACATTACAACAATGAGATTAAATTTTACTAAGATCACAATAAAACCAATAAAGTTACTAAATTCATTTAAGAGAATTAAGAAATCATTCTTATTGGTGTAATTTTAAGCTAGGCAAAAACTTCTTTACTTTAGCTTTTTCCTAAGAATGTTAAGCTATCATAAGCAGGTGTAGAAATTGTATTGTACAATTGACCTATCGTGGTCGCATTATACATTTCATAAGGACATATTTTCAGCAAAATGTACACCTTTCAAGAACACAAATACAGAAATAGTTTCTACTAGCAGAAGCAGTATGCACCAACACACCCTTATCCTTATTTTGCTACAATAGTAATAGGTAAATACATTGATACATGTACCAAGTGATTTCAATCAATTAAAGCCTTGTTGTACCTTGAAGAAACATAATATGAGATTTTTCTACAATAATTTACTTGAACAGAAGAATATCATTCTCATTATTAATTAAGATAAAAGATAATTAAGGAAAATATAGGTCACATACCACTATATTTTTCATTCATTGATCTAAAGGAATCTTCTTCTTCACATCATTCTTAAGGTGATATAGCTTTCGTTAGTTTAACCATGAATCTCTAACCCTAATCTAACACTCTGAACTATCACCTAAAAAAATAAGTTTCCAATCCACAATTCCTGACTTTCCTTAATGCTCTTAATCAGAGAGAATGATAAAAAAGTTAGATGTGAAAAGGCTTAATCTCAAATAGAAGTCTATACAAACTAAAATGAATAAAAGTACAAAGTAGGACTTCATAATCATATATGAATGATAGAGAATAAGCAAATTACATGCTGATAAAGAATGGAACCTTAGGGCCTTGTTAATTTAAAGTAGAACACCATCCGTACGCTTTAAGACATAGAAAATGTGTGTTATGGCTTTGAATTTGGAAATAAACACAAATCAAAATTAAAGATTTGTTACAATAGAAACATATTCTCATTAACCTATATTGTTGAATCGATCCTTAAAGATAATAAAAGCATAACATGCAAAAGAACCACAACCTAGTAGCAAACAATGGTAAAGCGTGTTAATTTGATGGTGCCGAAGAAAATGTAGAGCTTGTAAACTAGGGGCAGTGAGATAGTAACCATAAAAGAGGGGGATAAATTTGGGATTGGAAAGAAATCGGGCTACGCTAGCATTATAAATTTGGTGATGAACTCTGGAGCTATTTTGCATTTACTTTCGAAAAGAATGAAAAAAAGAGCCAAATACTTTCAGGCTTTATGCAAAAATTTGAAATTCGAAAATAATAAAGAAAAGAGGGAAAAAATTTAAGAAAAATAAAGAATGTTAAAGAAGCAACATTCAGAGGCAGATAATTTATAATTTATTTATAATTTATAATGAAAATTAGATAAGAAAATATTGTGTAATATGCTGACATGTGATACAAGAATCACATGGATTCAGAAATTAAAAAAGTGTAATAAATGGATAATATAATATAATATATAATAATATAATAATAAGAAAGTAGTAGCTTATCCCATAAGAAATGTTGGGAAGGAAGGAATGGTTGAAGAAAAATACAAAATACTAGGCATTAAGAGATGAGTGAAAATTAGGTGGGAAAATATGTAATAATAAAGTGACAAATGGCAAAGGAATATGTGGATTAAGTAAATAAATAGATGTAAGGTTAGAAATTGGGTGGGTGGAGCAGTTAAGAACTCCTAAACTAACCGCCTGCCTAAAATTGTATGTTATAAAATTGGACCCATAACCGTCCATAAAAACTATATTACCCATTTGGACCCATGTTTTGCTAGTATCATTGGTTGTGGGTGGGTCAAAGTACTTTAAATAGAAATGCCCTACACACTAGCTATTTTACAAACTAGTTCATCACATACTTTCTCTTATGTAACATTATAATAGAATAATCTAAATGTACATTAAATATTATTATTTTCACCTATAAAATTAATACAAAAGAACTAGTAAGTATTCTCCCATTAGATAGAATTAACTATACATAGATCATTATTATATTCTATTAAAGAAATTAATAGTTTAAAATTGAAATTGAAATAAGATATAAATGGAAAGGCAATCTATTTCAAATACTAATATAGCTAGTTTTTGTTTTAGTTTGTATAGATGAAATGAATAAATGAACCTAGAGTATTCCCTAAATATATACAATCCTTAGGTGAATGAATTGGCTATACATAGATCACTAAGGCTAGGCTATGTTCTATAGATAGAGTACAGGATAAAAAGTTAAGTTGTGTTTTCAATATTTAAAATATCTAAAATGACGTCATCCTTTGAATATTAGTTGGTGGGTCATGGTTAGTATTAGATAGTGAATTTTAATTCATATTTGCCCTAACAATTTTTTTAAAATTTTGTCCACTTCTACCCATTATGATATCTAATTCAATCTAAACTACATAACTTTAGATTTAGGTAGGTGGTTTGTAGGGGTTAGGTCCAAAACTTCTAGCCCTAGTTAAATGTGTTCATGTAGTTTTATTTTAATGTATAATTTATGAATTTAAATTTTTTTGTTATTATGTTATTGAGTAAAATTGTAATTTTGTATAATACAATATGTGTATAAAATATTTAGTTAAATTAATATGAGATGAAGTTATTTTTAGATTTTATTTACAAATTTTAAAATTCAGGTGTAGTTTGAAGTATAAAATTTTTAGTTACATTCAAGTAATATAAAGTAAGAAATTAGAATAATTATATAAATATATTTTAAAAAATATATTGATATGAGAATAAACTTTTTAGTATATAATTAAATTTTTTCAATATAACTTAGTAAAAATATTTAAATTAAAATGTATAATAAAAAATTAATTGTGATAAATATATTTAATGAAAATATTATGAATATATAATAAGATATTTTGAAAGTTTAAAAAATTTAGAACAATTATATATGTAAAGAAAAAAATTATATATTAAATTTAACTAAAAAATATTGAGATATTAAAAATAGAAGACATAAAAAAATATTGAATATATAAATAAATCATTTCAATATATTAGAAAAGTTAATATTTTTATACAATGATCAATAAAAACAGATATCATAGAAATAAATAATAATGACAATTATACAAATGCAAATATGCCTTATAAAAATATAATGACTGCATAAATATATTTGACATAATATATTTATATGAAAGTTAGGTTTTGAATATATAATCATATTTGGGTTAATTTAAATTAATAAATACATGTTAATGAAAATGTGTTAACATAAAAAATTCAAATTATAGAAATATATCTAAATAATTACGTATTGAATATATGAATAAGGAATTTTAAATAATTGAAAATTAATTTTTTATATATTCAACAATAACATTAGATATTATATAAATAAATAATAAGGACAAAAAATACATGCAAATTATACCCAAAGTAGTAACAATAAGATTACATATAATTATATATTTTAAGAAAATAAAAAATTATAAAGATATCATGACAAAATATAATGACTGCATAGACATATTTTACATAATCTTCATTAACATGAAAATGAAATTTTAAATATATAATTAAATATTGAAAAAATATAACTTGGTAACTATATTTTAATAAAAATGCATAAATAAAAAATTTGAATCTTATAAATGTATTTAATAAAAATATTATGGTGATATAAATAGGAATTTTTAAAAGATTGCAAGAATTTGAATTTCTATGTCATTAAGAATTCTTATATAAAATACAATCTATGTCAATTTAACGATTATATCATTATAAAATGAAAACTTTGAATACTTGAAACCCTTACTTATAAAATATATATTTTGTTAAAAGAGTTGAACTGTACATCTTATATATGTAATAGAGTAAGATCAAAAATTGAATTCATAATTTCAAAATGTTAAATATAACAATTTATATAAATATTTAAAAAATTCAATGATACAGATAATAATATACTTAAATAATAATACTTATAAAATATAGTAATATAAGTTTAAAATTATTATAAATATATTTTGAAAATAAATTTAAGTAGAATGACATTTGTATTGTAAGCTTAAATTTGTTTAAGGGTTGGTTGATCTTTATATGTCAACTATCCTTTGAATTATCTAATAAAGTTGAACGATTTAGGATATATCCTATAGTTATTATTAATAATTTATTTAGTTCTTGTTTGATATTTTAGAAATTTCTTAGCATCCTCATTATTTTTTGAGTATGAACTATACCAATGTATAATTTACACATTTAGAGAACTATAGGGAAATGCTATTAAAATTTCGACATGTAACAAACAATGAGTGTGGATAAATTGATACGATCATAATTATAGAAATATCTTAAATGGGATAGGGCCTTCTCTTTTAGAATTGAAGTGATATGGTAGATTTAAAACACATAATAAACATTGATCATAACACCTAATTCTATAAGAAGTTATCTTCTTCCTATTTAGTGGTATGATGTCTATAGATAAAAGTTAGATACATCTACGAGATCACTTGTTTGACGAGTATTGGAATGGTGCATTAACATTTATTGAAAGGGCCAAAAACTTTAACAATGAAAAGGATTTGGTGAAATGCCTATATAAGAAGTGTGTGTGGTTTTATTATTTCAAAAATTAGCAACATTAGAAACATATGTTATAAATAAGGGATTTGATCCATTATATATGAATTAGGTATATCATAGTGAGGTAAATGGTTCAACTTCTAAAGGGATGAGAAAAGTATCTTTTGATGATAGGGATGAGATATTCAATATTATACATAATTTCATTGGCCTTCATTTAATTGAAGAAATAGTTTGGGATGATGGAGAAGGGAATGAGGACACATCTGAAGGGCACATTGGATCAAATTATAATAGTTATAATGACCTTTTTGAACAAGTGGAAATAGAACTGTATTTGATATGCACAACATTTTCAACTTTAAACTTTTTAGTGAAACTTATGTACTTGAAGGTGCTATATAAATAGATTAATAAGTTATTTAATACTTTTTTGAAGTTGTTGAAAGAAGCACTTCCAAAGAATAATAAATTACAAGAATTACACTATGATGCAAAGAAATGGCTCCGAAGGATAACTATCCAATTTGGGGAAAGAGCCAATGGATAGACAAAAATATGAAAGGAAAAAAAGTGCCTTAAAAAGTACTTCAATATTTTACACTGACTCCTTAGCTAAAGCAGTTGTATAAATCAAGGGACATTGCAAAGGATATGATATGACATCATACAGGAACGTCAATAGAGGATAGGGTAATGCAACATCTTGTTGATAGAGAAACTTAGTAGAAATTTGATAAAAGGAATTTGGATTTCCTTGCAAACTAGCAAAATGTTAGGATGGGCTTAAGTGCACATGAATTTAATCTTTTTGGTAATTGGAACTTATCCTGTAACATGTGGTTAGTTGTGATAACTACCTATAACTTGCCATCATAAATTTGCATGAATCAATCTTTTTTTATGTTAACCCTATTAATACTAAGGTCACAGTCACTAAGTAAAGATATTGATATTTTCTTAAGATCAGTTGTAGAAAAGTTTACACATCTTTAAAAGGAGGTTTTAAGACTGAAGATGCTAATACGAATATAATATTTAATATAAGAGCAACATTGTTATGGGCTATGAATGATTTTCTTGCATGAAACAATCACTCTAGGTGGAGTGGACAAGGCTATAAAGCATGTGCTACATGCAATGAAAATACTCTATCAATTTGAGTGAGGGGGAAAATAGCTTATGTTAGTCATCATCATTAGCTTTCAAGAAGTCACGCATGGAGAAACAGGAAGGAGTTCAATAAGAGATCGGTGAGGAGAGCCCCTTCTTGTCCTTTTACAATGAAATTATCATGGACCAATCAGGTAAGTGCCTCAAAGGCTTCCTAAAAAATATGCACAATTTGGTGGTCTAAAATAAAAGTAGGGTGCTAATGAACTTAATTGGAGTAAGGGGAACATATTTTTCGACCTTCCATATTGGTCAATAATGAACTTAAGGCATAATATTAATATAATGCATGTTAAGAAGAATGTATATGATAGTATTTAGGTACATTATTAGACATTGAGCATAAAATAAAAGATACAAATAATGTAAAATAAGATTTAGCAAATGTAAAGATAAGGACAAACTTGTATTTGTATGAGGAGAGAGGTTAGCTTTTTAAACTACATGTTGCATACATGCTCAATCAATATGAATGAAGATAGTTTTGCTAATTTATAAAAAATGTGAAATTTTCTAATAAGTTTGCTAGGAGTCTTAAGAATAATGTGACTGACTGGGATATGAAATTGAAGGGGTTGAAATCATATGACTGTCATGTTATCATGTGGAGATTATTATAACCTTCGATCTGAGCATTTTTGCTGAAAGAACTATCATGTTTGATTGTTAAGTTTGTTAAGTTATGTAACTTCTTCAATCAAATATATACTAGAACTCTTAATCGGAGGAATGTTTTGCAAGTCAAGCAAGACATTATCATCATTTTATGCAAGTTTGAAAGGATATACCTTTTGGCATTCTTTAACATAATGATTTACCTAGTGATACATTTTCCTAGTGAAGTATTATAGGGCAATCCCATTCATTTTTTATAGATGTACCCATACGAGAGATACATTAAAAACTTGAAGGATTATGTTAAGAATTGTACTTGACTTGAAGGTTTAATTGCAAAAGGATATATTGTTGATAAGATGTTAACATTTTATCCTATGTACCTAGAAAAAGTGAAAACTAGATTCAATCAGCCTGACTAAAACTAGGGTGTAGCATCCAAAGACATGAAAAAGACATTGCTAGTGTTTAGATCTCAATGTCGACCAATAGGGAAGAAGATCATTTCTCACTTTGACAAGAGAGATTAAATATGGTACATCTTGAATAACTATGTTGAGATTGAAAAGTATCTCCAATAATTCTTTATAACCATTCATACTTTTATCTTAATTAATTATAACAAACTGAAATACATATATTGTGCAGTGAACACTAGTAAGAACTTGAACGAAGTAGTGTTGAAAACATTGATCGGATACAAAAAACAAAATTCCTTGTATGGTTTTACTCTAAGGTAAAAAGCTTGTTCTTTCTAATCGTGTTATATCAATCATGTAAATATTATTCTTTACTTACACTTTTTCTTTAGTTCAACCCTTCATAGAAATATTATTTTCGCAGATGTATCATTTACATAGGAATGATTCCCTAGAAGCTACTGAAAAGTTACTATCGTTGGCTTTTGGTCTTAATTTTACTATTATGATGTACTTAGCATGTGTTGTAAATGGAGTGTGCTTTGTAGTTGAAACTTGGGATGCAAAGCATAAAATATAAAACAATGGCATTTTTATTTTGGGAACTAACAGTAACATGTTTTATGGTATATTGGAAGACATTATAGAATTAACTTATTTAAATAAATATAGTGTGATTCTATTCAAGTGCAAATGGTATAATATTAGTCCAAGAAAGTTTGCTTTGATAAGAACATTACAAGCATTTTCATCAGTGGATAGTGGTACAAAGATGATCTTTACAAACTTATAACCTAAGCAAAACAAGTTTTCTATATTAAGATATTTTTAATAGGCTAATTTGGAAGGTTGTTCATAATATGCTATATCATGACATATAGGATCTACCTGATAATGATGTTAGTATACAAGATTACAAGCATCTCCATTAGTGGATAGTGGTATAAAGATGACCTCTACAAACTTGCAACCTAAACAAAACATTACAAGGAAACTTTACTTTGACAAGAGCATTACAAGCATTTTCGTCAATGGGCAGTGGTACAAAGATGACCTTTACAAACTTACAACCCAAGCAAAACAAGTCTTCTACATCGAGGATTTTCTTAATAGGCCAATTTGGAAGGTTATCCATAATGTGCTATATCGTGACATATGGGATCTACTTGATGATGATGTCAGTATATAAAATTTGAGATTCTTGTAAGAAATTAAATTCTTTTAATTTCAACCTCATGGTTGACCTTGGAGATTTCCACTTAGTAAACTTGAGGGATAAAAAATGGAAATCATTTCATTTTCTAAGAATATTAGTTTTGCTACAAAACGGCTAGACATCTTCATTAATGATGAAGACAATTTGAAAAATGAAATGATTAAAGATTATATTGAGGAGAGGCTTCTACAGTCTAATGATAATAGAGAAACTAATAAACATGAGGATGAGTCTGTTACATTTACCAATACTGATTTAGATTAGGGAAATAGCAATTTTTGTATCACAACTCATAATTGTGTAAAAGTAATTGTGTAATTTCATTATATAAATATAGTAATTTATATGTCATCTTCAATTAGTTCAATTATAGGCTTTTCTATTAAATACTTATAAAATATGATTATCCTAGTCATGACAAATATCGAGGCACGATACCATAAAGGTGATGTTAGAGGAGACCCTCCACATTGGCTTATCCATATTCTATCGCATTGTGAAGGTTTAGGTATTTTTTCTTATTGTATATACTTAAGTTAATTATTTATTAAATATAAATTCATGATACTAATATTTTCTCTTATCCATCAAAGTTGCAACATTGAAAAAGAAGGGCTCAAATAGGTCTTTCAGGCTACACGAGAAGATGGAAAAAAGAAGAGGGAGACCGGTACTTATACAATTTGATATGCCTGGTACATGGCATGTAGTTGGTAAGAATGCTAGCGATCTCCTTCACGATATAGGTAGCATCATTCAAGCCTACATCCTACCCTATTATAAATCATGGCAATTGGTGCCTCAATAGTTGCAAGACAAAGTCATGCAAGAGATCTGCGTAAGTATTGATCTCTTCCTTATCTTAACTTATTCATATTCAATATTGAAATTATTAAATATAACACTCATAAATTTGTTACATATCTTCTAATACAATCCCACTTTAAGCTTAATTAGAATAGAATGGTTAGTGGTTTGATGTGGATTGTTATCGACCTGTACAGTGACAAAAAATATAGGTTGAACAGGCACTTTCTCTAGTATAGAGGTAATTAGGGGTAAGATTTTGACCTAGACCATCCTAGGCATTGCATGCTATGATCTTTCAGTTGTGTCTCTTAAATATAATAATATTATATTATTATTTTTTAATTTGCAAGAGTTGTCTACGAGCAATGCAGAGAGTAAAGCAAAGAAGGTGGTGAATAACTAGAATGAATCGAAATCCATTGTTGCAAATCATTATGATAAGGCAATTTAACTTATTATTCATGATTTAAATGTATAATCTATTCATCAAGTCAATAATTATGTTCATCCTTTTTTTCTCGTAAAACATGAATAGAGAAATAAGGATACGAGTGAGCTGTAGTTGATGCCAAAGAACTTTATGGACTAACACACGTATAGGATGAGGGTGGGTGCATTTAAGCCCTAAAGATCAATATGTAAGTTAGTTAAATTCTATATTTTAATAATAAAAATTTTACAAACATATCTTATAATATTTATAATTAATTTTTATTTTAATAATTCAAAGTGAGGATGACTAAGCTGGCGACTCAACACATGCAATTTAATGTATCATCTACTAGCTCATTTGGCACTCTTATGCAAATTAACAAAGTTACCATTATCGATGAAGTGCTTAGCACTTGTCAAGGATATAGGAAGATAGTTGGTTATGTGCTAATTGGCTAGTCATACCTTTTGGTTGGCACTTTCGGCTTAGAGGCAAGCTTATAGTACTTCTCCTAAGTAAGTGAATTGCAAGAACAGCTATAGCAAAGTCGATAGTAGCTTAAGCAAAGCTAGTAATTGATTTAGGAGCAACAATAACAACAGGTGATGCAACAGTGAGGGACTTACTTCACGAAGCTTACATTCCTATTTAAACAGTAGAGGCTTGCACTATTTGCACCTCTATTTGCGACTACATAACTTGGGCAGAATAGATTTGTGGTAGCACTTCCCATCGAGCCACCCTATTCCACTCAGGTATCACCTTCAATGTATCGTCTACGTCATCAAGATAATGACAATAATAATCTTAGCATGGATGACAATATATCTGGATATCTATACCTCTTTCCTCTTAGATTACCATATATATACAACTTTTTTTATTTTTTATGTATAGACATTTATATGAATCATGTATATACTATTTTTTATTTATATGTATAAACATTTACATAGTTATTTTATGGGCATTCATTTTTTTACATGGATCATTTTATTATTATTAACATTGTTGGTGTGTTCTATTTGTATTATTTAAATAAGATAAAATTAAATTAAAAAATATTAAATTAATTTAATTGAATTGAAATAAAAAATATTATTATCTATACTATCAAATATAATATGTTAATTTAATTAATTATAATTTTAACTTGATATATTTTATTTTAATATTTTTAAAATTTTATTTAATTTCATTTATGTTTTAATATAATTATGAAAATTTTCAACAATAATAAAGTCATTGTTATATACCATAACAATAATAATATTAAATTTAATTTTTATAACTTTTAACAATGATATTATCATCATTAAAACTTAAATTTAAAAAATATTTAAATTTTAAAAAGTTTTTAGTGATGATAAAGTTATCGTTGTAGGGTTTAAATTAAAAAATAAAAAAATTATATAATACTTTTAGCGATAACAAAATCATCGCTATAAGTTACATTTTATTTTTTTATTTAAGACTATAGTGACAACATTGTTATCACCAAAAATTGAATCATTGTTAAAAATAAAACTTTTAGTGATGACAATATTTTCACTAAAATATATTTTATAATTTTATAATTTTTAATTTAAACTTATAGCAATGACAAAGTTAAAAGTTACATTAAAAAAAATTTTAAATTTTGAAACCATTTTCTGTAATAATTTTGTCGCTATAAAAACTTTATTTTTACTAATGACTTTATTGTCATAGGTATGGGCCCTTACACCAAAGAATTTTTGCTGATAATATTTTCCCCAATGACTTCAACATTCAACAATGATTGAGATATTTACATCAATAACAAATGTCATTGCTTAAAAGCTTTTTTCCTGTAATGATCTATTTAAAAATGATGATAATTTTAAAATAATTAATAAATTTAAGATGTTAATTTTTTACTTAATTGAAATTAAAATATATGATATTTAAAGATTTTTGGAAAAATGAAAAGTTTAAAATGTTAGTTTTAGAATTAATTAATATTTATTTGGATGCCATATCATTTTTAAAATTATTAGAAAATTAAAAATATCAATTTCTTACTTAACCAATATTAAAAATTTATAACATTTAAAAGTTGCTGAGAAAATAAGGAAACTTAAAAAGCTAGTTTCAAATTTAATGAACATCCAAAGTTTTTGCAAAAGTTTAGTAAGGAAAATGTCAAAAATTAATATGTCAATTTTGAACTAAATCAACATCTAGAGTAATGATATTTATGAGGTTACTAGATTTACGAAAACTTTGTATAACCATTGTTTAGAGATATTTTAAATGATTAGTTAGGAAATATAAAAACTAAACATGTAAAGTTGGTGCTTGAATAATGTTTAATGGTATGGTAACTACCAATTACTTAGAAAATGATAATACATAGGACATCAATTTTTAGTTAACAACTAATATCTAAAGTTGGTAATATCTTTTGTTATAAATAAAGCATGTCTTATTTTTTCATCCTCATTATTACTCTAACTCTCCTTCTTATTTATTTTCAAACTCTATCTCCATCTCTTTTTAGCTTCCTCAACAAAACCCTAGATGTCACTTTATCCTACATGACATATTAATAAGCTACTAATACTCCTTAAATCAACGTTGAGTATAAAGCAAATGTCTTGTTTTAGACTATTAATTCAAAATATCATAGGTGTATTTTTTACTTCTATTTCTCAAATCTTTGTCTCATTCATTCTTTCAATTTTTTTGCATAAGTTATTTTAAGATATTTTTTTGTGTTCTCTTTGTATAACTTCTAAGGTTATATTAAAGTTTTCAGTGATTATCATATATTTAATAAAATATTGTAATGAAGTTCAAAATTGCCCTAAATGCCTTTCTTGATTTTATTTCCTAGATCTTTACCTTCTCCAACATTTTGCACTAGTTTTTTTAAGAAATTTTGGTTTGCATTTTCTTTATATAACTTTTAAGGTTGCATCTAAATTTTAGATACTTATTATATACTTGATAAAATATTGTAATAAAGTTTAAAGTTAGTTGACCAATGATGAAAGATAGAAAAAAATGAAAAAAGTTCAGGAGAATGGGCATTTTTTGTGATTCAAGGAAGGGAAGACCTCATGTCATGACTCAATTTTTAGACCATCATAACCAATATAAAGATATCAATTAAATATCTTTACAAGCCCTTTTTAAATCAAATGAACTTTCTAAATTTAATTGTTTTCAAAAAATATGCATAATGCGAAAATACAAAGTTAATTTTTTTAAACATTATCTGCAAATCCTTTTTATAAACCTCTTTATTTTTCTAAAAATAAATGGAAATTAAATCAAAAAACTATTCTTCAGAATTGATGAAGCTTAATCTTTTAACTACATTTCTTTAAAAAAATTAAGAAAAACTAGAAAATAAAATATATTTTAATTTTTTTAAAAAATATTTTTACCTTTTTCTTTCTTTTTGAATGAATTTCTAAAAAGAGATTTATGGTAACTTTCTTTGGAGTCAAAATCGAAGATAAAGAAAAGAAGTTTTCTTTCTTATTAGGAAATACTTGAAATATAATGACATAAAAAAGGTATACTAGTAAAATATCTATTCATCAGAAGATTATTACTTCCAATAGATTTTTCAAATAGATAGTTTTTTAGGAAACTATTTTCAAAAGAGATGATTTATCATTTAGGATTATAGAAGATAAAAGAAAATAAAGTTATGAAACTTGTCTGAACAACTTTTTCTCAAGAATATTCATCAAGAAACCAAGAAGATTTTTTTTTTCTCAAAGAAACTATCTAAATACTAGATAATGATTTTACTTTAAAGGTTTAAACTATGAAATGAACACAATAGAACTTCAAAAGTTCAAATCATGAAACAAATAAAATAAGATAAAACCAGGCTAAAAGAACTAAAAAAATTTAGAAGATACTATTTTAATTTAAAATACTTTAGAGATAACATTAAATTTAGGAAAGAAATTAGAATTAGTTTCAGTTTAAGACCCATGGGTACTGTTTAAAGAAATAATTAGAAAAACACAAAGAAGATTCCTTGGAAGAGATTTGTATTTAGCTTTAATAAAAATGGAAACAATTTTTCCTTTGGAGAGAAGCCATGCAAGTAACTTGTTATTCATCACAAACTCATTTTGTAATAACCATAAGATAATTGGAATATTATTAGAAACCATATATGTATATGAAATGCATCACATAAATTAATTTTATGAAAGGTTACTTAGGCCATACAATAATTAAGTTAGTAAAGTCTAAAAATAATTATATAGAAAAAGATAGTTAGATCATAATTATACAACATAAAGTTTCTAAAATAGATAGATAAATATGACAATTATCAATCTAGACTAACTATTAGCAGTATGCATATTAAAATAAAAAATCTCAAGGCTGGGGAGAGTGGTAGCAATTCCTTCAGAATTGTTGATGCTGGTGTAGTTATTGCTATTACTATAGCTAGCATAGGATGCAAGGCCATTAGAAAACTCAAACTTATACCAACTAGATATAGTTTATCCTAAGTGTCATTAAATGCTTGGAGATCTTAGTAAATATCACTTGGGACTAGGGTATCTAATAAAAGTATATTTATAAGTGAGTAACAAATTACTTAGTAAGATAGCTATCACACAAGTTTCAAATAAGTTTTGATTAAGAAAATCATTAATATACAATATATATATTAAAACCTTTTCTTACTAGAAAATATTTCACATTATCAATTCTATATACTACACATTATGAGTTAATCACATAGATTAATTATTAGTATAATCATTTGATTAATAATTATATGGCAAGGTGGCATAGATGGTTTCCTCCTTGTGATTCTAGTCTAATAATGAACATGTGCATCCCAATCTTACTTCCCCTTCCTTTACCCCACATTATTTCATATGATTCGGAATATAAGGCATGGCACTAAAACTCCCATCATCTCCATAATGTTTCATATCAAATATCTTGTCAAATTTTGACATCATCATATAGGCATTCAAGTCTTAGAATCATATAAGCATGCCATAGAGTACTCACTAGCCTAGTTTCTACACAAGGTACTTGCTGGCCCATTTTCTTTTTCATATCGAGCACTCTTTGGCCCATATAATACAAAATAGCGTAAAGTTAAAATGTCATTCTTTAGTCATAATCAAAATATAATAAGAGTATAATCTAGCAAGAAAAATTTTACAATTATCTTATCACTTTTCTCATGATCACAACAAATATTAGTGCTTCCATTTTGTATGCTACTATATTGTACTACTTTCAAGAGTTCAATGTCATGAAGCTTCAACCACATAAACATATTATTGTATATACAAGTTACATATTGATTCATGTCATTATCCATCCACTAATCATACAGTAAACTTATGGCTCAACTATGTAGCCTATGGAATAGTATCTATTTTTTTCTATAGAATCCCTATTATCATTCAAGCATACTATGAACCATTGATATAATACATTAGTATGCTATTGAGCAATCAAAAATATCAATCTAAATAACCATATTCCTTAACAAAATTGTAAAGAATACAACTTGAATTTTTCCAAGTTCCACAATTCCCAATTTTAAGTAATTTTAATCCAATGCATAGTAAGTAATAAAATATTTTTCTTCATTTATTAAAGGAAATTTAGGTGCTTCCCAGTGTTAATAAAACTACACAAAACTACCATTTACTAGCAATAAAAAGTTAAGAAAATAAGTATCAAACTTTAGGTTTCAACAAGCATACCTATCTTGAAATTTTCAATTAAAATATCAAACTTCATTAAATTTTTCTCAAATTTTATGCATTTAATAATTAAGATTTAACCTTCATTTAATTTAATGATTAATATTTAAGCATCATTTTCAAACCTTTTTCATACTCAAAACAAGTCACACAAGTTGCCTTTATATTCAAGTATCAAAATTACTCAAAATTGGTACTCTTAAATTTAAAATTCTTTTAAAAATATTAAAATTTTATAAATTTTAATAAAAAATTTCATGATTATTATTTCTACATAAAATAAAAATTTTCAATATTTTTTAATGATAAAACAAGTTGAAAAATCATCCAAAACAATTACTATTTCATATAGTTTGGAGGATAACTTTACTACTTGAAAATAGTAGTTTTGGAAGCAATTTTTTTGCACTATTCTATAAGCTTTCAAACATGTCTTCAAACATATTCTTGCTACATATAATTGTTTCTAATAAATGTTATAATAATTTATAACATAGTGTAGTAAGTTTTTCTCATAAAACTAGTTTTTTTTTTGTATAAAAACTACATGAAACCCAAAAGTTCTACATATTGTTTTCAAAGTGATTTTTGCTTAAAAACTTTAATGTAATCATTCTAGAACCTTTCTTTTAAATCATTGTTTATTGTTTACTAAATTTTTACCATGAAAATAGATTTTTCCCTCTTTAAACATAAGGAACCCAAGATCCCTTTTTGTGTAAAACCAAATCCATTTTCAACTTCAAATTTTAATTTTCATGTATTCTATTATATTTAGTACAAGATAGAATATAATGTAACATCTTTTAAGTAACAACAATATAATTTGCCCTTTTTTCTTATAGAAAACCATGAGTTTCATCTTATGTTCAAAATTTTTTCTTCTATTTTCATGTAAAATCATGTTTTCAAAACTTTGCTAATTAGAGAAATCATTTTCAAAATCAATACTTTTAAACTTTCCATTATTAAACTTTTCAAGAAAAATCTTTCAAGGTAATCCACCATAATAATCATCACTTTAGCATACTATCAACCATAGAAATAGGATAAAGATATTCCACCATAAATAATTATGGCTTCATCACATCAATCAACAATCAACCATAAATACATCATATATATAACAATCTTATTGAAGAAAATCAATTAGAAAAAAAGTGAATCTTTATTCACTCAAGAAAACATGAGAAATTTGATTCTCCTTACCTATAATTTAGAGTGTAGCATCCAAAATAATATAAAGTTAGTGAAAAATCTAAAGAAAGAATTATGAAAAAAAGATAAGTTTATAGATATCTATAAGTTTCTACCTTTATCAAAAGATTAAGAAAGCTTCTATCTTTGAGCAACTTTCAAGAATACTAAAAACCAATAGAATTTCTCTAGAAAATAGATAGAACATTCAAAAACTCAACTCCTCTCTCTTCTTTCTCTATCTAGCCATGTATGCTTGTGGGTGTGAGAGGAATTGAACTATATTAGCCTTTTTATAGGAGAAATATGACTAGGCTTCAAGTAATAACGTTACCATTACCTAAGGCTTGCATTATCCAAGAACATTCCATATTCTTACTTTAAGCCTAAGTTTTGCTATTAAATCATTTATCAATTCTTTAATTGTTAATAAATTCTAAACTAATTAAAAATTACTCTAATGTCCCAAAGTCAAGTTATATTACCTTAAGACCCTTAAATTATGCCAAATTCCTCTTTTCACCTTTATGTAACCATCCACCCTTTAAAATAGGTGAAAAATTGCATTTTTGCTACCCTGAGTCAATTTTAAGATGTTCTTAATTAAAAACACTAAGTTATTCTAAAATTTTATCAACTTTGAATCTTGCATACCTTTAATTTTCTCAAATAACTCATGATAGATTTTTTATCTACAAAAATTATTAAATACTTCTAATAGCATGAATGAGTAATTTTGCTAATTATCTATTAATAGTCACTATTTGACTTAATTTTATTTACCTCTAACTATTGGATTTTTACTGGGTGTTACACCTTATTAGGGTTTTGCAAATTAACAGATCTTAAAAAAATTATATGAAATCAATATAAAATTTATCTTAAATATATAATTGAACAAAAAATTATGAAATTTTAAAATTTTTAATTAAAAATATACATTTTTAATTGGATGCTGAGTTTATTCAATTTTTACTATAAATATTCTTACATGAAAGCCAAAAATCATCATTAAAAAATAATTTGCTAACATTTCATATTGGTTACTTAGTAAAAATTAATGTTTTTAACTCATTACTGTAGATTGGGTTATATAATATATAAAGAAATAATGTCAATTTAGTCAATATAGGGACTAATGTTATTTTATTTTTTTACATTAAGTATGTAACTGACATCACAACTTATTTACAATGATTCTCGATAAGATATGAGTCGTATTTCAATGTATAATTTAGTAAATAACTAATGTTAACCAATTATTTTGCAGTTTTGATTGAACTTTCATATCCATGAAAAATAGTTAATAATATTATATGAGAATATATATATATATATATATATATATATTTATAAATTGAATAATATATATAATTTATTTGATTTAAGAATATATATAATAATGTATATTATGTATATATATTTCTTTTACAAACAACAATCTAAAAAGGATTTGAAAAATTAATGAATTTGATATAATCATATATATTTTATTGTCCTTTTTACTAATTTAATACTAAAATGTGATTATTTTGTGGTGAATTCTCTAGTACCCTAAGAGTTTTGAAACATGGGGTGATATAATAATTTTTAAAAATCATTAGATTAAATTTATTTATTTACATCCATTAAAAAGTAGATAGTTATGATTAGATAATTTTAATTTAATAGTTTTAGGACTTGCCTCATTATCCCTGATTTTGAAACCATAGGGCCACCTAGAAGCATCTTATTTAATATATCATCCATGCAAAAATATATTATTATAGAGTTTAAATTAATTCGCTATTGGTATAAATTATTTTATATTATTAGTAAATAAGAAAATGATATGTTATTAAAGAAGTAATAATAATTTAGATTTTTTCCCTTCTAACAATATTAGAATTTTAACAATTTTTATTAATCTGATAACATATGAATAAATGATAATATAAAATTAATTTCCTAACAATGATTCCATTTTAAATTTTTATATAATCCATGAAATATTATATATATTCAATTATTTTAATAATCAATTATTCTATTATGTGTATCAAATAAGGTAATCACTCCCTCTCACCTAGGGGTAGATATAAGTCGAGTTGTAAACTAACTCAAGTAACCTCAAGTGAATTTACATTGATTTGAAACTTAACTTATATTTAAATAAATTAAAATGTTTAGCTTGAATTTGACTTGAATTAAGGTTGTAAACTATTTGACTCAATTCAATAACTCATTTAGTCTAACTAAATGGACCAAAATCTAAAGTATTGAATAAAAAATAAACCAAGCTAACTCATATTAATGGTTCATTAGCTTGACTCATTTGATTCATTTAGTCTATAATCATTTAAAAAATTTGATGTTTAAATTCATATAAATACATTACATAATATATAATATTATTAATTTGTAACTTGTGCAATGCATGAATTTAGTTATTTTTAATTGATAGCAACTCATAAAATAATTTAATTTTTTAAATTACAAAGTATTCAAATGATTAATGTAAATTATGTGATCATGTTTATACCAATTAAGTAACTATAAAATTGATATAATTATATTTAAATTAAAGAGGATGTACTCTTTTTTAAAACTCATTACTAATTGATAAAATTGTCATATTATTATAATATTAAATTAATAGTGATAATTACTATAATTAGAAGAATGCATGGACGCTTAAGTATTAAGAGAATTAAATTTAGAAAAATAGCATAAAATTATAAATGCATAAAAAGAAATAACACTTATTTATATGAAATTGAACATATATATATTTAGTTTTATATAAATATGAATCATGAGAGATAATAAAAATAAATATTATCCAATTTATTGAACAATCTTTCCAAATATTTTTCAAGTAAAGAATATCTAATTGATCAAACACATCAATCCCTCGAAAAGTTACACGCTGAAATGTAAATGTATATATGCTATATATAACCAAGGATTGAAATTTAATCTATAATAAAAATATGAATGTACATCAGCCTTTAATAGAAATTCAAACGTATATATACTTCAATCCTTGATAGAAAAATTACATTATACGCCTTTTCAATGTAAAACATGTAATAGTATTTTCTTTTATTAGCTTATAATGGAAATATAAATGTACATTAGTCTCATGCCATATTTTGATTTATAAGAAAAAAATAATTTACTTTACATAATGAAGTGAGTTACAAATAATTAATTTACTTTACATAAAAAAATTAGTACAAACTAGCAAACATGAAAGAAGAGAAGGTTTATGAGTTCAAAATTATTGTTTGCTAAATTAGAATTTTCTTTTGCTTGGTTTTTTAGGTGAAAAATATCATTATCGAAATTCAATGCCTCAATCCATTCCTATTCATGTAGATATTTTGAGCAAAACATTGCAGGTGTGATGTAGTCCAATAGAATAATGTCTAATTTTATCATACTATGAAAATTTTAATATTATTGTACATTATATCTTGACATAGTAAAATAAATGAATTTTAAAAATTAAAAAATTATTTTTCTATCTATTATTAAAAAAAATTCCATAGCACAACATTTTCATATATAATTGCATAGGAAGGAATCAAAGGAAAAGATAATATTGAAAAAAGAAAAATTAAAGAAATAGACAACTAATTTGAAAGAGATTAGTAGTCACTAATTATAGTGAAGTGACATGTCAAAAGCAATCATTAAAAGTAATAGTCATTACCTCTTGAGATGACACCATAATGATTCAATAAGCGGATATAGTCAATAGCAAAATAATGTCATTCAAAAACTAAATGGCTTACTTGATTAGAGTTAGGATTGATATAAGATTTTTAAATTTGAGATTGAGAGATAAAAGGAAAAGAAGTGAGATAAAAGAAGGTTCATTAACAGGAAAACTATAAGGTAAAAAGATTGTCAATATTCATTCAAAAAGAAAAATTAATGATAGAGTGTATAGACAATGAGAGTTTAAATATTTTTTAACAATGTAAATAGAGACCAAAAATAGAAATGGAAATTAATTGGATATGAAGGTGAGATTTTTGTCACAATAAATAAATTAATTGCTAATGGTCAACCAATACTTTTAGAAATCAACCATTGTTGTATAAGGAAAAGAAATTCGGAAAATTATTCTATAGAGAAGAAAATGCATGAAAATTAGAAAACTTAGTAAATCAAGAAAAAGAGATTAGAGTGATTATGAAAATATAATAAATAAAGAAAAATCAAGAGTTTTTTTTCTCAATTAAAAAAATTACTATATATAAATGAGATATTCAATCTTAGAAAATGCAGTAAATTAGGGAAAGAGATTAGAGATTACAAAAATATAATAAATAAAAAAAATCAGGAAAAAATTATTTCAAAGAGAAAGAAGATGTATAAAAATTAGAAAAGATAGAAAATTAGAGAAAAAATTAAAGAATTATGAAAATATAATAAATGAGAGAAAGAATTAAGTGAACTTTTTTTCTCAGTTTAATATAAATTATCATTTATAAATGAAAGATTCAGTTCTTTATTTAGATTATACAAATTCGACTTATTTTAGCATAATATTCATTAAAAAGGGATTAATTGTGTGTGTGTGACTTATTATAGTATAATATTTATTGAGAAGAAATGATAAATAAACATGTAATGAGTTATAAAAATGATACTTTCATAAAAGAAGGTAATAAATATCATAACTAATATACAATATTAGGTATTCACTCATACATCACATGAAGGAATATTTATTTTAATAATATAATATTATAATTATATATTAATTATTTATAAAGAAGATTAAATAAAAAATTGATCAATATATAACCAATAGCACTAAGTTAAAAGTCATCTCTTTACTAATTTTACTCAATATTTAAGTATGTGATTGATTTAGATATTATTTTTCAAGATAATTATCATTATTAATAATAGTATTTAACAACATGATTTATGATAATAATAGATTTTTTTTGTAATGATGTTCTATTTTTTATTTATCACATTATAACATAAAATAAAATTTTAAAATTAGTAATTTTATATTATAAATAATTATTTATTTTGATAATATAATATTATAATTATATCTTAGTTATTTATAAATATGATTAGATAAAAAAATTGATCAATATATAGCTAATAAATCTAAACAAATTATTTTTCTAACTTTAAGAAATTTAAAAAAGAAGGTATCCAATAAAATAAAAATTAAAAAAATTAAGGAAGAAACAATGTTATCTCTTCACTTATTTTACTTAACATTCAAGTAGATAATTAGTTTTAAATTTATTTTATCAAAAAATTAATTTTAAATTTAAAATCATGTTAATTAGATATCATTTTTCTAGATAACTATTATTATTAATATTAATATTTAATAATATAATTTATAATAAAAATAGATTGTTTTGTAATAGCAATATATATTTTATATATCACATTACAATATAAAACAAAATTTTGAAAGTAATAATTTTATATTATATACAATTCATTAAAATCAACAAATTATGATCTACATGTTAACTAAAATTCAATATTTTAATATCAAATATTTTTTATTTTTTAATTCACATGGAAAAGGGAAATGGCTTTTGGCTTAAAAATATCAATGACTAACTCATATTTAATGTTATTGAAAAGTTGCATTATAAAAAAGTTCCTTCCTTGAAAATCTATTAAGGATTATAATTTTATATTTTCTCTAAAAATAATATTTCTAAAATGTTAAAAAGTAATTAGTTAGAACTTTGTATAGACATTTAATAATACAATGGATCATTGCTATCCTAAAGTCATGAAACCACAAACTTATTAAGAAATGATAGCAAAATTAAAAGAAATTTGATATGATCACAAATATAATATAGTAAATAAATAAAAAGCATGTAATAGGTGACATAGCTTTAGAAGAAAAATTAATCTACTCTTTAGTCAAAGTTTAAGAAAAATATATTAAGGACATAAAAAAGAAAAGTAAAGGTCAGCAAAATAACATAATTATTTTGAAACATAATAAGAAAAGAAATAATTAATTTGTTTGTGAAATGTAAAAATAAATATATACTTACTATAGTAAGAATTTATCAAATAAAGATGAATTATTATTGTATTTAGTGATAGATATCGTCCGATATCAAATTCAAGCTTTGTTTGTTGGATGCAAGTGGGATTGTTCATTTGTGTATGAAAGTAAAGGATGATTTCATTAAATGAAGATAAGGAGAAAGTGTATTATAAATAAAATTTTATAAATTTTAAATTATATGTAAAATAAGATGAAGATAAAAAAAAATTTCTAATCAGATAAAAATGAAAATAAAAAATAAAAAATTTTCAAATAAAATCAAATAAAGATAGAGATAAAATAACTTACAAATTTTAAAATAGGAAATGTTATATTTATTGATCTCAATGTCTTCGTACATATATTAGGTAAAAAAAAAATAGCCTATTCATGTATATTGTTAACTATAAATTTATAAATTTTATAATTGATAATTCATATGTTATCTAATAGTTCCCTCCTATAATTTCCTCCAAAATTATGCTCTTCCTATGTGAAATCATAAAAAAAAATTATGGTTTTGCAGTTTTACACATTAAGTATCCAATAAGCAAATGGGAATTGATTAAGTTATAATTTTTTTTAAAAGTAGAAAATCCTATCAAATGAAGCACTCATAAAAAAAAGGACAATCAAATTATAATAACAATAATATAAAAAAATAAAATAAATCATAGAAAATAATTATATGATAGGAACAATTTGATTGAGTAACTATAAAAGGTTGAAAATAGTAAGAGAATACATATAAATGTTAAAGATAAAGATGAAAACTCTTATTTCATAGAGAACAATGGCTTTAAAATAACTGAAGATGGAGAGAGAAAAGAAGAAAAATATAAATATAATTTGAAAAAAAATTTATACAAATGAACTAATTAGGTAGTTATGAACTTATAAATATTGAAGATGAAGATGAATATTTTCATTTTAGATAAAATAATTACTTTAAAGTGATTGAAGGCAGAGAGAACAAAGAAACAAAATATAAATATAATTTATGAAGATTTTTATGAGAATAAAATAAATAGATAGTTATAAATTTTAATGATAAATAGAGATTCAAATTCAAATTTAAATTTTTATTGAGAATATATTTAATATTAGAAGAATAAATGAAAAGAGTTATTAGTGGCTCTACATTTATTATTGAATTTTGGTAGCTAATAAATGTAAGAACAATATTTTGTTATTTTATAATTTATTTTTCAAGTAGAGAAGAAATGATAAATTAACTTTTTATTAAAAAAAAAGATAAATTGATACATAATAAATTATGAGAATGACATTTATCATCATATGAAATAAAAATATTATGGCTAATATATAATACAAAATGATAAGTTGATAATAAAAAGAGTAATAAATATTTTTATATCTATCATTGATTGTTGTCACTAGTAAATTAAAGAAAATATTTTTTATTTTATTAATTATCTTTCAAGTAAAGAAAAAATAATAAATTAATTTTTTTTAAAATAAAAATAAATTCACACGTGACGAATTGTGAAAATAACATTGATTATAATGGTTAATATATAAAATAAGAACATAGATATTTATTATCATAATTTATTTTAAAAATATTATTAAGATATATATATATATATATATATATATATATATATATATATATATATATATATATATATATATATATATATAATTTTTTAGGTTGACTCACAAGTTAAATGAGTTGAATTAATTTTAAATTAGGTTTAATTCATTTAACAACTAAGCCAATTTTTTAACTTGAGGCTCAATTTACCACCGAGGGTTTGGACCTAATGGTACAACACTATGCCCTCAAAATAATGTGGTATCTTAGGGTGTGGGATCGAATCTCCACACAACCCCTTCCCCCAATCCTTTTCTCCCTCTCTAAAGAAAAAAAGGAAAAAAGAAAAAATTCCCCTCCCTAGACAAAAAAAAAGAAAAAACTTAAGGGTTAATTTATTTGATTTACAACTCCAATTTACCCAGCCAATTTCGCGAGTGTACGAATTATTTCAATTCATTTCCAATTTGTGTGTTCCACTAAAATCCTCGCGGTTATAAAAATTTTGCATCCTACACTTGTATATACTCATTTTCTTGTATTGAGATTGATATTTCCTCGTCTCATGGTGGGGGCGTGACTTTTGTTTGAGCTTTCCCTTTCTTTATTAACTTATTTTAGAAAAATATGTTGGGTGACGACTTGCAAGCCAGTATATTATTTTTAAAACAATTTTCTCACAATATTCACATAATTAATAATCTTGGTACGAAAAATATGCATCATTTTTTTACCCAAGACACATCCTTTGATGTGATCAATTCAATGCACCGTTGTAATTCATACTTTCACCATTGCAAGAAGATCTTGACAATTACTGGCAATAATTTGATGTGATCCATTCAGTGCACCATCGTAACTTAAAACATTTACCATTGCAAGAAGATCTTGACAATTCCCGGCTGCATGCAATGTAAATAAGAATATATTATAGAAACTATTTAATTTAAGTGATATAAAATATTATTTAAAACAATTTTCTCACAATATTCACATAATTAATAATCTTGGTGCGAAAAATATGCATCATTTTTTCATCTAATATATATATATATATATATATATATATATATATATATATATATATATATATATTAGTAATCAATATATTGCACAAATAAATAATTATTTCAATAATATAATATTATAACTATATGTTAATTATTTATAAAGAAGACTAGATAAAAATGTTAATATACAACCAACAACCTTGAGAAATATCTTATAAAATAAAATATTATAATTTTATTATATATCATTAAATAATTAAAATTAATATTATAGTATAATAAAAGATTGAACTCACAAATTATTTTACATATATTAGATCATATAAAATAAATCTAAAATCTTTTCTTATTTTTAAATACTTATAAGTTAAATCAAAGCTAAACTATTTCAAATAATACCAAATATATGTTGCAATCTTAAAAAAAATCATTCATATTCCTATAATCCTAGATTATAGGTTTGCAAGTGAATAATAATTTCATCTAATAGAAAAAATTTCTAAAGCATAAGTATTCTATAAATAGTAAAAAATACAAAGCCTCTAGAGAAAATCTATGAAGAAGAAAAAGGAAAAAATCTAAGTTAAAATAAGGGAAGGAAATTAGGAATGTTTTGAGAGAGAAAAACTCTTGAAAAATAGCCGAAAGAGTAAAATAAAAATATAGATAATTAATTTAAATTTATTTTATTAAAAAATAATTTTAGATTCAAACATCACATTAATTAGATATCATTTTTTAACATCATTATTATCATTAATATTAATGTTTAATAACATAATTTATAATAAAAATATATTTTCTTTCTAATGACAATAAATTTTTCAATTACTATATTAGTTCATCATAAAATAATTTTTTAAAATAATAATTTTATATTATAGATAACTCATTAAATATAATCTACAAATTTCTATCTACTTGTTGAGTAAAATTCAATATTTTAATATTAATTTTTTTATTTTTAATTCATTTAAAAGAAAGGAATAATTTTTGCTAATAAAATGCCAATAAGGGATTCATATTTAAATATTTTTTAAAAGTTGCATTACAGTAGAAATTAACCAAAAAAAAAACCTCCTTCTAAAATTTGAAAAAGAAAACCTACATAGACCCACAATAATATCATGGATTATTATTTTCTTAAAAATCATGACTAATTATATTTATGAAGTTACAAATTTATTAAAAAATGGTAGAAAAATTAAAAAATTTGATATAATCATAGATATAAAATAATTTGATTGAAATTTCAGAAAAATATATTAAGAATATGGAGAAGAAAAATATTAAAAAATAATATAAATATTTAGAAATATTACCTAGAAAAGTGAAGAATTAGATAATGAAATGAAAAAATAAATAAATTTGTAGTTAGTAAAAAATGTTGTCGGATACCACATTTAAACTTTCTTAAAAAGAAGATGATGTTAACAGGAATAGATTTGATATCAGATTTAACTTTTAAACTTTCTTAGACAATTATAAGTTGAATTATTCACTGATATATATGGGCAAATGGAAATTTGATCAAACATATATGAAGAGAAAGTACATTGTAAATGAGAGTTTATAAATTTTAAATTGAATCTGAAATGAGATAAATATAAGAATAAAAGGATTTCTATTTAAATCAAATAAAAATAAAAATAAAAAAATTTAAATGAAATCAAATAAAATAGAGATAAAATAACTTTTAGATTTTAAAATAGAAAATGCAATTGAGTTTATTTACAAATTTGTTGAATTTAGTTGCAAATCTATAAAAATTTTCAAAAACAACGGTTCACATGACAATTCTGCTCTTCCTATGATTTCTTTCAAAATGTATAATTATCTTTTTCTGTTAAAGGTTATGTAAAATAATCAAAGGATTTATCTAATAAAATAAATAATATAAAAATGCATACTTTTACAATTTTTATTTATAAAAAATTTAATAAGCTAATGAGAATAGATTAAGTTATAAATTTTTTTAAAAAATAAAAATGCAATGAAATAAAATATTTAAAATAAAAAATGGATAATTAAATTGGAACAATAATAGCATAAAAAAAGAAGTAAAAAAAAATTATAAAAAAGAATATACATGGTTGGAGTACTACGGAGCACTCACAAAAGACTACAAATAGCAAAATTAAATGTAAAGTAAAAATTTTCGTAGTAGAGAAGATGACAGTAAGGTGTTGAGAAAAAAGAAATAAAATATAAATATAAGTTAAAATTTTTTTTTGATGAACTTCTTATAAGATTGAAAAAAATTTGATATTTATGAATTTTGATGATAGATAGAAAGTATTTTAAATTTAAATCTTATTAAAAATTAATTTAATATTAAAAAATAAATAAAAATAATAAATTAATATATTATAAATTATGAGAGGGATACTTATTATGGGAAGTGGGAAATTTTATGATTAATAATATATATATATATATATATATATATATATATATATATATATATTTGATGTGATCAATTCATTGCACCGTTGTAATTTATACTTTTCCCACCGCAAGAAGATCTTGACAATTACTGTCAATAATTTGATGTGATCGATTCAGTGCACCAACGTAATTTAAACTTCTACCATTGCAAGATCTTGACAACAACCGGCTGCATGTAATGTCAATAAGAATATATTATAGAGAATATTTAATTTAAGCGATGTAAAATATTATTTAAATTTTTTTATATTTTAAATTTAATTTTAAAATTATATATATAATAATTTAATTATTTTTATTATTATAAAATACATATAATATTATATTTATCATTGATCAATATCGAAAATTTAAGCTATTTAATTATATTTCAAAATCTCGGATTCCAAAGTATACGGTCGTGACGTTAGAATTACGAAAGTGGTGGGATTTTTCTCTATTTATATCAAAGCAGGGTATTATTAGACAGGATTTAAATTTAATTTATTGTGAGTATAAATTAATTTTATATTATTATTTATTTTTAATATTTTCTTAATTAAAATTATTAAAATTATTTTATTATTGTCTTAATTAAATTCAAATTCTATTAAATATGTACAGAAATTGGTAATGACAATGACAAATATCATTCAAAATATGACCATCCTATCATACACGTGGTGTGATCATAATCCATCACGGGAACAGAAAAATTGCACCATAGCCTCTTTTTTTTCTTTCTTTCTTTCCCTTTTTTCTTTTTCTTTTTTATTTTTTGGGGTCAGGTCAAAACCATTTTCAAAAATCGCATCAGCTCCGATTTGAATAAACCCAACTCGATCTGAATTCATAAAGACCGATCACTTGAAATTTTTGAAAGCTTGGATTCATTGAGGTTTGATTTATTTTTCTGAACATAGTTTTTATAAAAAAATTATTTTTTAATATAAATGAGTATAATATATTTTTATATTTTGTGATTTGAAAATAATACTTAAAATAATAGTAGAAAAGAAAATAAATTATTCTTTAAAAAAGAAGAAATTATCTTTCATTAAACTCTATATATTTATCATTAACTATAAGTTATTTTTTACTATCTTAATAATTTATAATTATATTCTTATAAAAGATGTTTTCTATTAAGATAAATCGAGTAAAAAAAAACTATTTAGAAAATTGAAATCAATGGGTTTGAATCCATTAAGAAGATGTAACTTTAAATTTTTTAATAAATTAACTTGTTGCTCCTTATAATTTCAATGAATTTTGAAATTACCCCTACTAGGGTTAGTTATAAATCGAGCCAAATTGTGAGATGTTGGAAACTTGATTTGACTTTTAAGTTGATAAATTAAGCTTATGAACTAAATAAATGATATATGAGTCAAATAATTTGATTTATATATTAAATAAGTTAAGTTTGAATTTAGAGATATTCAATTGGATTGTACTTTGAGTTAACTCAAATAATATATAATATAAAATTAATTAATATATTTATATATATTAATTAGAAATTCTTTTATAATATATATATCTAAATTAAATACTTGTTACAAAGAAAAAGTTGTACTCATAATAAATGTAATTTAATATTTACATTTGAGTTTAAATTATAATTAAAATAAAATAATAAATAAAATTAATAATTAACATTATTAACATTATTCTCATTTTGGAATCAATTATGTGATTAAAATAAATGTAATTTAAGAACTTAATCTAAAAGAGTGTAGGAAGGTGTAAAAATTTTCTAAATGAAAACTCTAGTTGAATATTATAAAAGGTGGATGCAAATATTCTCATTATAAAATAGGAATGATATGCAAAAATTTGAAGTTGTAGGAATGATAAGACAATGACCAATTTATACCTATTAATTAGTTTAATATCAATTTAGTACTTTTTTTATATAATTTTAAAAAATCTAATTTTAATGATAAATTAGGCTAGACATGTGTCTAATTTATGTGTTTTCTAATTGAATCATCTAATCTCATTTGATAATTTGAATATTAGTTTGAGTTTATTGAGTTAAGTTAAGTCAAACTAATTATGAGTTTAATTTGAGCCGAGCTTAAGCTAAAAAATTTGATTTGGATCAAATTTGATATGAGTCATGAGTTAAATAATATTAGATCAAGCTAAGCTTGAGCTAAGTTTAGCTTAACTTGACTTGACCTATTGTTAACCTTACCTCCAATGATTTATTTGCTTCTAATTAGATACTTATAATTTTAATTTATTTTTATTTGATTCTTTCTCAAGTGATAGAAATCAAGTCTGTTACCTTTTAATTGTCTTAATGGAGCCTTTGTTTACATGCTAATTTGATGCTTAGGTGGAAAGAACTTTAGTTTTGATAATTACTACATACCTATTGAGTTGGAAGATTGACTAGGGCTCAACGTAACTATAGCCTATTTCACTAAGGATGGTTGCAATAAAAAAGCCACCCAGTTAGCAAAGGACCCTATAAATTGACTAGTATGCCCATTTTAGAATCTTCTAGCATATACAAAGAAGGCTATTTTACCTTAATTAGAACCTTTTGATCCCTCCCTGTATAAATTGACTTGATACACATTTTTAGACTCTTTGATTATTCTATTACTATTATCACTCTTTCTTTATTACACCCTTTCTGAAATTTTATTTTGTAAAGGAAATAATTAATTAATTATATTAGTTAGAATTAAAATTAAATCTTTATGTAAAATAACTAAATTGTGGTAAGAAAATGTGGATAAGATATTAGATGAAATAAAATTAATTATTTGAATGAATTTAAAGACGAGAACCTTATATGAAATAGATGAGAAAATTTAGGTAAAATAAAATGTTTAAATGTTATAAGTATTTAAAGATGAATATATAAGTATGGAGGAGATTTAGGATATTTTCTCATTTTACCTTTGCACATGTTCCCCATTTTATCCTTCTCAAACCAAGCACACTCTAATTTTTCCCAAAATACCAAATCCATAACCCTTAACTTCTCTAACTATCTTTAGGTTATTCATTTCTTCCTTCATCTTTTCTTTCAATTAAGTTAGAAGAGAGTTAATCTTCACCAAATTCTTCTATAATCATGGTAGGAATGCCTAAACCTCTAATAATTTCAAGTTTTTCTTCCATTTTCGATTTAGTGAAACTTAAGCATGAACTTAAGAGGGAAATTTGGACCCTAACTTCAAACTTGTTAGTTTTGGATGATTAGGGATGTCTAACTCATGATTTCTTCTACCTAAAGTCTTTTTTATATTAGGTACGTGAACATTCTAGCTTTATTTAGAAAATTAAATTAGTTTTATTTAGTTAAAGTTAAAATGTTTAGGTTTTTAAAGAATATATGAGGCATGTACTGATTTGTAATGTTTGATTTGATTTTGATGATAGAATTTGCATAAATGAGGTGTTTTGAATGTTCTTTAATGATTTGGCAAGGATTAGTAGTGTAATAAAAGCATTGAATTTAAGTCACATGAATAGTGAAAATTACATTGTAATATGTAGAAATCCCTACAATAGTTGGCTATAATTGTTAGTTATAGCTTAACAAATTGCTTTCTAGGTAGCTATAATTAACTAGTAATGAAGATTTAGCTTTGAGAAGGGCTTGTAGTTAACTATACCTAGAAAGCTTGTCCTTTAGGAAACCATAATGAAGTATTTAATTAACTATCATACTAGATCTTACTCTTTAGAGATTTATAATTGACTACATAGTCGACTATGACTGTTATGTTGAAGGACTATAGTTGACTATATAAGTAACTTCTTGACACTTAGATCTAGCTTAAGGCCTTTTGTAGTTGATTATATAACTAACTATGCACCCTTCCTAGGTTTGTATAGCCAATTATGTAGTTCACCACCCCTATAAATTTTCAAGATAAGAATCAAGAGTTATATATTATTGTGTATAATTATTATGGGGCATTTAAGAGTAAAAATAAGATATGAGACCACACAAAGAGGCAAAATAGAATATGTGTTATGCATGTGAATGAATATCCTATATGTTCACAAGAAATGTGATGGGGGAAATATAATATGTGTAATAGTTGAACACCAAATTTAATAACAGTTTATAAGGGATAAGGATGATCGAAAAGCACAAGGATAGGCTTATGAGCAATAAGGATGGATGGGAGTCACAAAAAGATTTACCTCCTTTTTTATATTTGTATTCTTTATATCTTATGTGATGTGGATGTGAATTAGATACATTTGGGTGACGGTACTATTATATTTTTATAATTACTTTGTTGATATATTAATGCTAATAAGAAATTGTGAAGTGAAATGTGTGATTAAAGTAGTTAGGTCTAAGGGAGGGTAAATCCAGTTAGTAAGCTTACACTAAACTTATAAATTGTATGTGGCGTGAGTGTTTACATACTAAGTCTTGGACTTAATCTTTTTTTATTTTATTTTACATTCAAATATTGAGCTTCCTCCACCACCACCACCTAGACTCACATGAGTTTATATGGTATGACAATAGGAAGCAAGTGAGTATTTTGATGTAGATTTTTTAAACTTTCTTTTGTCTAGAGTCAAGGACAAAAGGATAAAAACTTATTCCTTTCAAGATTAATTAAACTAACTTATCCACTAGCTTGGATGGATTATAAGTAAAGCTAACTTTATTTTTTGTAATTGAATTTTATTTAATAAATGAAATCTTATTTATTCTTTTTGATGCATGACTTTTTTCCTCAATAACCTATATGTGTTGTGGTATTTTAGTAAGAAAAGTAAGTTAGACTAGTGAAAATTAGATTATTGGATTCTATGCCAATCATAATTAAAATTAAGTCGTGATACTCTCACACTGATTTTAGGATTAAAATGTCTTTAACAAAAACAATTGCTTGAAAGCTTGCTTGTAGGGGCCTTGCAACCAACCACTACAATCTTGTAGTGGAAAACCACTTGGTTACCATCAATCTTTCCATTCTAGTATCCTAAGTTACCAAGTTGCTTCTTATGTAACATACATGACTATTAAAGGAGAGGGTAAAGGATGAAATAATTCCCCCTTTGGGAGCTTAAAACTCAACATTCCAATCTTAAGACTTCATTTAATACTATTGAACAAAACCCTTTGTTGGGTTGGATATGGTGCAATTAGTATTTTAAAACCTAAATCGGATTAATTGATTTGATTGAGAATTAGACCTTAGTCTAGTTTGGATGATAGGTTAAACTTACTCAAGTGGTGGCTTGAACACAGAACACTAAAAATGGTATTCTTTCTACTAGCTACTTGCACCAATACATCTTTTAGTGATTTACTTTGTTTCATTATATATAAAGTCTTTTGTTTTTCATTTTTCCATTAACTTTATTTAAAATTTTTAGATAATTCATATTAAATTGCACTTTGGTGGCATTTGGTTCATAAAATCTTACATTCTTAGGAAAGTGACATTCCCAAAAATGTGATTCTTGAGAATTAATTAATGGGAATATAATATTCCTATATTTGATTTACTATAATTTTTTTTAAAAATATTTTAATATCACATTCTCATTACATTAGAATCTAAGATACTTACCTCCCCCTATGGGAGTATTTTGAAGGAATATTGAGTTAAAAAGATTCCTAGAAATTTGATATTTTCAAATATTTTTTTTTCAAACTTTGAACCAAACATGAGAATATGATATTTTCTTAGAACATTTTTGAGAATGTTAAAAATATTCTACGAACCAAACGTCACCTTTATGTAAGATTTAAACCATTTTTATTTGATAAATATTGTTGCTATTTATAATAACAAATTTAATTTTTTTAATAGATTGAAATGATGTATAATTTTAATATTATAAAATATATTTAAATTGTGTTGGATGTTTGTAATTGTGAAAAAAATTTCTTGTTTTATTTTAAAATTGAAATTTTAATACTACTTTCTATTGTATTTTAATAAGTCAACAATTTTGATATTATAATTGAATGATTCTTAATATTATGATTGAGTAATTCTTAAAATTATGAGAGTAGTTTTTTGATTTGTATAATGATAAGGCTAATTTTTTTTATCATTATCACAATATTAATATTTATTTATTATATTTTAAAAATATATTATTATAAATTAAGTAAATTTAAAATTTTAATATACATATTTATACACAATAGGTTAGCCAATTCAACCACCTAATCTAACTAATTAAACCAGTTCGATTTTGATTCTCATTTTATTAGATTAATGATTAGATCAAGTCTTAAAATATTGGATGCCATGTTATGATAATGTCAACAACTAATCATAAATATATTTGTTTGACTTCTGCAGAAGCCAATTAAATATTTTAAAATTATAAATATTAAATTAGAATAAAATAAATTGCGATTACCTATACGAAATTCACAGAAGCTATAAGAAGCTGCTGCTTAGTTAATTTAACTAATTATTTATCTAACTAAAAAAATTATAAAAGTATCTGTTCTTCTTATTGATAATAATTAATTGATTATAACTTAAAAATAATTAATTTTTAATAATATATCATTTTTATTTATTAATAATATAAAAATTCTATACAATTTATAAATCAAATTTACACTCAAATTTAATCCATCTCTTTCTATTGTTCCCTTGTATTTTTACTAATTTTAAATTGTGGTATGCTCTCACTTCGTAGGACAGGCTCCATCGCTCAAGTTTTGTGCAGAGTTTCCTCCAATCACTGCAGATCCCCCTGCAAAGTGAAATTGATCATCAGACACGGTCGGTGAAGAAGCACTTTTCAACTTTGAAGCAGCCGTGGTATCTGACCGAAGGCATTAATTATCAATTATTTATTTAGAAAATAAAAGAGAATGGATCAGTTGACCTGACTAGTTGTTGCATGTTGATCAGGCAATGCATATTATTGGATCGGTTCGCAAATATTACTAATTACTAATTTATAAATATTAAGGTTGAAATTTCTTAACTTTTCAAATAAGATATATTATATATATCAAAACTAAATTTCTAGATCTCTTATACATAGTTTTTACAAAATTATTCTATTATTTTATATTTGTATATTTAAAATCTAACCTCAAATTTTATTTTCAAAAGAAATTTATAATATTACATTAATATTAAAAATTCAATACTACCCTCATATAAATATTATTAATTATATTATTAATCCCTCTCAATAATTTAATTTGAAAAAAATTATTTTCGATAAAAATAAACTGCTTTTAAGAAGAATCAAATTTGTTAAATTTAAAAATAATATATTTAATAATATTTATATAAAAATAAAACTAAATTTTAAATACTAATGTATCACCGGAAGTTTTTCCCATTGTCAATGCAAACAACTTAATTATTTTTAAATTTAAGTAATGTTACTTGTACACAGATTACAGAGAGAGATTAAGACAACGAAGCCATTATCTGAGGCTGACGTCATGTTTACAAGTTGCAACAGATAATTATTTCTTCATTAATCTTTATTTTAACCTTCCAGAGCTTGTACTCATTTTCCAATTCCTTTGTTTAATTTGACCCAATTACAACTTTGATTTTTTTTTTTTTTTTTTAAGAAAAGAAAGAAGACTGATTGCTCCCTGATCAAAGCAAGACCTCCCGAAAAGTTATAATTAAGCTAGGTGGTGGTAAATTAGTATTAAGATATGTGGGTAAGATATTGAAAATTTTAAATACAATCCTCCTTATTATTAATGTATAAAAAAGTAATGTTAAGGCATTTAATTCATAAAAACATATTTTTTTGCAAATATAATTTTTCAGAATGCAATTAATAAGTAGAATGTTAATTTAATTAGTTTAATTAATAAAGTTTTTAAGGTTATTGTTGCGAAATTGCTTTTTCTATTTATTTGTATATTTCTAAAAATATTGTATAAAACTATCGTCTTTAAGAAAATTAATGATCATCGGAAGCTAACGGATCAACCAGAATGTAACATACTCACTTTCTGTGTGTGAATAATTTGGAGTAACATTGAACTAAAATTATTCTTAAAAAAATGCAAATTTACAGCTAATTATAGCTATTTATTTTGGTAAAAGTGTCTTATCTAATTATGAACCATTTGTAAAAAAACCAATTTCTTTTAAAGTATTTTTTTAAAAAGAATTTGGCAAATCAAACAGGCAATGGTAATTAGATCAACGATATTCTCCATTTTAGAACATATTAAATGAGAAAAATATTTTTTTATGAAAGTGAGATAATTGAATTATAATAATTAAATTTATTATTTATGAACTAAGATAAAAATATAAAATTATATAATTTTTTAAGTGATTACATGATTTTTATTAATATTTAATTTAATTTAATCATTAATATAAGATTTACTAATTATTATTCGTGCCTTTCGTATAAAAATACTCTTATGATATAGTCCTTATATATAATATATATAATATTCCACACATTATTAAAGACGATGGATTGAGAACTTTGATTATTGATCAGATTAGACGCAAGGGCAAGCGGTGGAACATGCCATAAGATATGCCTTAGAACCGATGCCAAAATTGTGGAAGGAGACATCAAATTATATCAAGTCAAAGAATGGAAATCCACATTTATGGGCTTTGTCGTTTTTGTGGCGAAGTCAAGATCTTACAATGCATATAATAAAGGCGCCAAATGCACGTGTTTTGACATTTGCCTCCCTAATCTTTGGATATATATCTTGTTCAAGCAAACAAGTTTGTGGATATAGTTCACTTCAAGAATATCATCAGAACTATTATTAAAAAAAATTTATAATAATTTTTTTTAATAATAAAAATAATTAAATTACTAGATATATAAATAATAACTTGTGATCAATATATAAACCAAAGTAAAACTCAACAAATATCATATTTTATTATATATAATATACGGGGAAGGTAAAATCTTTAGAAAATAACTATATTTTAATATAGTGTGTATTTTAAAGAGAAGAAAATTGAAAAGATAATAATAAGACTAAAACTCCATTTTGATTTGTGTAAAACTGAGTTTTTATCAATTTAGTCTTTTATTGAAAGTTTATATCAATTTGATTTCTGCAAAATTAACTTTATATCAAATTTTAATTCTTTCATTTAATAGCTTCATCTTATTTATGGAGGGATTCAAATTTAAGGTGAAGTTAATCTTATAGGATTAAATTGATATAAATTTTTAATAAAAAATAAATTAATATAAATTCAATCTTATAGGAATTAAAATAAAATTTTAGTATAGGAATAATTAATCTAGACCATTATATAAATGGGATTGTCAACTTTTGGTACAGTTTTGTTTTTTCAAAAAATCGAATATTCTCATTTATTTTGGAGACAATAGGGTTAAATGATAATTTTGAACCACTTTAAATACAAAATAACTTCACACTAAATAAAGATAATTTTACTCTTATAATGAATAACATATTAATAACACTTCTTGTTTTGAACTCAAGACCTCTAAAATAAAATAAAATAATAGCCAACACCTCTAGATCAATCACTTTAACAATATTTTATGAATAACTTATAAATAAAAATAGCTACCAGCCTTTTGAATAGCGATAATATTTATATTAATTAGTATTTTTTAATAAGAAATAATATTGACATTAATTTGATGTAATATTAGTATTTATTTAGTTGATCATTATAATAATTGAAAACTTTGCTCTAATTTTTGTATTCATTTATTTTATCTTTCATATAGTGGATTGGAAAGACTTTCATATCCTCTATTGAAGTCAGTTTCCTACTTAGTTCATCTATTTTATTTCCACTAAAAAATCTCTAATTTTATAGCATTTAAGCATAGTGTTTGTATATAGAGTGACGTTGTTATAAATTAATATTCTTCAACTAGCCTTTCCGCATGTGCTCCTATTAGAGGCCTTTTTTATAAAGAAATTGAAAACTGTAAATATTATTATTGACTATAATTCATTCTCGATTAAAATAATATTAATAGTTAATAGTTCTTAATATTATTTGATGTTTTCAATTTCTTGAAAAAAGAAAAAAGGCATCTGAACATGCACGAGAATATTTTGAACACACTTAAAAGCGCATGTAAAGAGACTAATAAATGAGTATGTCAATTTAATTTTGAATTATATTCTTTTTCTTTCAAATATTATACAAAATACTTATAAAGCTGGATCACTCGTTTAATTTAATTATTTTAGGCCTTCGAGGCATTTCTGCTTGAAATTATTTTCTATTGACTAGTAATATGGTGAATACTTTACACTTGTTATCCTTTAATCGATATTACATGAGCTTTTAATCCATATTTTATACAAAATTGAAACAAAATATAATTTAAAATTTATAAACACAATTGGTCCTAACCTCTAATTTTTTAGAAAAAATTATATTTTACCCACTTGTAACTTTACCTTTTTGTAGTTAACCTACTTGTGGTTTTAAGTGTTGCAAGTTACTTACTTGTACTTTGAATTGTTAATATTTTGCCCATATAAATCATTTTCCATCAAAAATTTAATTGAAAATTCATATGTATTACATTTAATATTTACTTTCATACAATTTGATTCAATTTGAGACTCACTCAAAATTAAATTATCCCAAGAAAAGTCTTCGATTGGGTTTATCCTTTATAATTTAGTTCATGATTACTAAATACAAAGTGTCCAATAGGATTTTTTGGGGGCTAGTTTGTTTTGAATGGACATCAAATCAAATCAAAATTTAGGTAAATAAAAATCACAAGCAATGTTCTTTAGTTTTCTATTAAATTTTGAATAAAAATAGTTTAGGTAAGTGAAATGTTAATAATTGAAAGTATAGGTTGATGAATTATAACATTTAAAATCATAAGTTATGTGAAAAAAGACAAAATCACGTATAAGTTAAATGTGTAATTTTTCATTTTTGTTTTACCAGTAGTGATATTTTATAAGACATCCAATTTCAATATAGCTTATTAAAATTTTTAATTAATTTAAAAATATAAATGATGATATAAATTTTATTTATTAAATATGGATATATACATTTAGAGTTGAAGCTGATATATATTGATAATGCCAGGAAGGGGAAAGATTTCTCAATTGTTGTTTGGTAGTGTTGTGACTTTGAAAAGTCCATGGCCTTGGAATTCTCCTTTCAAGTTATACTTACAAACAAACAGGAATCGGTTGACGGCGGTCTTTAGATGGTTAAACAATTTGTAAACATCACTAAAAATATCTATAACTTTGATATTTTAAGGTGAAGCGAATTATCCAATTTTTAAGATTCAATTATTTTGATGGAGAATATTTAGAGTGTAGAAAGTTTACAAACATGTTGAGGTGCAAGTAGTAATTAATAAATTAGTATCATCTCCTTTTTCATTTGTTATTTTTCTATCATTTTTGGAAAAATAAAGATATATATATATATATATATATATATATATATATATATATATATATATATATATATTTCACTTTAGGATCCATTTTTTCTATTAGGATTCAAAATTTCAAATAAAGTAAATTTGTATTTATCTTTCTCCGGAATTCTATTATTGCAGAATTGTGATACTACATTGGCCAATGATGTTGATTAAAGTGAAAACTAACATAAAATAGTATGGTAGCATTTTAAAAAATATGAGCAACTTAATACGTTGGCTCCAATTAAAAATTAACATTGTAAAACTATAACATCTTTTGACACCAATTATTAGAGAATCAACATCTAAAAGGAGGTGAAGAGTTAGTTTAAAACTAGGGGATAAGGTCACCATGTTGGTTTTTTGAATGATCGATATCAAAAGTGATGGCAACCGCTAACTTTGGAACTTGGTATAACCTAAGATCTTGGCTTGATCTAAATAACCAATATGGTTTATGTACTAGAAGACCTTTACATTTCATGCTCTACTCTCTAACTCTCAATTTTTGTACACCAACAAGCCTTTAACCCCAAAGTTTGTAGTGATAATTTTTGTTAGAAATCTTGTTAAAACATCTGATTCATTTTATGGTGTCTTGACACTCTCACATAATGGATAGGATGTTTTAATGTGATTCCTAACAAGACTCATAGATGGGATGAGTGTTAGTATATGAAAGTTGAAATGTCTCATTCTTTCTTCACTAGAATTTAGGTGGAAGAATTGAACAAACTTATGTTTTTCTATACATACATAATTTGATTCTTCCATTCAAACACTTATGATTAATAAAATTTAAGCAACGATTAAGATTTGACATCAAGGAGTAAACTTGGATTTGCAATTTCATTTGATTGCATACTGTTTTACTATAAAATAATACATGGATTCAATTTTTGTTGTATTTTAAATTCTAAATTTGTAATATAATGTTTTATTGTGATATATGATAATGGTTTATTGCAATTTTGGTGTATAGTACTTTCATTCTATCTTTATGTACTTTCATTTAAAATTTAAAAATATGTTCAAAGATTTAATTATATAATGATAATGATTTATTATTCAACATCTAAAATGGTAACCATTAATTATAACAACCTAAAGGTAAATAAAGGTAAAGTGTTCTTTTTTTTAATAAAATACTATAAACAACATTGGTTATTTAATAAAATTGATGTGGTTTGAAAATTATCAATTATTACATTAGTTATTGAAAACTCAATGTAGAAAAGGTGGACAAACTATTAGATTTGAAAATAGAGTTGAACTTTAAATGTTAGTTTCTATACACAATTAACATTGAAAGTCTATCTCCAGTGGCACTTTCATAATTATGCTTTAAACATTAGATGTTAATTTTAGTTATGTGGAAAGTTTAGATATTAGTTTTTTTATTAATAACTAATGTGGAAAATGTTACATCAACTCATCTTTATTTCTTAGAAACCCAAATAGAAATGTAAACACACTTCACTTATATGGTGATTTGCACTTCATTTATGCATGTTCTCCATTTCATTTTTTCTGGCATTTGTTCAACAATTGTATAGCGTTAACTTTCTTTCATCTTTGAGCATTTGTTTCATGTTATTTAAGGTATTTTGCTTAATTCTATTATGTTTTGTAAGAATTTTAGTTTTAAGGTGTGGTCTTTAAGATTAGATTGGGAGCATTATTGTATATGGTTGAAAAACTTTCATTTTGTGTTTTGAAATTACTCTTCATTGATTGTGAACATGGTTTAGGCTCATTGTTTAATATAAAGAGTTGTGTTCTTAAGTAGATGTCCTATTTTGTACTCCTTTTTTTGAAAAATATAATTTTTGCTTTGATACTACATTTTTAAAGTTATATTCTAAAATGGTGTGGCATTATTATGAACTAATTTTGATTTGTTATGTGTGAAGTTTTGTTTTAGGATCAAATAGAATGTGATAAACTTATTTTTAATCATTTCTTGTTGTTTAAGTTATCATATATATATGCTTAGAAACTTATCAGATATTGCTTAGAACTTAAGTTAAGTGCTTGTATTGCTATTGTTATAACTCTTTAAACAAAAATGACATAGATTCTAGTTCTAGTAAAGGTGGTAAAAAAAGGAAGGCATTAGTCCTATAATTATAAAGGACATGATCATCTAACACACTAAAGGAGAAAGGTCAAGAGTGGATTTCAATGACAAGGGTGCTTATCATCATTAGGCTCTAACATCAAGCACTCGATGACATTAAAGAGAACATCTGGTTGGATATATACATTAAATTGTTATACTGATATTTATTTTGTTATTTATATATACATAATAATCTTTTTGGATTACATATGCAAAAGTGTCATTCATGAGTGTGTCACCTTGCAAACTACCTTTAATATTGTTAAGGAGTGGAGATAATATATTTGACAAGTGATGGCTAGGAGGTGGAGGGACTTTAAGAATAATTTGATTAAGAACTACATCACCAACAAAAGGAAGAGCAATGAAAATCCCTATGACAAATATTAGTGGATTGATCCTAAGAAATAGGCATGCTTCTCAGAGATATATAAGGAAGAAAAGTTTCTAGTAAATGTGGCCATCTCACCAAGTATTTTGTTCCATATCTTGATAGTAAGTTTATTTTTTCATCACTTGTTTTATTTTTTATTTTTGATAATAATCCTAAACTGTAAAGAATAAGACAAACAAGCTAAAAACATTTACAAGGATAAGTTATCTTGGGGTAGGTACAAGAAGCTTAAGGAAGATTTGATAAAAAAAAAGGACTTAAGTAACTACAAAGACTATTAATCAATGTATTAAAGCATATACTCTATACTTAACATAGCACAACATGATTTATAGGTGAGAGCTATAGTTAATTACTGAGGTGGATACATGACTGAGGAGCATTGGTAGGTTGTTGAGTGAATAGCAACTAATGTTATTACTTTATTAGTCAAAAATTAAAATGTTGTTTAGTTATTCGTACATAAGTAATCATGTTTGATTACATCATATTAAGATGAGCTTATGTGTCAAGCTTCCTTGAGAAAGTTTCAAGAGGAAGGGAGAATAAATATATTGATTGCTACTCTAGGAAAATAGGAGCATCTTAAACATATTAGAGGTGTTGGAGGATTAATAGGCCTTAAAGCTTACTTTAAGGGAGCTCTAAAACCTTTCTACATTGGAGGACTATTTGATAAAGATTTGGAGGAGTTAATAATTTATTATTGAAGTGATAGAGAGAATGGAAAAAGATATTATGGAGAAGATGGTGGCAATGTTTAGGTAGGGGACTTGAGATCGACTGTTGTCCTATATGAGGAGGATAAGGGATGGATGGTGGCCTCTAAGCCATAACAAAGTAGCTATTATCCTACTGATCTTATCCCTTTAGTCCTTCTACCATAGGTAAATGCTTGTCACTCAAGTGCTTGTTGCTAGGTACTTTTAATATGTATGTATTTTCATATTGATGTTAATTAATTAGTTTATTTATGTTTATAAGGAGGATATAAATGTTTATTGATGGTTGTGGGATCCTCTATTTAGTAGGTGGTGATAAGCATGGCTTTCTCAAATTGTATGTTCTAGACGCTTAAATTATCAGTGTAAGGTCATAATAGACATTATGAAGGAGGGCACAACTAATATGCCATTGTTAATTGATGAGGTCACTATGATGGCCCATGTAGTTAGCATTTTTTTAGATTAGTTGAGGGCTTTGATTACATTATGTATTAAAGTGAGGGTTTTCCATCTTTTCAAGTTCCTTGTTTATGATTAAATATATTGCCTATATTGTTTGATTCTCAAACTTTTTCATAATTCATATTATGTATCTCATCTAAAAGAAATTAGTAAAAGGCTACCAAAGGTGGACAAAGACAATTATGACAAGCTTAAAGAATTAAAGAATTTGATAGTTTATCCTTAGTGGTCTTCTAAAAAAGTCAAATATCAACCTTTCTAGGAGCTTTGATCCATTGTAGATGAGATGAAAAGATTTAACATTAGACTACTACATATAAGAAAGGATATTGTGGGTGAGTAAATGAAATTAGTCTGACTAGGGAATTCATTATGCAGCTTTTGAACATGCATGAGCTAAATGTTAGTTGCATGTATATTTGGATCATATTTATCTTTGCCTCTAAAGTCTTCCTTTTTTGTTCTCATGTTAGATATTATGAAGTTGAACTTATACATTATGAAAATGATAAATACTTGTATCTTGTTGTTGAGGATATGGAATTTGATACCTTCTTCGATTTCTTAGATCCATACTAGACTTAGTAAGTAGGGATCATGCTAGAGTTTTATTATAAGTACATGGACAAGACTATGACATTGGATAGGAAGCAAGAATGATTTATAGCATTGTATTACAAAAGGTATGTGGGTTTAGGGAATGAGTACTTTATTTTTGTTACATTTTATAAAATGTTATCTTACTTTGATATTAAATAATGTTAGAAAAGCCACTAGATGTTCATTATGATTTATCTTCAGAGGAAGATGGTGTATTAGTGGTTAGGGAAGGCCTTGCAAGACTTGGAAAGCAATAGTCAATGGGACTTTGAGGATACATTACATGATAGACAATGTAAAAAAGTTGAGTAACATCATATACCTAGTATAGTAATCAATCATCATTGTAGGAAATTGACACTCTTTTAATTTAGTTTCTTGAAATGTTCCATACAAGCAAGTAATGTTAGGCATCCATACTTTATGATAAAATATATGACTAAGATGATCAAGCATAAGAAGGTGAATGAAGACCTAGAAAGGGTAATTCATTGGAATTTCTACTAGGTAGACATATATGTAAAACATGGAATCCTATCTTGGAACATACAAGTTTTGTACTCAAACTTGCAATTTTTTGGAGGTGACATGAGCCTCTACAATAAAGAAGAAATGGAAAACTCGCAAGATGAATGGTATATGTATGTCTTAACTAAGACATGTATTGATTTAAAGGGAATGCTAAATGTATATATATGTTGTAGCATGATTCAAATGATAAACTCATCTTGAAACAATGTTGTATGATTTATTTCTATTGGTTTTAGTTATGTTAGCCTTGTTTTTTATGTGATATGTTTTGGTTGCTTGTTTCTAGCTTTTGAACAATAATTGCCAAAAAAAAAATCAAGGAAAATCACATCGGTTATTTACTAAAAACTGATGTCATAATTTATTGACATTGATTTTTTTAAAATTCAATAAATATGAAAAATTAGTTGTTTTACATTTAGAAATTGATTATTAATAAACAAATGTGTTATATTCAACCATTTACAATTTAAACATAATATATTTGATATTAGATGTTGGTTCTAGTGTATAATTGATGTGGGATATTAAACAACTTCTTTTTGCATTTCACTAAAACTTATGAAAACAAAAGTTGGAGTTAAAAAAGAAGGCAAGCCTATTTTAGCACCAAAGTGCAGATTGCATAGTGAGAATGCTTTCATTATAAAATTCATAGTGCTATATGTAGAAATTCTCACAAAAGATCACTTGGGCTTAAATTCAATCAATAGTTTAGCCTTATCTTGCTAACATCTTTTTCTTAACATTAAGATACATTTGTATGCCTTATTTTTTTCTCTAAACTTAACAAAGAACATTTAACTATTATGATTGTGTAGATCTATTTGGATTGTGTTTTTTATTTCATTTTTTTAGGATTTTAAGTTGTGTGGGTATTGATGCATTTCCTATAAAGTAGATAGATCGTAGATCCTTAAGAAGTTATGTGCTATGTTTCAAAGTGTAGATTATTTGTTGAAAATGACAATTCAAAAAATAACAAACTTCATTGTATGCCTTTATATTGTTCATATGTTAAAGAAAGGATTTTACAAGCTAGACATCATACTAAAATAATATGGGTTGAAGATTCTTCCAGCGATTTTGGGGAAAACTTAGAGATGATTGAATTCGTATTTCTCATGCTCATATTTTATGTATATAGTGTCATCTTCTTAATTATTAGTTTTCAATACTTGTTTATAATTTTTAATCTTCTAATAACATGTAAATTTTACATATTATGTTTTGACTCTTCTAGAAAGTACATAAGTCTGGTAATAAATTTTTCTTTAATAGAAGCACATAGTATTACTATTACATTTACAACATTAATTGTGACTTGCTTACCCTTCTTCTATTAGTGGGTTTTATAAGAGGATAATGTAACTTCCTTTTTTTATTTTTAAAGGTATTAATGTCAATTTTTTTTCAATATTTACATATTATTCATTATTTTAATGTCTTCAATTTTTTTGGACCCAATTAAATGCATGAAATTATTGTTATTGAAATTTCTTGTATTGAGATATTATTTTTTATTATAGAGACATTGAGATTAGGTTTGAATGTTGTATTGGGTATATAATAATATGGTTGGATATTCCTTGTAAATAAGTTTTTGTGAATATAGCTTTGAGTGTAGTGGGCCTTACATGACTCTTGAATACATGTTTATTATTTGAAAAAAATGAACGTGATGGATTGAACATTTGATGTCAGCTAATTAAATTGAATTGACATACTATGTCGAATATCATATAGGAAATGATGTCTATTTTTAGTGGTGGTTAATTAAATCACATTTTTAATAAACAATAATGTTAGTCGTTAAAATAAGAACCAATATCATATATCAAATGTTTCAATATCTTAAAAGTGATAAACATGTCAATATTTTTGTGCAAGAACCGATGCTTTTATATTTTTCTATGTTTGTTAAGGAATTGACATCAAATATTTAAATATAAAATGTTGTTCGTATATGCATTGATTCATAATCGATGCGTAACTTATTAACAGTCAACGTTATATTGTAATTTTGCAATAGTGTTCACCCCGTTCTTTTCCTAAGAATGGGAAACGATCTCAATTGGTAATTAATGCCATGGTATAATAAATTGTCAAATGGTCCTATTACATGGCTTTTGCTTTCACAAACGATCACCATTACTTTTCTAAAAAAGAGAAACCATAACTGAAAATGTGAAAAAGGATATACATACCTTCCTTTTCTCATCAAGGATCCAAAAATGTGAAAAAGGATATACACACCTTCCTTTCCTCATCAAAAAATTGTCAAACGGTCCTATTACATGGCTTTTGTTTTCACAAACGATCACCACAACTTTTCTGAAAAAGAGAAACCATAACTGAAAATGTGAAAAAGGATATACACACCTTCCTTTTCTCATAAAAAATCCAAAATGTGAAAAAGGATATACACACCTTGCTATACACACACACACACACAAACAAAAGCCCAACAAGATCGATGATAGCTAATTCAATAAAACTAATCTGCAGTATAATATCGCGATTGCGATTATAACATAAATGAGAACGATGGTAGCTAATTCAGTAAAATTAATCTGCAATATAATACATTTAAATTGTGATTGCGATTATAACATAAAGGAGTGCGCGCGCACACGCACGAGCTCAACGAGAATGACAGTAGCTAATTCAGTAAAATTAATCTGCAATATAATACTTTTAAATCGTGATTGCGATTATAACATAAAGGAGTACTTATGATTCTAAATAGAAATTGCAACAAATTATGGTTGTAAAAGTTAATAAAACAGCAACATTGTTTGTAAAATTACTATTGAGGGTTGAAATTGAAATGTACTATATATAATTACTATTTTCCTTACTACAATTAAAATAGTAACCCTTGGAGAATAAAATAATTTTATCCTGCCTTATTCAAGAGGCCGTACTATTATTTAGGTATAATATACTCAGAATAGTGCATAACTGTATATTAATTTAATTAATTTAGATGGCCTTACTTGATATCCACCCTATTCTTGTTTTGAAATTTAGATAAGATTACTCTTTTATTTTCCATAGAATTATGAATTAAAATCAATGTTGCAAAAATCGGAACGAGCACCCCTGTTTCACCCGAAAATTTGTGCCGAAAGAGCAATTCGGAAACATGGCAGGCATTGGATTCATAAAGGCAGGATTATTTTTTCAAAACCAACGGCTTATATATCTCCTTAACAATTTTCGGCACACACTTTGGCTTCAATTTGTCGGTGTAGGGAGTTTTTTTCCAATCAGAGCACCCCTGTTTCACCCGAAAATTTGACCGATTTGATCGGAAAACCATGAACCGTGAAATCAACCTCTTTGATCTTGAACCTAATCTTTCAAAATTCGATCCAATAATAATAATTAAAAAACTAATGAATCGATCACAGATCAATTTCAGCGAAGTCGTCAAGATTCACACTGTTAAATCAGTTATTTATTTTCTATTTTTCTTTCATTTTAAAAGTAATATTATTTTGTTTAATATTAAGCATGTATTGAAAGCTTAATGTGTCAAATATAACCTCATTTTTTTCAGGCATAATTCATAGAAAATTTTAGTATAAGAATTTTTATGTAATAGAAGTATGAAACAATTTGATATTACTTTTTTCCATCTCTCTCTCTCTCTCTCTATATATATATATATATATATATATATAATTTTACATACTAATATAATTATTTTTATTGTTTTATATTATATTATTAAAATCTCGATTAGATAACCTCAATTCCACCTGATCAAATCATTAATCCTTAAACTATTCGATGGATCAAGACCAATATTCCAAATTTTAAAACATTAATTAATATAGCGAGCGGTGGCTTCAAAAGTTTTGATATTTTCATTTTCATATTTGTGTGTAACTAGCTCAGCTCCTATATAATGTGAAGGATTCTTTTTTAATCAAAATTAACATGCACGCGCGCGCGCGCACGTTTCATGTTTTATAAATAAATATTATCAAAAAGTTATTATAAAATTAATATAATTCATAAAGTTAAAAAGTTATAATAAAAAATATAATGATATACACCTATATAAATGTTTCATGTTTTATAAATAAATATTATCAAAAAGTTATTATAAAATTAATATAATTCATAAAGTTAAAAAGTTATAATAAAAAATATAATGATATACACCTATATAAATGCACACATTATTGTTTTTATCTAAATTTTTTTATAAAAATATTCTATTTTATAAAAAAAATTTATTAAAAATTTAGCGGTAAATTGCATTGTGATATCACTTTCTAAACCTTTTTTTAAAAAAGTACTAGTACTAATCTTTATTTCAAAGATGTACCAATTTTATGAATTTTATTATTATATTTCTAAAATATTCATTTTTAATTATTTTTTATTTTAATCCTTTTTATGCTATATTTTTTGTTGTTTCCTATCCAATTTTAATACCTTTTGTGTTTATTTTGGATCTCGATCCTTGATTGGTGTTTATGGTTGATTGACCTCCTATATTTTTTTATCATCATTGCATTTGTTGATCACTTCTTCTTTTTTTATTACATTGTTATTAGGTAATTGTGATTTTTTATCAATGGAACAATATTTATTGCATATATGTAAGTGTAAGGGTAAGGGTAAAACTATGATATTAAAGATTAACATTAGCACAGACATCTTGATATTTTTTGATTTTGAGGTTCTTTCAACACGTTTGTTGTTTCACACAACCAATATTGTTGATAAGATAATGTACATATCATCAGATCCATTTTTAATGAAAGTTGCATTTAAAGATGGAGTAAAAAAAAAGGATATCCTTTCATGTCATTAACAACAAAAAAGCTAAAAAAAATAACATATTATTTGCAGGTAAAATAGTAACACGTTATTGTTTGATTACTAAATAATAAAATTAACAAAAAATTAAAATAAATAGATAAATTAAGTCTCATTAAAAATAAAATTGCAAAAAATAGTATGTTACTATTTATAGATCAAATAATAACATATTATTATTTGGTATTTAAATAGCAACATCAATAAGAAACTTAAAATAAATTAATAAATAAAGTCTCATTAATAATCAAATTGTCAAAGAATAGCGTGTTGCTATTTGCAAGCCCATACTATCGATAATATAATATACATATTGTCATATCCATTTTCAATGAAAGTTACATTTTAGAGGGGTCCTTTCATATCATTAACAAAAAAAGCTGCTAAAAAAATAATATGTTATTATTTGTAAGCTAAATAATAATAACAAACTATTAAAGAATAACATATTACTGTTTGCATACTAAACAGTAATATGTTATTATTTGATATCCAAATAGTATCATAACAAAAAATTCAAAATAAATGGACAAAATAAGTTTTATTAAAAATCAAACTACCAAAGAATAGCATGTTATTGTTTATTCTATAAATAGTAATATCAACTAAAAATTTAAAATAATTAAATAAATATATTCTTATTAATAATAAAATTGCTAAAGAATAACATATTACTATTTATAGACCAAATAGTAATATTTTATTATTTAATCTCTAGACAGTAATATAAACTAAAAATTTAAAATAAATGAACAAATAAAGTCACACTAACAATCAAATTACTAAAGAACAATAGATAACTATTTACAAGTCAAATAATAACATGTTGCTATTTGATTTCTAAATAATAATATCAACAAAAATTTAAAATAAATAGATAAAGTCTCATTAATAACAAAATTATTAAAAAATAATATGTTATTATTTATAGATCAAAGAGTAATATATTACTATTTAATATTTATATAGTAACATTAACTAAAAATTTAAAATAAATGGATAAATCAAATTTCATTAATGACTAAACTATCAAAGAACAATATATTATTATTTGGAGACTAAACAATAATATTAACAAAAAATTCAAACTAATCAAATAAATATATTCTCATTAATAATAAAACTATTAAAGAATAATATGTTACTATTTGTAGACTAAACAGTAACATGTTACTGTTTGATCTCTAGATAGTAATATGAACTAAAAACTCAAAATAAATGAATAAATCAAGTTACACTAATAACTAAATTGTCAAAGAATAATAGGCCATTGTTTGTAGACTAAATTGTGATATGTTATTATTTGATCTCCCAATAGTAGCATTAACAAAAAACTTAAAATAATAAGATAAATAAAATCTCATTAATAACAAAATTGTCAAAGAATATACAATTAAATGAATAAAAAATAGAATATACAATTAAATGAATAAAAAATAAATGAAGATAATGTCAAAGAACATGACATGAAGCAATACAAGTTGAATAATGGCAACATACTAATAAGAGCATGATATTGTTCGTGACATTTGGTGGCTTGTCATTTATAATTGAGTTTGATTTGTTGAGTTGCTTCACAAGGACTGCACAGTGATTATATGAGATTTGACAGTTTTTGTTTCGATACTTTTGTTTGTTTTGTAACGCACTATAAGTGTATCATTTTATTCTTTTGGGTTTTGTAGTAATTTACTATTTATGGTTGGACCTAAATGAAAGAAAGTAGATTTAAGCTATCTTGTTGTAATAAATCACAAAAAATAGTACCAGATTGATTTTTCCCTTAAATTTAATATAAGGTACTAAAATTGGTAATAAAATTAAAAAAAAATTGAAGTCTAAGTTTGTAGATGTTCAATCTTGTCAAATATATATATATTTTAAAATTTGTTTAAAGTATAAAATCACTTTTTTTTTATCAATAAACACATTGTGACTTATTATACTTAAGTACTATAATGATTTATAACATGAGTATATACAAATAATTCATTAAAATATGAAAAATATTTAAATAAAAAATAATTATTTTACATTATACAAATATTCTACTTAGAAATAATTTTTAAATTCGGTATGTTTGAAACGGTGAATAATAAGAATATAAGTGAAATTATAAAATAAATAATTTAAAGTTCAATATAATTTAGAACGTAGCAAGAAATCTATTGTAATGATTATTAAATTTAATTAATAGTATGGAAGGATACTATTATAAATAAAATGTTTTAAAAATATATTTATAATGTTAAAGTTAAAATTTATATATTTACCATTAAATTAGTCTTATTAAAACCAAGTGATAACTTATATAAAATATATACTCATATAAGCATTATAACAAAAATAATATTAAATAAATATAGAGGAGCACTATAATGATTTATAATATAGACATATATTAATAATTCGTTAAAAATATGAAATATATTTGAATAAAAATAAATAATTTTAAGATTTGAAGATAAATATTAAATGTGATTTGTTTGTAGATTAAGAAAAATTTTCATTTAATTAAATATGATAAAAAAAACTAAATAGTTTCCATGTATTAAATTTAGAAATGAAGTCAATTAATCATATAAAATATAAAAATGAGAGGCATTCCATTAAATCCTTTTTGACATGAATTGTTTTAGGTTATTTTGGAAGGATTTTTTTTCTTTTGACAGAAAAATTTGCATGTGAAAGAGATTCAGAGGAAGATATATAAATATATAAATAGAAATATAGATATAGATATAAATAGAATATTGATATATAACATAAATTCTTCAAAAAAATATAAAGTGATATATCATTGATTCTCTTCCCATTTTATTTTCTATCCATATCTTCTTTTAAATATTTTAAAGACAAATATTAGAATCAGTTCAAAAATAATTATAAGGTTTTTAATATGAGATAAATATTAAATAGTTGATTAGTATATTGCAATTTTTTATTTAAAAGAGGATAAAAAATTATATAATTCTAATATATGAAATTTAGAAAGAAAGTAAATTAATTTAATAAAATATAAAATACTAGACATTACATTAAATGCTATTTGATATGAATTTGTTTAGAAATTATTTTGGGAGGAGAATTTTTCTTAGGAAGGAAATTTGTAGGTGGAAGAGTTTTAGAAGAAAATATAAATACATAATTTAATATTAACCTTTTTAAAAATTTTAAATTATATTTATTTTAGAAAAATTTCATACTTCACCCCCACAAATTAAAATTTCTTGCTTTACACTTAATGGAATGGTTGCTTAAGATATGTATTCTTCGAAACCTCAAAGATTCTATGTTAAGCATGTGCCCTACCTTAATTAAGTATATATTTTCTGAAAGAAAGATTACGTAAGGAAATTTATATTGTTGCTTTCAGTCTTTTTATACAATGAACGTGGACAAGTCACAAACCATGCTATTTTAAAATGAATGTCAAGCAATGATAAAAAAAAATATATATAAATAAAACTTGTAAATTAAAGTCCTTTTGATTCAATTAATCACATCACTTATTACAATATAGAAAATTTGAATAAATTAAATTAAATATGAATAAAATTGTCTTTATTTTAATTTTATCAAAATATACAATAAATAAGATTGAATAAATTAAAACAAGTGTATATAAATTTATTGAATCTATGATTGGTTGCTTACTACTGAAAGAAAAGAAAAATAATTGCATGGAATTATTCTACCACCCTACGATATACTATTAATTATTTTATTGTCAATGCATAATAAGGTCTCAAATGGAGACTTTAAATTAAAGAATTAACTGGAATGAGTCCGTCAGCACACAGAGCCATGAAGTCAGACTTCACGACTTGACCCTGTAAGTTTTTCTCCAAACCAGACAAAGCCACGTAACATCATATGACTTTTCTTCCCCTATAATAGAAGGTTCTCCACTGTTTTGAAATAGCTCTCAGACTCATATATCTGGGCAGACAAGAGAGAGAAAACCACACAAACATAAAGGGAGAAAAAGAAAATCGAATTTGGAAAGAACAATAAGAGAGATTATGGATTGCGAAGATTTCACCAAGGATGATTGCAGTGTAGACGACGAAGTTCAACTCCCTGGGTTTCGATTTCATCCGACGGACCAAGAACTTGTCGGCTTTTATCTTCGCCGGAAGCTTGACGAAAAACCTCTTAGAATCGAGCTCATCAAACAGATTGATATTTACAAATACGATCCTTGGGATCTTCCAAGTATGTTTTCACTCTAGCTGCACCTACTTCACTGCTTATTTGATTTCTTGCTAATATATGTCTTATTTCTTGTCTATTTGATGATTAAATTTCTAATATTTAAATGAAGGCGATTTTAAGCAGAAGAAATGGAAAAGTAGGGTTTTCTTAAAACACTACCTCTTAATTATCTTGAGAGAAAATTATATACATATAATTTGTCTCTTCTTTTTCAAAAATCTATATATGATAGAAAAAATCAGGTATTCAAGAATTTTGAAAGCATGTAAAAACACTATTAAGATTCCACGAGAGAAATTTTTAAGGAAATATCCTATCCAGTCAATTGCATCAAAGTGCAATTTGATGTTTATTCCATATATAGTAAATGGAGTTACACTGCGTGAGTCTTTGGACTTCCATTTTCTTAACCATAGCTTGAGTTTTGATTTCTATTTTCTAAACAGTGCGTGCAGGCACGCACACATATATAATCATCAGTGTATTTCACTCAATTTTCTTTGAAATCTTGAAATTATTGCATTCTTAATTAAACCGGATTTAAACTGACTTTCATCGGCTAAAATAGACCGCACAAATTTAAGTTTTGGGTGTGTGTGTTTGAGGGGGGGGGGGGGGGGAATAGAGCGCACAAAGTTAAGTTTTGGGCGCGCGCGTGTGTGTGTGTTATTATGTGAATCTTAAAAAAAATTTGATATGGGTGCTAATAAGAGCAAGTCTTTGTTTGAATATGGCGTAGAAGCAAGTAGCACAGGGGGAGAGAAAGAATGGTACTTCTTCTGCAGAAGAGGGAGGAAATACAGAAATAGCATAAGGCCAAACAGAGTGACAGGGTCTGGTTTCTGGAAAGCAACAGGCATAGACAAACCTGTTTACTCACTTGCAGGAGAAGGCAATGATTGCATCGGACTCAAGAAGACGCTCGTTTACTACCGCGGCAGCGCCGGCAAGGGCACCAAAACTGACTGGATGATGCACGAGTTTCGCCTTCCCTCCAATACTGACACCATTCAAAACTCCAAACTTCCCAATTCCAACACCAAGGATGACTCAGCTATTGCCCAGGAAGCTGTGAGTAACTTAAACTATTTACTATACACACACACATATAGAGCATAGCATATCAAGTGAGGGTAATCGTTTTATACAAAAGCAAAAGGAGTAAATTATGATCACCCACACAAACGTAGCATAGCATATCAAGTGATGGGTAATCTTTTTATACAAAAGGAGTAAATTATATTTTATATTAATTAATAATTTGGATTAGATATCATATACACCATCACATAAACATTTGCAAAATTCACGTTACTTTATACTTTAATTTTGAACATTAATATTAGGTACTATGATTACAGTTTATTTTTCTCAATCTTATGTAGCAGTCATAACGTTGTAATCACAATTTGAATATTTATCCTTTATTTATTTTTTAAAAGATATTTTTATAAGAAAAATCTCATTTTCTTATATATAAATTGTGAAGTATCATGTATTCTTATAATTTATATTTAAAAAATATAATACCTAGGAATATAATAATGGAGGAAAGTAACTTCCTCTTTTAAAAAGATAAAGTTATATATTACCAAATTCTTTATATTTTATATTGAATATTTAAGTTATTTTTTACCATCTTAAATTTTATAATTATATTTATACAATGATAATTTTCATCGAAATAAACAGAACCTTAATGTATTCGGCTCCTTGTTTAATTATGGAAGTCTGATAAAGTCCATCATTCCTTCTTCTTTTTTTAGTACGTTGACGGCAAGAAAGTTAATATAAATTTAAGACCTCCATTATACTACCCAACCTCTTAGAACTAAATCACCGATTGCACTTGCCAATGTTTCTTGTCTAATTCTATAGTATCAGATTTTTGTGTACATATCTACTATCTTTTAATTCTGTTTTTATCACTATGCCTTGCCCCTCTTATATTCTTGACTACCCGTTGCTATGTGATATTACAAATAACAAGTCTATTCCCGCTCCATTTTGTACGTGAGAATATTATAAATTTTAATAGAGTTTAGAATCTATAGATGACATGAGATGATGTGAGAATGAAAGTGAGAGATAGAATATGTGAATAACACAACTGTTTTAGATATATGGCTGTGATTGTAGATCATTTGAAGCACTGAATTAGTGCCAACCACTTCTACACCGTGCACACAACAAATAAATAAACCTCGTATTTACACCTACTGTTGTACTGTGGACAGGAAGTATGGACCTTGTGTAGAATTTTCAAGAGAAATGTGACACAAAGAAAGTTGACATCGGACTGGAGGCAACTAGCTGCAAAGCGTCAATCCAACGTTGACAAGAACACAAGAACAAGCAGCGTGGACTTTAACACTAATCAAGAATCATACATCAATTTCGGTGCAAGCAGCTTTTCTCATTATGAATATCAGAAAGAGCAGAAGCCCTTCATTAATAACTACACAAATGATCCCAGAAATAATCAGTTTCATCAGGTAAGCCAGTTTGGCTCTCATCAACCGATGCAAGCACAACCTCAATTGGGTGCACCATCTTCTAACTTTTGGATAAATCAATCTGCCAATGATTCGTTTGCCTCTGAGAACTGGGATGAGCTAGGATCAGTAGTGAAGTTCGCTCTTGATTCGCCTTTGATGTAAGTTATGGTTTTAAATTTCAGTTTCGAAGACCAACACGATAAAAAATATTATAGTCGCTCACCAAAGTTTGAAACTATGCTGTAAATAAATTTATATAGGTTTAACACTTGTATCAGATATACACGTTAGGGTAGTGTGGATTTGTATGAACTAGTGAGTAGTTATAGTAAAAATTATATATTTTGAGAAGACATGTTGACCTGAAATGGACCTGTGGTTTGGTGTCCTGTTAACCCTTCCAAAGTTCAGATTGAAATTCCTTTTATTTGATTTTTTAATTTGTTAATTTGTAAAAAAAATTATTTTGGTTATGTATGATTGGTAGAATCATTCCTTATAAAGAATTTTAAGATAATGTAATTCTAGGAATGCAATTCATGAAATGCCATATTTCTATATTTGGCTCAATTAAAATGATTTTTAAAAGATCTAAATATTATATTTTAATTAATTTATGTAATTTTAGAAATATTTTTATTTAATTACAAAAATATCTTTGTTATATTGAACAGTTGATCAATACTAACAAGTTGATGAATCAATATCAATAAATAATAATTAATTATAATAGATAGTGGTGGGTAACAATAGATGGATAATATGATTAATAATAGTATGTAATTGTAGCAAGTGATGGTGAAAAAAAAAATGAGTGATGGTGAGTGATAGTGAATAGTGGAAATGATAGGCATTGATGGCTAAAGGTGGTAATGATGTTAAAATTTTAATGAAAAATTGAGCAAATTGATTTTTTAATGGGAGTAAAACATTTTCGTATTGTGAAAATTTTAAAATACCCACCATTTATGAAAATTTTAAAGAATGAGGATATTTGACAAATAATATTTTTATTGACTTTTAGCAAATATATAGCTGATTTCATGGAGGCAGAGAGCCTCGCATTCTAAAATAGTTGATTGACAAATGATGTGCAATAAAAAAAACTCTAAATAGTTATTTTTCATATTTACCCTTATTAACAAAAAAAAAAATTAGAGATTATTTTTTTAAATAATTTTCTATCTTTTTGTTTTTAAAAATAGAAGAATCTATTTAATAAACTATTTTCAGAATCTATTTTTAAAAACTGTTTTGTAAATGTATGACTTAAAAATAAGAAAACAGAAATAACTTTTAATTATTTTTTGAATTTATTTTCTTGTTTTGAATGTTACTTTTATAATTAAATAAAATATTTCTTTATCTATAATATTAATCTCCCTTTAATCTTAGTTTCCCTTTAATCTAAAAATAGTTTTTAAGAATAAAAAATAGTTTTTAAAAATATAAAAATAAAAACATATATAAACACACCCTTAAGTTCTAACCCTCCTTACTCCTTTTTCTTCCACTATCAATCTTCAAAAGATTATAATTATTTATTTCTAAAAAATTTAATAAATAATAACTTACAATATATAACTTTTAATTAAAAATTTTAATTAGATAAATAATATATACAATATGAAATATTATTAAAGTAAAAGAATATTTAAATAGATTATAAAATATTTTAATGTTCTTATGTATGATTTTGCATATAATAGTTAATAGTAAATAACTAATTTTACTAAATTTTATTTAAATAGTTAGTGTTATCATCTAATTGAGTTAATATAACTAACTATTAGTTAATAAATAATTGAATCAATTAACCATTAATCTAACTAGTAGATTTTCAAACAGAGCCAATGTAGAGATATAATGATTTTAAAAAATGTGAATATTTCCAAAAATTAAAAAAAAAAGATTTTTTGAACTAACCACCATTTTAAATAAATTAACCTTTTATTGGATTTTAATTTATTAGCTATAATTACATTACTCTATAACAATACTCGAAAAACAAATTTGATTTAAAGAAATTAATCTTCAACTTGAACCCAATAAAAATGACTCATGGAAGATTAATTGGCAGTTGAGTTAACTCATCAACTGAAATTAAGAATTAATAATGAGAAACTTCAAAACTTTCTCGTACCAAGAAATTAAAACGAAAAAGAAGGGAAAAAAATGACACCCGAGGAGTACATTTTTAAGCTTGGTCATCTAGTTTGTTTCATTATAACGTTTTATAAAAACTTAATACTTTTCATGTATCCCATTGATTGGGTGCACGCAAAATTTTTGTATACTCTAATTATAATATATCTTTAGTAAATTTGATAATTGATTTCTTTTTCTCCCTATTAATTAAGAGTAAGGATGCCCACAAGAATTTTTCATGTGCACGGAATGCCACTCGTACAGGTATTAAGCTATCGTCTCTTCCCATGAATTGAGTCCAATTTCTTTGTAATGATGTCATGGAAATTTCGTTTCCCAAACTATAGTTAATGTTTAGTTTTGGGCATTCAAGCCCCTTTTGAACCCAAAAAAAAAAAAACTTAAAACTTTTTTAGTAACTTAAATAGTTAATATTTCATTATTTGTTACTACCTAAAAATTTAAATTGCAGTCTGTAATGCATCATTGCTATGGACTACATCACAATTACAATTTTCTACAAATTTGTATTGTAATTTTTGCATTTAACCACAATTTTATTTATACATTATTATAAAATTGTTGATTTACATTGGATGTTTAACAAATCAGACTTCGGAACTGAATTGCTCTTTTATTGAGCATCATAATAAATATTTTATAACATTAAGTGCAAAACTCTTATGAAAAACAAATATTATGTTAATTTTAATAACAAATAAACAATCATTGTTTTTGGTAGGTCATACAACTTAGTAAGCAGTCACATTAAATACATTGATTTTTGATAAAAAAAAATTGATGTGAAATATTTGTCTATTATTTTTTAACATTAGTTTTTGACTTCTCTATCATACTACTTATAGTTAAAATTGATAAAATTTACCATTTTTATCAAAAATGTGTTTTTTAAGTTAAAAACTTAGAAAGATTATAATTTCATGGTTGGTTGTCTATTTGGGGTAAATCATATGTCAATTTTATGTAACTTTTCAAAAGTTATCTATTTTCAAAGAGTCAAAGACATTTTGCCTTTTCCAGAATTGTGAAAAATAATTTTTTTCAAGAATTTTTTTTTCATTTTTTCCATCTATAGTTGTCATTTAGTTGATTTTGGTCTCCACTATAACATTATATTTAATATATAATAAGTATTTAATACTCAATTATAATCCCAAAAGTCATATAAAGGAAACAAAAATAAAAATATCTTGAAAACAGGCAAAAAATTAAAAAAATGAAAAAGATGAAGATCTAAGAAATAGAAGTTATAAAGAAATGCCTTTTATGATTTGAATTGGTGGTTTGGAATGTAATTGTTGTTTAACCAGTTTTGATCTATGCTGTAACATTTTATCAAATACATAATTGTCATCTAATATTCTAATACAACATCAAAAGTTATAAAAATACAATACAAACAAAAATATCTTAAAAAATGCATAAAAATTGAAAAAATGAAAAAAAAATAAAGATCTAAGAAATAAAAGTAAGAAAGATACCTTTTATAGTATGAACTAGCGACCTAGAATAGTAAGACTTTTGCTTAATACCCAGTATTAATTGATAAAGTATCGCTAGTTCATTGATATATGGTGGAAGATAAAGGAACATTTAGTGTTTTGTAGAGATAACTAGATGAAGACAGGGATTGAGTTTGAAAATGAATAAGAAGGAAGTGAGAGTTGTAGGTAAAAAAAATAAAATATGCTTTATTTATAGTGCAAAAAAGTCATCGCATCTAAGGTTCTTAATAAAATTTTGCAATACTTTTAAATATTGATTAATTCTAAAATTGACATTTTAAATTTCTTTTATTTTCTAGCAACTTTGAAATGTCATAAATTTTAACGTTGGTTGAGTAAAAAACTAATGTCTTAAGTTTTTTAATAATGTCAAAAATATCATTACTTCTAAATAAATGTTGGTTACTTTTAAAATTGACATTTCAAGTATTTTTGTTTTCTTAATAACCTTTAAATGTCATATATTATAACTTCAATTAAGTAAAAAACTAACATTTTAAGTTTTTTCATAATTTCAAAAAATGTCACTATGTTCAAATAGATATTGGTTAATCCTAAAATTGATATCTTAGGTTTCTTCATTTTTCCAGTAATTTTTAAATGTCATATATTAAGACATTGATTAAGTAAAAAATTGACGTCTTGAGTTTCCTAATACCTTTAAAAATGATACTATGTTCAAATAGACACTAGTTAATTTTAAAATAAACATTTTAAATTTCCTCATTTTCTAAGCAACCTTCAAATATAATACATTATGGCATCAATTAAGTAAAAAAATTATCATTTTAAGTTTTCTAATAAATTTTAAACTATTACCACATCTAAATAGGTGTTGGTTATTTATAAAATTAACGTTTTAAGTTTTTTCATTTTTTCTAGTAACCTTTAAATATTATACATTATAACACCGATTAAATAAAAAACCATCATCTTAAGCTTTATAAGAATTTCAAAAATGCCATCATATCAAAATTGACATCAATTATAGTGATTAATCATTATTTTAGTTTCAATAATTTCAAAAATGTCATCTAGTCATTATGGACATTAGTTTCAATAATTTCAAATGCCTTAATTAAGGATGATGTTATTGCTTTAAAATGTATCATTATATTTCCGCAAAGAAAATATCATTATAATTTATGTAATTATTGCTATAGTTAAGGCCGTGGCCTTATAGTAATAATTCTTGTTCAGCAAATAATAATATAGGGAATTAGTTAACCTTAATGATGGGGATTGAGGTATTTGGTTCCCGACATCAAATATTTCTTGAAATTTTAATACTTCTAGGATTTTTTTTCTGCTAAATGAAATGGGAGAAATGTTATAAAAAAGAAGAAGAAAAAGACGGAACTACACAGGAATAACTCTAGGGGTAACAACCCTACTAACGTTAACTAACAGTAAGATTTGAAGATCTGGAGGTGGCCGCATCAAGAAAGTAGTTCGTCGCTTATTCGAAATGCTACGAATTGTTAACCAATGACACACTTATTTCCTTCTTTATATTTGTGATGAATTTTGACCATCCAATTTCTACGTAACAAATTCTTGATATTTCATCACAACTCTCCTTGCTAGATTCTCCAACCAAAAGAGACCCCACCAAAATTTAAAGTCTGTCTCTAATTTTATGGATTTAAATCCAATCCCATGCCAAAAACAAACCTCCCAATGGTTCCCAAGCCCCTGCAACTAGAACATCACAGTGCCCTAAATTTTTAAAGGATCCTCGAATCCATTCACCTCTACTATTTCGGATAAAACCACCACGTCCCAGCTTAGCCGATTGATTATTATTTGCTTCCTCGGTATTCATTTTCACCCATTCATAATCTGGGCATCTCTATCTAACATCAATGGTACGGGTACTCGCCATGCATTCCATATGTTGAATCAAATTTGTACCTTTTGTGATATCATTAATATACCTCCAAATTATGGTTGATGGATGCTCTGGAAAAATAAAATTTTGATAAAAAATGCTTCTATGTCTCAACTGTCAGCAAAACCATACTGCAACACCCCATTTTAATAGCGAATTAAATACCGAACCTTGCATCCCAACACCAAAGGATTTAAATTGCGGTTGCGGTTGCGGTCGCATCACGATGCAAACGAATGTGAAAAAATGCAGTCATAATAATATAAAATTGCAGATGCGGTCTGCCCAAAAAATACAATATTGTGGGCAATATTGCCGTTGCGGACTGTTTTTTAAATCCTAGCCCAACACCATCGAGATTGGATGCACCCCACTGGTGCAAATCTTTTGTGAAAAAAACTACGTCTCTAGCATTCACTCACTAAAGCCAGCCAAACATTGCGGATGCTTAGGCAGTCTCGGACAGAATGTATCCGGTCTTCGACTGCTGAATGGCGACGAGAGCAAAGTGGATTGCCTAGATTTCTTTAATTGCGTTCTTCATTTTTTAGCAACCACCATTGCATAAATGCCAAAGAAAATAGCGAATTTTTTCAGGCCTAAACCAGCTCCAAATCTTTTCCAAATATTGAATGGAGTGGATCTCCATTACTAAGCGAGCATATCATAAGCGCTACTAATTGAGAAAACTCCATTCTTACTCTAATGCTTGATTATCTCATCAGTTACCGCATTATTATCCGGAGGTAGTATGACTTATAATTGCTTTGAATATCAAATGGTAAGTAATCGTAAATAACTGCCATTTCCAACCCATGTTATAATTGCCCAAATTAACAACTAAACAGGTTTGGAGAGGCTGTGGAATAGGTTGACAAGCTAACTCTTGGAGTCTGTAACTCTCCAATCAAATATCCTTCTATGAAACTGATTGATTTACCATTTCTAACCTAGCAAGCTGTACTATCTAAAAAATGACGCCAGAGATTTCAAAAGTTCTTCCACATTAACGAATCACCATTCTTTTGTTAGGATAATGCTTGAAATTTGTGGGAGCATTTGTGAATAAGTATTTTGAATTAGTCAAAATAGTTGGTTCTATCTTATCCCTGTTTTTATGCAATTAGCTAGTCTGGTTGTTATATTTTTTAGGAGTCTTATCTCTTCAGATTATTATGGCTGTAAAATAGCTAATTGGTTGAGCATTTACTTGTATTTAAGCATTAGCCTTTATGAATGGAATAATCACTTCTATAACTTGTCTTTTATGTGTGCACACTGACCATTTGAGAGAAGTTCTGTTAGTTTTGTCTTCCTTTTGTAACAAAGAGAAGAAGTTGTAGTTTTTGTTTCTTTGACATTTGGTATTTGAACTTGGTTTCGAACTTTTAGAACAAGCCTACTTTAAGTTAGGATTTAGAGTAGATGATGAATAGCAACATAATTTAGCCATCAATCCGACTATTTAAAGGCATTGGGTATGATGTTTGGAGTACCAAGATGAAGACCCTCTTCATCTCTTAAGACTTATGGGAGTTGGTGTAGAGTGGATACACCGAAGAAGGCCTTGGAGTAGATGCTCGTAGTTTAATATAAAAGAAAGATGCTAAAGCTCTTTACTTAATTTAGCAAGTAGTGAATGATAATCTTTTTCATCAAATTTCTACCGCAACCAAGTTGAAGGAAGCATGGGATGCACTTTAAAGAGGCCATCATGGTATTGCAAAGGTAATTATAGTCAAGTTACAAACTCTTAAAAGTAAAATTAAGAGTTATTTTATGAAAGATGATGGAAATGTTAATGATTATTTAACTAAGATGATAGAAATTGTGAGTCAAATAAGAAAGTATGGTGAAGAACTTTCTGAGAAGAAAGTTGTGGAAAAAGTATCAAGAAGCTTGCCAAAGAAACTTTATCATGCTGTGGCTGCCATTGAAAAGTCTGAGGACCTCAACCAAATGACCTTAGATGAATTGTGTGGATCTTTACAATCTCACAAAGATAGAATTTAGAGGTATGATGAATCCTTAACGAGCAGGCTTTCCAAACAAAACTGTGAATTTTCAAAGACAATAAGGGTGAATCCAGGGGCACTATAGGACAAAGAGGCTATTTCTTTCATGGAAAATCAGATGGTGGTAGAAGTGGTGGTTGTTCAAATCATCATAAGTGATATCATAATGAAGCTGAAAACAAAGGTGACTCTCAAAACCAAAAACCTCAATGTTATTATTGCAAAAAATTTGGTCATATTTGAAAGATTTTGTAGAATAAAATAAAGGCAAGCACATTTTGCCCAAGAAAAAGAAAAAGATGAAATTGAAAGTCTATTTCTTGCATGTTATTTTGCTAAAGAATGTGCTCTAGATATGTGGTGCGTAGATATTGGGTGCAATAATCATATGATAGGAAGACTTGAAGCCTTCACAAATTTGGATAATTCTATGAGAAATTGCAAAACTAAATTCTTATTCCATAGAAAATGTTTATAAGTACCCGATTTGGAGTCTACTTATTAAGTGTGGGGCAATTGTTATTAGAAAAATATTCTCTTATTTTTATGATCTAACTTGTTATGTGTACAAGGACAAGTCAAAGAAGCAATTGTTGGTGGAGGTTTCAATGGCTAAAAACAAGATTTTCTTTTTTTATTTTGACAAAGAGCAAAAGCTTGCATTGAAAGCCATTTCACTTGACAATAATTGACTTTGGCACCATAGGTATGGCCACATAAGCAATAAAAGGCTTGAGATTCTTTTTGGGCAAAAGATAGCGAATGGACTATCTTAACTTAAACTCTCTAATGATGCTTGTGAAAGTTGTATGGTGGGAAAGCAACATAGGGAGTCTTTTCCAAAGGTAGCACCCGAAGAGCTACCTCACCTACAGAATTGATACATGCAGATGTTTGTGGCCCATGCAAACTCATTCTTTGAATGGCAGTAGGTATTTAATTGTGTTTGTTAATGATTTTAGTATATTTACATGGGTTTATTATGTGAAAGAAAAATTAGATGCATTGCCAATTTTTAAAAAGTTTAAAGCTCTTATAAAGAAGTAGAGTGGGCAGTAGTTGAAAATTCTGCGGACTGATCATGGTGGTGAATTTGTGTCAAAGGAATTTGGTTCATTTTGTGATGAATATGGCATTCAAAGATAGCTAATAACAAGTTACACACTTCAGCAAAATGGAGTAGCTAAGCAGAGGAACCGGACACTAATAGAAATGGCAAAATGCATGCTTAATGCTAAAAAACTTCCAAAAAGGTTTTGGGCTAAAGTAATTCACATTGTTGCCTACATTATTAATCAAAGTCCCACATTTGCTTTGCATGAACAAACCCCTTTTAAGGCATTTCATGGATGGAAGCCAAAGGTCACTCATTTTAGAATTTTTGGTTGCACTGTACATGTTCACATTCTTTCACAAAAAAGGAAGAAACTTGACTATAATAGTATGAAGTGCATTTTTGTTAGATATAATATTGAAACCAAGGGATATAGATTTTATGATCCACTTGCTAGGAAGTTATTAATAAGTCGTGATGCTATTTTTGACGAAAATAATTCTTGGAATTGGAAAGAACAATCTATTTTAGGCTACGTTCCTGAAGATGAGGACAACAAAGAGAACCAATTTGAAATAGGAGAGGCTAGCAACAATGATAATGGAGGTTCAAGTTCTTCTACACCTTTTGATAGTTCTACAAATCCCACTACATCAGAATCTTCCTCTACTAAAACTCTAATTAGAAGATGGGGCTTGTTACATGAAATTTATGTAAGAATAAAAAGGTGCCAATTTGCTAAAATTATGGAGCCAAGTGTCTTTCAAAAAGTTATCAAGTATAAAGAGTAGTGTTCTACAACGGATGAAGAAATGAAAGCATTTGAAAGAAACAAGACTTGGGAACTAGTTGACTTGCCAAGTGATAAAAAAGTAGTAGGGTTGAAATGGATTTAAAAGATTAAACAAAAATCAGATGACTCAATTCAAAAATTCAAAGCATAGCTAATTGCAAGAGGATATATGCAATGTAAAGGTATTGATTTTTTTTGGCACATTTTCCCTTGTTGTTAGATTTGATACTATATGCATTGTTTTAGCTCTTGCTACTCATAACAAGTGGAAAGTCTATCAATTTGATATAAAATTGACCTTCTTAAATGGTGTGTTGGATGAAGAGGTGTATGTGCAACAACCATAAGGATATGAAATTGTAGGTGAAGAAATAAAAGTCTATTGTGTAAAGAAAGCACTCTATGGGTTGAAATAAACTTCATGGGCATGGTACTTAAGGATTGATAATCATTTTAAGAATCATGGCTTTCAAAAAAGTGCAAGTGAGCCTACTTTATATGTAAAAACAAGAAGTGCAACTAAGGTAATTATTATATGTCTCTACATGGATGACTCGATTTGCACTGGAAATTATAATGTTTTGATAGATGAATTTAGAAGTTTTATGATCCATGAATTTGAGATGACATATTTAGGCTTGATGAATTGTTTATTGGGATTAGAAGTGTTTCAATGTGATGTTGGAATTTTTATTTCCCAAGGAAAATATGTCAAAGACTTGCTATAAAGGTTTCAACTGCAAGATTGCAATCTTGTGGGCTTTCCTATGATAACTAATAAAAAATTCAAATTGGAAGATGGGGAAGAAAAAATTGATGCTTAGATTTATAGAAGCTTAATTGGAAGTTTATTATATCTTACAAATAGTAGGCTTGATATAATGCATGCAACATGTATGTTGTCTAAGTTCATGCAAAGTCCAAGCAAAACTAATTTTAGAGTTGCCAAAAGGATTTTGAGATATTTAAAAGTCATTATCACTTTTGACCTATTGTATTTAGCCACTAATAACTTTGAATTATGTGGTTTTTTTAACAATGATTGGGTAAGTTTCATTGATTATAGAAGAAGTACAACTGGCTATGTTCTTAACACTAGATTAGGTGCCATATGTTGGAACTTAAAAGAAGCAATCATCTATTATGCTTTCATTTTCAAAGGTTGAATATATGGCAATTACTTTTGCTACTTGCAAGCTGTATAGGTGAGAAAGATCTTAGAAGATATGAAGCAACAACAATCAAAGGCAATAACCATCTTTTGTGATAACCAGTCCACAATTGCAATGACAAAGAATCTAGTATTTCATAATCGTACAAGGCACATAGACACTCAACATCATTTTATAAGGGAATTGGTTACAAAATAAAGGATTGAGGTGAAATATTGCATACTAAAGAACAAGCAGCTGATATGTTCACAAAGCCAATGTCATTAGAGAAATTTTCATACTTATGGAGCAAATTAGGTGTTGTGCATTTTAGCATTAGGGGGGAGTGTTAGGATGATGCTTGAAATTTTTGGAACCATTTGTGAATAAATATTTTGAATTAGTAAAAAAAGTTATTTTTATCTTATCCTTATTAGCCAGTTAACTTGTTATGTTTTTTAGAAGTCTTGTCTTTTCAAATTATTAGGGTTGTAAAATAACTAGTTGGTTAAGCATTTATTTATATTTGAGCATTAACCTTTATGAATGAAATAATCAATTCTGCAACGTGTCTTTTGTGTGTGCACACTGACCATTTAAGAGAAGTCATGTTAGTTTTGTTTTTCTCTTATAATAGAGAGAAGAAGTTGCAGTATTTGTTTCTTTGACATCTTTGCCATTGGAAATAAGGTCTAACTTTGATTTTTCAAATACTTTCTCTTTAAAGCTTTAGTCCACAAATCTTTGCGTCCCTTGTGAAGTTATGAAATAGACTTTAAGAGGCATGTATCATTCATTTCAAACTTCTAAATCTTAATCCCCAATTTCTTTAGATTGATAGAATTTTTGCCATGTCACCATATAAAGTCTCTTTTGATCATGATCATAGACAATCGTACATTCATACTTTTTAATTTCCATGAGAATTGACTTAGGAATGGACATAGTCTACATAGTGTAAAGATAAAGAGCTTGAATGACAATATGGACCTACTTGCCATAAAAAGACACATGGATTTCCATCTTGCTAAATGATTTTGGACTTTCTTGATCAAATAGCCAAAAGTGGCTTTTGTAACTTTGTTTATGAACAATCCACACTCCAAAATACATCCCTAAGTTTGATGAATGAGAAAAACCATTCTTATTAATGATCATTTCTCTGATATTTGCTTTCATATTTCTAGAGAAAAATGTGAGTTTTCATATGATTGAGTTTTTGGTCTAAAATTTCATAGAAGGCCTTAATACATTTGAGAACCACATCAATGTGCAATATAAGAAATAATAAATTAAATGATGATACTTTTTGTGATGATAAAAACTTAGTCATTGGTAATACATAATAATACTTTTATTGATGACATGTGATATATTAAAATTCCACAGGTGTGAAATTTTCCTATTGAAAATTAGTCTAGAACTAATAATGATGACAAAGTCATCGATGAAAATAGGGAAAAAATTTTAGCAAGAAAAATGAAATCTTTAATGATGGTGATTATCGCCGGTGAAAATAAAGAAATTTTGACCGCCAATATACTTGATAAATTGTGATGACTTTATCGTTGTTGAAAGCTTTGGCATTTTACTAACAACATTGTCATAATTGAAGAACACTTGAGAAATTGTGCTGCATGGACTTCTATATTCTTTACCAATGACAGTGTTGTCATTGAAGATTCTATAACTTTTGTCGACAATAGTGTCACCATCGAAGGCCCCTTAATTTTTACTGATGTCCCTTTAATGATAACTTAGAATTATGTTATTGTTGAAAGTCTTTCGGCTATAAATGCCCTAAGTGCCATTTCACTCTTGTTTGTGCCGAGAAGGAAAAGGAATAACGGTTAGAGAGAAAAGGCAAGATTTATTTATTTTTGTATAAATTCTATTATTTCTATATTTTCTTATTTATATTTTTTGAATTATTAGTTTTTATTGTTGTTAATTGGTATTAATATTTGACATTTGATCTCCATTTGATTAGTATATTTATTCTATTAATATATGTGAATCAAATTTTATTACATTTTATTTGAGTATGTAATTTATGAGGTAATTAATATGAAATACGTTAATTTAATTTGATGATATGATTATTTTGACATGAAATAAATTCCGTTTGGTTCTATATCTTGTAAATGTTAAATGTATTTATGTAGTTTTATTTCAATATACAATTTATGAATTTAATTTTTTTGTTGTTATATTAGTGGGTAAAATTATAATTTTGTATATATATATAATATGTGTATAAAATATTTAGTTAAGTTGACACGAGATAAAGTTGTTATAAGGTTCTGTTTACAATTTAGGTATAGTTTAAAATAAAAAAATTTTAGTTACATTTTACTTTCAAAATTGAAATAATGTAATAAAAATTAAAAATATTTTTAAAAAATATATTAATATAAAAATAAACTTTTGGGTATATAATTAAAATTTTTCAATATAAATTAATAAAAATATTTTAAAGAAAATGTGTAAGAAAAAATTCACATATTATAAATACATTTTATGCAAATATTATGAATGTATAAATAAGATATTTGGAAAGTTTTTAAAATTTAGAATATTTATATATGTAAAAAATAAAATTATATATTAAATAAGCAAAAAATATTGAGATATTGAAAATAGAAAACATAAAAAATATTGAATATATAAATAAATCATTTCAATAGATTGAAAATTTTAATATTTTTATACAATTTTTTTGAATATATAATCACATTTTGATTAATATAAACTAATAGATATATGTTAATGAAAATGTGTATCTATAAAAAATTCAAAATCATGGCAATACATCTGAATAATTATACATTAAATATATGAATAAAGAATTTTAAATTTTTAAGAAATTAAATTTTTTATATATTCAACAATGAAATTAGATATTATTTAAATAAATAATAAGAACTAAAAAAAATACATATAAATTATATACCAATAAGTAACAATAAGATTACATACAATTATACACCACAAGAATGAATCTCATTTGGGGCGGCATTACCCATGGATTTCACAGGATTTTCCAGCAGATTTCCCACAATTATATGGGTCCGGCAGATTTCCATAGGAAAAGCAAATCTGTGGGAACGACGACGTGGGAAAGATCTTCCCATGGATTTTTGTAGCGATTGTTCCCCACAATTTTCACACGAAATTTACCCCCTTTTCCCACGGTCATTCTATTCAAAAATATTATTTTTGAAAATGAAAATGTATATTAAAATTTTATTTTTGTGTGGAAATCCATGGGAAATATATTTCCACACAATTCATGGCTGCCTTAAATCTGTGTAAAATCCATGGGAAATGGTTCAAAATAGGAAAAAGAATTTAAAAATTGATAACAACAAATTTGGATAGTCATTCTTGGATGAAAGTCATTTAAATGAAATAATTGTTATGAAGATTCCCTATCCAAATTTCATTAATAAAGTTAACAACATCCAAATTCAAATAATATAATAACTATTCTCTCCTAAATCATTATCTATGTTATGGTGTTGCTCGCTATGCTGTTGCATTGTTATTGCTCTCTCATGTGCTGCTACATAGGATTGGTGGGACTATAAAAAGGTGGTGGTGTTAGGATGGGAGTAAGTAGCATCAAATTAGTGCAATCATATAGAAACTTTAAAACCAACTCATATTGACTTGACTGAATTTGCCACTCAGCTTTGAATGCAACAACTCTATTTTCCACCTCTTGTTGAACTCTATTATTCACATCTTATTGCCATGATAGCTACAAACTTAAGAACAACCTACTGCTACTTTCACCATGCATAACAATACATGCTTACAATCCTAACCCATAAATTCTGCCCTTATTACTCTCTCCAACCATGGTTATCCAATAAGATAATTCTAGTGTTGGGTTCAGTATTGAATCACCAAGTTAGGACTCATTCCTCATTTTCTAAAAATTCTCCTGCAATACCAAACAAACTGAAATTTCAAACATTATCTTTTATACCAATTATTTAAATAACAAATAAAAAGGTAAATGGTTACATAATATTCCTTACATAAGTTTGTCTAGTCTTTTCATTAGCTCAAGAAGCATCTCTTTTTTGGTTACATAATATTCCTTACATAATATCACTTATTAGCCTTGGAAGGTAAATTTTTCATAAACACAATCAAACACTGGCACAATACAATATTCTTTTACCATCAGGTTACAAGCATCATAGTGATAACATATAGAGGCCAAAATCATTTCATTTTATGCCATCTTTCTAATGTACATGATTATCCCTTGTCTTATATGAGCCATGTCACAATCACAAATAATCTTACTTATCTTCCCATTACCATTTTACCTTTGCAAGGGACTCTTCATATCTTAACCTATCTATCCTTCTAGTCATGCTTCTTAATTCAGTAATATTAACTTGCTGAATTTTTTTTATGTTTTACAATTAACCCTATTCTTAAATATGCAGAAATCAGAATTTCAGAGTCTAACCTAACCTAGTTTGCAACCCAAAAGACACCTAACCATGGATACATACAATTAATCATTACATAAATTCATGTACTCACATATCACATGTCTTATCAATCTTTAGATTAATTACTTGTTCTTTAACCTTTATTAAATCTATTTCATAAATCATAGCATATAGAAAACATTAGGTTTGGCTTTTACACTATTTGAGTTACTGTCAGAGGCACTTGGGCAACAGCAAGTAAGCGCTCAACATCTAACTTCATGACAATACTTCTACAAGAGTAGATGGGTGGCCTTCAAGTTCTTCATGAGAATCAACAGATTGGTGCTCTTCCTGTGGATGGAGCTTTGTTCACTACCAGCTGAGATGGTGGTTCAAGCCTCGCCTCTGTTTAAGCTTAAGTTCGCAGATGGTTGTTGAAGACTCACCTCCATTTGAGCTTAAGCTGGTAGAATTTGCTCTAGCGTGTGTTGCTTGAACATGGATGGGGTGCCATTGTGAGAGTGGGAAGAAAATGGAGATGGGTTAGGGATTGGGAATACTAGTCTGCTAGTACGAGTTGAGGCAAAAGGAAATATGGGAAAACTAGTGGAGGGAAGCATACTTGGAAAAGGAAATTTTGGGAAATGAAATTTTAAATGAAGGATTCAAATTTGGGCAAGAAAATATTGGCGGTAAGATTCGAACCAGACGTTATGTTCTAGGGAAAGTTTGTCTGCAACAAAAATGAAGCACTAAGCTTGCTGGTACCATTATACAAAATTTTATATAGGTATACACACTAAGCCCATGCTACACACGACTTAATATTTAATATAAAAATAATAAAATTTTTAAAAATAATATTACATTTATATATTAAAACATATTATTTAATTTATAAAAAAGAATAAAATTTTTAAAAAATATATTATGTTTCTTTTTTATTATTTTAAATTTAATTGTATATAACTTATATAATAATATAATAATAAAAAATAATGATAAAAATATCAATACTTATATCATATTTATTACAATGAAATGAAAATAAGATTGAGAAAGACAATAAGAATAAAGTAAAAAAATCTTTCCATAGTTGTGTTTGATACATGAAAATTATATATGAATGAAGTAGAGAATGAGTATTTAATGATAATAATATTCTTAATAAGAAAATGTAATTTTTATTTAACAATATAATTTTGATACCTAATAAATAATACCACTTTTTTTTACCTCAATATCAACTGAATATTTTGGACATAATTTTAATATTTCTTACCTTGAAATAAATAATAAACTATTAATATTATTCAATTTTCACATGAAAAATAAAATTAGTATAATTAGATCTAATCTGTATTCACCTTTTTTTAATCTTTGTTGAAATAAATGGTTGCATAAAACATTGAACAATTCATAAATCTTATTTAAAATGTGTCATAATTATTCATTCATTTTAATATTCAAAATTTTACTATCCATCTATATAATTTTATTTAAATTATAAAATTAATTGAAGTTAAATATGAATAAATTTAATTTTAATCTTCTAATATTTTTTAAAAATAAAATATGCAATCAATTAATAAATACTATACTAAAATTTTAATTATTTAAAATAGTTAAAAATGTAAATATAAAATATATAATATCATACATATTACTTAGTGTATTAATATCTGTGGTATAAATAATAAACATGAATATGTAAAATAGGAAAACATAAAATGAAGAAAATTAAAAAATGAAAAACAATGTCTGAACTATAAAATAATAAGAGTTAAAATAAAATATGTAATAAAATAAATTAATTTAATTAAATAAAAGTTTTAACTCATTTAAAATATTTTTCACATAAATTTTTTTATTATGTTAAATTTATATTACTCAATTGTATTTGAATTGTAAATAATATAAATAAGAAGAAAATTGAAAAGAAATATAAAATAGTATATGAGGTATAAAGTTTTGATAAAATCTCAATTAATATATATTTAATTTGATATATAGTATTTAAATTTGATATCAACGGAACTTTGATAAAATTTAAATAAATAAATTTAATTTTAACTTTTAAATATCATTTTAAAATATAACATGAAATTATTTAAAATATTTCTATATAAACACTATAATTTATTTAAAATATTTATAAAAACTTAAATTAAATATAAAATATTGAATATTATATATATATATTATTTAATGATATTAAAATATGAATTATAAGTAACAGACATAGACATGAAAATAAAAAATATGAAATAAAAAAAAGAGAAACAATGATTAAACTATAAAACAATTAAAGTTAAAATAAAAAATATAGTAAAACAAATCAAATTAATTAAATAGAAACTTAAATTATTTAAAATAAATTTTTATTAAAATATTTACACTATGTTAAATTTATAATACTAATAGTATTTAAATTATATTTATAAATTATGAATAATATAAATGAAAAATATAAAAACTAGTTACAAGTACAGTGTTGAGCGAGAAAAAAATTACCCAAAACTCAACATGTGTGCATAAAAAAAAAAAGAAGAATACATCATAATCACCAAAGAAACTCTTTTTTCCATAGATAGTATAGATTCAATCCATATATTTTAATCTTGCAGAAGTTTATTTCCTGTGAAAAATTGAGAATTCCGGACATGAAAAAGTTCATTTCCCGCGGATTTTTGAGGCGGTAAGAGCCGCCCAAAAATTCTGAATTCTGAATGATCTCTTTTCATTGTCAAAAAGTACATTTCCCTTGGATATTTTACACGGATAAGGCCGCCCCAACCCTGTAATCACGGGAAATGCCGCCCCAAAAGAGATATATTCTTGCAGTGATATATTTTAAAAAATTTCAAAATCATAGAATATCATGTAAAAAGATAATGACCAACATATTTTACATAATTTTCATTGATATGAAAATATAATTTTAAATATATAATTAAATATTAAAAATATAATTATTTAAATATAAAATAATTATTTTTAAATTTTGTATGTTTCAAACGTTGTCTAATAAGAATATTAGTGGAATTATAAAATAAATAATTTAAATAATTTTTTAAAAATTTAATATTTAATATAATTTAAAATGTAGCAAGAAATCTATTGTAATAATTATTAAATTTAATTAACAATATGAAATATAGTACTATAAATAAAATATTTTAAAAATGTATTTATAATGTAAACGTTAAAATATATATTTATCATTAAATTAGTCTTATTAAAAAAGGTGGTAACTTATATAAAATATATACTCATATAAGAATTATAGTAAAAATAATATTAAATAAGTATGCAAGAGCATTATAATGATTTATAATATGGACATATATCAATAATTCATTAAAAATATAAAATATATTTGAATAAAAAAAATTTTAAGATTTGAATATAAATAATAAATATGATTTGTTTGTAGATTAAGAAAAATTTTCATTTAATTATATATGATAAAAAAATTGTTGTATATTAAATTTAGAAAGGAAGTGAATTAATCAACTAAAATATAAAAATGACAGGCATTCCATTAAATCTTTTTTGACATGAAATTTTTTAGATTATTTTGGGAGGAATTTTTTTCTTGTTTTGATAGAAAAATTTATAGGTGAAAGAAATTTAGAGGAAGATATATAAATAGATAAATATAAATATAGATATAGATATAGATATAAATAGAATATTGATATATAAGATGAATTCCTCAAAAAAAAATATAAAGTGATATATCATTGATTCTTTTTCCATTTTATTTTCTATCCATATATTCTTTTAAATATTTTTAAGATAAATATTAAATATAGTTTATTAGTAAATTGTAAAAAAATTTCTTTATTTAAAAGAGGATAGAAAATTATATAACTATAATATATTAAATTTAGAAAGAAAATAAATTAATCTAATAAAATATAAAAATACTAAGCATTGTATTAAATACTGTTTGATATGAATTTGTTTATAAATTATTTTGGGAGGAGAATTTTTTTTAGGAAGGAAATTTGTAGGTGGAAGAGTTTTAGAAGAAGATATAAATAGATAATTTAATATTGACCTTCTTAAAATTGTTAAAATTATATTTATTTTAGAAAATTTTCATACTTCACCCTCACAATTAAAATTTCTTGCTTTACCATTAATAGAATGGTTGTTTAGGATATGTATTCTTAAAAACCTCAAAGATTCTATGTTAAGCATGTGAAATAGCATAATTAAGTATATATATTCTGAAAGATAGATTACGTAAGGAAATTTATATTGTTGCTTTCAATCTTTTTATACAATGAATGTGGACAAGTCACAAACCATGCTATTTTAAAATGAATGTCAAGCAACGATTAAAAAAATTATCCCTAAAAATGCAACTACGTTAAACTAGATTGGGCGAGCTTTGCCACTTAATATAGTCTTACTTAACTTAAATTCAGATTAGTTGATACTTAATGTGATGTATCGATGGTTATATATAAAAAAAACTTGTATATTAAAGTCGTTTTGATCCAATCAATCACATCACTGATTACAACATAGAAAAATTGAATAAATTAAATTAAATATGAATAAAATTGTCTTTCTTTTAATTTTATCAAAATATATAATATATAAGGTTCAATAAATTAAAACTAGTGTTAAGTAAATTTATTGAATCTATGATTGGTTGCTTACTACTGAAAGAATACGGAATTTTTCCACCACCCTACATTATACTGTTAATTATTTTATTGTCAATACATAATAGGGTCTCCAATGGAGACTTTAAATTAAAGAATTAACTGGACTGGGTCCATCAGCACACAGAGCCATGGAGTCAGACTTCACGACTTGAGCCTGTGCGTTTTTCTTTAAGTCAGACAAGGCCACCTAACATCATATGACTTCTCTTCTATAAAATAGAAGGTTCTCCACTTCTTTGAAATTTCTCTCAGACTCATTTATCTTGGCAGACAAGGGAGAGAAAACCGCACAAACATAAAGAGAGAAAGAGAAAATCGAATTTGGAAGGAACAATAAGAGAGATTATGGATTGTGAAGATTTCGCCAAGGATGATTGCAGTATGGACGATGAAGTTCAACTTCCTGGGTTTCGATTTCATCCGACAGACGAAGAACTTGTCGGCTTTTATCTTCGCCGGAAGCTTGACGAAAAACCTCTCAGGATGGAGCTCATCAAACAGATTGATGTTTACAAATACGAACCTTGGGATCTTCCAAGTATGTTTTCACTCTTGCTGCACCTACTTCACTGCTTATTTGATTTCTTGATAATATATGTTTCATTTCTTGTTTATTTGATGATTAAATTTCTAATATTTAAATGAAGACGATTTTAAGCAGAAGAAATAGAAAAGTAGGGTTTTCTTAAAACACTACATCTTAATTAGCTTGAGGAAAATTATACACATATAATTTGCCTCTCCTTTTTCAAAAATCTATATATGATAGAAAAAATCGGGGATTCAAGAATTTTGAAAGCATGTAGAAACAATATTAAGATTCTACAAGAGAAATTTTTAAGGAAATATCATATTCAATCAATTATATCAAAGTGCAATTAGATGTTCATTCGATATATGATAAATGGAGTTACACTGCGTGAGTCTTTGGACTTCCATTTTCTTAACCATAGCTTCAGTTTTGATTTCCATTTTGTAAACAGTGCGTGCACACACGCACACATATATAATTACATATCATCAGTGTATTTCACTCATTTTTCTAGAAAGTCTTGAAATTATTGCATTCTTAATTAAACCGGATTTAAACTAACTTCTATCGGCTAAAATAGAGCGCACAAAGTTAGATGTATCTGTGTTTGTGTGTGTGTTATTATGTGAATCTTACAAAAATTTTGATATGGGTGGTGCTAACAAGTGTAAGTCTTTGTTTGAATATGCCGTAGAAGCAAGTAGCACAGGGGGAGAGAAAGAGTGGTACTTCTTCTGCAAAAGAGGGAGGAAATATAGAAATAGCATAAGGCCAAACAGAGTGACAGGGTCTGGTTTCTGGAAAGCAACAGGCATAGACAAACCTGTTTACTCACTTGCAGGAGAAGGCAACGACTGCATCGGACTCAAGAAGACGCTCGTTTACTACCGCGGCAGCGCCGGCAAAGGCACCAAAACTGACTGGATGATGCACGAGTTTCGCCTTCCCTCCAATACTGACACTACTCATAACACCAAACTTCGCAATTCCAACGCCATGGATGACTCAGCTATTTCCCATGAAGCTGTGAGTAACTTAAACTAATTATCTCTCTCTCTCTCTCTCTCTCACACACACACACAACATGGATGACTCAGCTATTGCCCCCCCCCCCCCCCCCCACACACACACACACCATGGATGACTCAGCTATTGCCCATGAAGCTGTGAGTAACTTAAACTAATTATCTCCCTCTCTCTCTCTCACACACACACACGCACGCACACAATTCCAAGGACGACTCAGCTATTGCCCAGGAAGCTGTGAATAACTTAAATCACCCCCCCACACACACACAAAAGCAAAAGGAATAAATTATAATTATTATATTTTATATTAATACTTCGGATTAAAATATCATGTAATCACATAAACATTTACAAAATTCACGTCACCCCCCCCCCCCCCACACACACACCATGGATGTCTCAGCTATTGCCCATGAAGCTGTGAGTAACTTAAACTAATTATCTCTCTCTCTCTCTCTCTCACACACACACGCACACAATTCCAAGGACGACTCAGCTATTGCCCAGGAAGCTGTCAATAACTTAAATCACCCCCCCCCCCACACACACACAAAAGCAAAAGGAGTAAATTATAATTATTATATTTTATATTAATAGTTCGAATTAAAATATCATATAATCACAAACATTTACAAAATTCACGTCACTTTATACTTTAATTTTGACAATTAATATTAGATATAATGATTACAGTTTATTTTTCTCAATTTTATGTAGAGTTATAACATTGTAATCACAATTTGAATATTTATCCTTTGTTTATTTTTTTGAAGGATATTTTTATAGTAAAAATCTCATATTCTTATATATAAACTATGAAGTATCATGCGTTCTTATTGTTTATGATTAAAAAATATAATGCCTAGGATATAATAATGGAGGAAAATAGTTTCCTCATTGAAAAAGATAAAGCTATATTTCACTAAACTCTTTACATTTAATATTAAAAATTTAAGTTATTTTTCACCATCTTGATATTTATAATTATATTTATACGAACAATATTTTTCATCAAAATAAATAGAATGTTAATGTATTTGGCTAATTATTTAATTAAGCAAGTTTGATAAAGTCCATTATTCCTTCTTTTTTTAGTATGTTGATGCTAAGAAAGTTAACATAAATTTAAGAACTCCATTATACTACCCACCCTCTTAGAACTAAATCATCGCATTCTGCTTGCCAATGTTTCTTGTCTAATTCTATAGTATTAGATTTTTGTGTATATATCTACAATCTTTTAATTGCGTTTCTATCACTATGCCTTGCCCCACTTATTTTCTTGACTACCCATTGCTATGCGATATATTCTTTGTATTACAAATAACAAGTCTATTCCCGCTCCATTTTGTACGTGAGAATATATTGTAGATTTTAATAGAGTGTGGAATCCATGGATGATATGAGATGATGCGAGAATGAAAGTGAGAGATAGAATATGTGAATAACACGACTATTTTAGATATATGGCTGTGATTGTAGATCATTTGACCTCTGAACACTGAATTAGTTGCAACCACTTCTACACCGTGCACACAACAAATAAATAAACCTCGTATTTACACTTACTGTTGTACTGTGGACAGGAAGTATGGACCTTGTGTAGAATTTTCAAGAGAAATGTGACACAGAGAAAGTTGACATCGGACTGGAGGCAACTAGCCGCAAAGCGTCAATCCAACGCTGACAAGAACACTAGAACAAGCAGCGTGGATAACACTAATCAAGAATCATACATCAATTTTTGCGCAAGCAGCTTTTCTCATTATGAATATCAGAAAGAGCAGAAACCCTTCATTAATAACTACACAGATGATGCCAGAATAAATCAGTTTCATCATGTAAGCCAGTTTGGTTCTCATCAACCGATGCAAGCACAGCCTCAATTAGTTGCACCGTCTCCTAACTATTGGATAAATCAGTCTGCCAATGATTTGTTTGCCTGTGAGAACTGGGATGAGCTAGGATCAGTAGTGAAGTTTGCTTTTGATTCACCTTTGATGTAAGTTATGGTTTTAAATTTCAGTTTCGAAGACCAACAAGATCAATAATATTATAGTTGCTCCCAACAGTTTGAAACTATGCTGTAAATAAATTTATATAGGTTTAATACTTGTATCAGATATAGACGATAGGGTAGTGTGGATTTGTATGATTAGAGAGTAGTTATAGTAAAAATAATGTATTTTGAGAAGACATGTTGACCTGATATGAACCTGCGGTTTGGTTTCTTGTTAACCATTCCAAAGTTCAGATTGAAATTCCTTCTATTTGATTTTTCAGTTTGTTAATATGTAAAAAATTTTATTTAGGTTATGCATGATTGGTAGAATCATTCATTCTAGAGAATTTTAAGATAATGTAATTCTAGAAATGCAATTCATGAAATGCCATATTTCTATATTTGGTTCAATTAAAATAATTTTAAAAAGTCCAAATACTACATTTTAATTAATTTATATAATTTAAAAACATTTTTATTTAATTACAAAAAATGTCTTTGTTATATTCAATAGTTGATCAATACTGACAAGTTGCTTAGTCAATATCAATAAATAATGATTAATTATGATAAATGATAATAGATAGTAATAGATGGATAGTGTGATTAATAACAGTACGTAATCATTGCAAGTGATGGTGAGCAAAAATGAGTGTTGCTAGGTGATAGTGAAATAGTAGAAATAATAGGTATTGGTGATTAAAGGTGGTAATAATATTAAAATTTTAATGAAAAAATGAGTAAAATATTTTTATATTGTGAAAATTTTAAAATACTTACTTTTTATGAGAATATTTGAAGAATGAGGATATTTGACAAATAATATTTTTATTTACTTTTAGCTAATTTGAATCATTTTAACTAACTAACCAAGCCAACCATCTATTTTATGCTTAGATTAGCTCTCAAATAGCTGATTTCATGAAGGCAGAGAACCACGCAGTTTAAAATAGCTGATTCACAAATGATGTGCAAAAAAAAAAAAACCTCTATTTCATATTTACCGTTATTAACCAAAAAAAAAAACGTTAAGCTCTAACCCTACTTAGTCCTTTTTCTTCCACTATCGATCTTCAAAAGATTATAATTATTTATTTCTAAAATAAATAAATAAATATAACAAATTATAATTAGATATTTTATGAAAAATTTAATAAGTTTAGTAATTTATAATAATTTATTTTTCATAGAAAATTTAAAAAATAATAATTTACAATATATAACTTCTAATTAAAAAATTTAATACAATTTGAAATATTATTAAAATAAAAAAATATTTAAATAGATTATAAAATATTTTCATATTTTTATATGTTATTTTACATATAATAGTTAATAACAAATACTAATCTTTCTAAATTTTATTCGAACAGTTAGTGTTATCATCTGGATAATTGAGTTAATATAACTAACTATTAGTTAGTAAATAATTGAACTAGTTAACCATTAATCTAACTAGTAGATTTTTAAATAGAGCCAATATAGAGATATAAAGATTTTAAAAAATGTGAGTATTCTCAAAAATTAAAAAAGGATCTTTGGAACTAATCACCATTTTAAATATATTAACCTTTTATTGGATTTTAATTTAGTAGCTCTAATTACATACTCTAAAACAATACTCGAAAAACGAATTTGATTTAAAGAAATTAATCTTTAACTGGAACCCATAAAAAATGAATCATGGAACTTTAATTAGCAGTTGAGTTAACTCATCAACTGAAATTAAGAATTAATAATCAGAAACTTCAGAACTTTCTCGTACCAAGAAATTCAAACGAAAAAAAAGGGGAAAAAATGACACCCGACGCGTACATTTTTAAACTCGGTCATCTAGTTCGTCATTATAGCATTTTATAAAAACTTAATACTTTTCATGTATTCCATTGATTTGGTGCAGGGAAAATTTTTTTATATTCTAATTAAAAAATATATTTTTTGATAATTGATTTCCTTTTCTCCCGAGTAAGAGGATGCATGTATAAGAAATTTTAAACATTTAATAAGATTTTCATATCAAATCTAGAACCACAAATTCTATAAACGAAAACGAAAATAAATTAGGATTACACACTTCTTATTTTGCTTCAATAATTTTCATAAAACTTATATATATAATTTAGGATACTATAAAATAAAAATTAATGCGGAAGCATACCTTTATTATATATTTAATTCTCATGAACAAAGTAGTATTCAAATGAATACCTCGGATATAGATCTTCCTCTCCTTCTCCTAAAATATGCGGCTCTCAATGGGACAAGCCAATGAATGAGTTAGATTGGGAGTGAAGAGGGAACCTAACCAATATAAATAAAACCCTATCAAGCCCTCCCATTTTGGGCTAGAAAAGGTATAGGCCTACATTTTAGCCGCCAAACACATTAGTTTAAAATCAAGTATCTATAAGCCTAAGCAATAGATCACTTTATGTTATACTCAAAGAAATACAAAAATAACTTATATGTCAAATTCATTACTATTAGTAAAAATATGCTTGACAAAAATTAGTTCAAAATTATTGATAAAATATTATATACATAAAAGAGGATTCAATGAGATTTGTATCTTTTTATCATACATATTTTCTAATAATATAAATGTATATAATAACATATAAGTTATTAATATTTAATTGCACTTTTACAAAGTAAAATAATTTTAAATATTATCAAATAATCTTTAACTAAAATAAGCTCTTAAACTTAGTTATCACACTTTGTAATACAAATAAAATTTCATAACATTAAATTAAACTCCCATTGATATGAAGATTCAGTGTAACTTTAAAAAAAAAGTTGTACATTATTTCAAAATATAATTATATGAACTAATTAATCAACAATTAATTTATCAAATATATTTTTTCAAAAAAGAAAGTTATATATATAATTCCACCCTAAAGAAAGAAAGAGAAAAAAATTAAATTAGATAACTAATGTGTCATAATGTCATAAACAATATAAAATTCAATTTATCACCATATAACTAAAGTTACACAATAGTATATATCATTCTTAAAATTGATTCATTTAATAACTCTTTAAAAATATAGGAGAGCTAAATTTAGTTGCACAAATCATTTAATAGTACATATAAAAGTAACATAACATACTTTGATTATGCGTAAAAATGATTATTCAGAGAAATAGCACTTTTACAATAAAAGCAAAAAGAAATAATATTGGAAGCAAGAATATAACTTTTAGTTCATGGATATAGGAGTAATATATATATTACTACGATCTTCCATTAGAAAGAAACCATAATATATAAAAGACCCTCTTAATCATGAAACTAACCAAGAGAATACCTTAGCATTAAAAACATATCTCCTTTAGGTAGACATATTTTTAAAACCAAAGCAACTTTAGAAATTCATATATTTCATAAACTATCTCTGATTAAAATATGTAACGGCCCTTTTTGGGCAGGCAGTTACATATAATAATTATAAATCAATCCCATATGATATAACTCAAAGACTTTATGATTACTGTGAATAATCTCACTTTAGTGATAGTTATCCACAATAAATCATAAACCTTTCAAAAGATCCGAGATATAAAAAAATTGTCTAGAATAATGATTTTCTAAGAATAAATAAAATGTGATCAATTCTAATATAAAATAATAAATGATCACAAGATTAAAATATTGTTACATCCAAATTGCCTCAATTTTAATCATGTTATGCATAAATATATCTTAAGTTTATGCAATTCAAAAATACAATAAGGTTTAAAACATAAATTTATTTTTTTAAAAAAATTAAAGCTATCATTAAATCAAGATTAATATCAGGATAAATTTATAATTCTAACTAGACCTCTTTAATATATTTCTTTTAAAATTGTTAATTAACCTTTTTTTTAAAAAAATTAAAAATTAAAATATTCAAAATAATATTATCATAATTCAATAATATACCTTAATTAATCTAATAAGACCCATGGTAAAATAAAAATTGTATATAAACATAAATACCATGTTTAAAAATGATAAAAAAAATTCACAAATACCATGTATTTAATAACATATATTTATAGCAAAGAAGATTATGTGAAAATAGTTAAATGCAATATGTTAGTTTAGGCAAAATAATTATATTTAGGAGTATACAAATATTACTACATTCTCTCCTTTGGGTAAAGAATGTAGTATATAAAAAATTCTCCTAAAATTGAAGCTAACTAGTATAAATATTATTATTACAAAATTACCTCCTTTGGGCAGGTAAAATTTATAATAATAAAATAAATTTAAAAATAATATTTTACTTCAATAAACCAATTTTTAATTATATTATACAATAACTCCCTTTGGGCAGGCTATTATATGAAATAATTAAAAATATATAAAGTCATTTTTAATTACAACACATACTTACCCCATTTGAGTAGGTAATTATATGAAATAATTAAAAATGAATCCCATATATATTTATCAATAGCTCGAAGACTTACGAATCAAAATAAATAATTTCACTATAGTAATAATTATCTATTTCAACTCATAAGTTGCCCAAAAGAATCGGAATATTTAAATTGAACTCAAAACTATAAATTAAAATAAAACATGATTAATTCATTAAGGAATGCTAAACAATATACACCAATACTGATAATCAAAATCATATTGCATTATAACACAATCTCAAAACTTTAATCCCTTTTGTATTATTTCCAAAGCAAATAACTCATAACTAATATTGGAAATAATGAATCAATAAAAAAAAGAAAGATAATTTCTTCTAGCTAGAATTTCAATTGGAAAATATTGATTATTCTGGGAAAAGAACATATGGAGCTGAAAATGATGATGATAATAGAAATTTAGTTAACATTATGGGCAATAAATAATAGCTCATATATATATATATATATATATATATATATATATATATATATATATATATTTAAACATTAGGAATCTTAAAATATTATTACACATTCCCCTATAGGTGGAAAAAGTAATATACCTTAAGATATCCTTAGAATATCAATATAATATAATAATAAATAAAAATTAAAAAATTCAACACTTATAGGCAGAAGGATCATTAATCTACCTATTATCATAAAAGCTCCGTCGCATAATAACTTTTTATGGGTAGTTGATTATATGAACTAATTTAAATAACAAGGCTATCTTTAATGTTAGAATTCATTGACTTGTTAAATGATCACTATAGTGATAAATATTTAATTTCACCAACTCAATCCTAAATAGGGAAAAATATATCCAAATAGCCAAAAAAAATTACTTCCATATAAATTTTTCACAAAATGTGTCTCATTCTTGAAAATGTCAGGGTCCTTATAAGATCTTCATATCAAATCTAGAACCACAAATTCTATAAACTAAAACCAAAATAAATTAATATTACACACTGCTTAATTTGTTTCAATAATTTTTATAAAACTTATATATATAATTTAGAATACTATAAAATAAAAATTAATACAGAAGTGTATCTTTATCATAGATTTAATTCTTATAAACAAAGTAGTATTCAGATGAATACCTCGGGCATAAATCTTCCTTTCCTTCTCCTAGAATATGTGGCTCTCAATGGGACAAGCCAATGAATGAATTAGATTAGGAGCGGAGAAAGGACCTAGTCAATATAAATAAAACCCTATCAGACCCTCCCATTACGGGTTATAAAAGGTATAGGCTTACACTTTAACTGCCAAACACATTAATTCAAAATTAGGCATCTATAAGTCCAAGCAATAGATCACTTTAACAAATTGGGCTTCAAAAATAAAAATCTCTTGGATCATTGTTCAACTAGTTTTATCTAAAAAAATAAATACCTACAATTAATGGTACCCATATAAAAAAAAATTCTAATAGCATGTAACTAGAGTCCACAAGAACTTTTCATGTGCACGGGAGGTGCCTCGTATCGTCTCCTCCCATGAATTGAGTCCAAATTCTTTGTAATGATGTCATAGAAATTTCATTTCCCAAACTATAGTTAATGTCTAGTTTTGGGCATTCAAGCCCCTTTTGACCGGAAAAAAGAATGCTTAAAACTTTTTTAGTAACTCTAATATTTAATATTTCATTGCTAGCTACTGCCTAAAAATTTAAATTGCAGTTTGTAATTGCAACGTTGCTATGGACTGTGTCACAATTATAATTTTCTACAAATTTGTATTGTAATTTTTGCATTTAACCACAATTTTATTTATGCATCACTGCAAAATTACTGATTTATGTCGGATGTTTAATGAATTAGACTTTAGAATTGAATTTCTTTATCGAGTATCATAATAAATATTTTATAATGCTAGGTACAAAACTATTATGAAAAACAAATATTACATTGATTATTATAACAAATAAAAAGTCATCGTTTTTGGTTGGTCTTACAACTCAATAAGCAATCATGTTAAACACATTGATTTTTGGTAAAAAAATTGATGTGAAATATTTGCCTATTATTTTTTAATGTTAGTTTTTGACTTCATCATAATATTTACAGTTAAAATTGAATAAATTTTGCATCTTATCTAAAATGTGTTTTTTAAGTTAAAAACTTGGAAAGATTATAATTGCATGTTTGGTTGTCTATTTGGAGTAAATCATATATCAATATCATGTAACTTTTTAAAAGTTATCTATTTTCAAAGAACCAAAGGCATTTTGCCCTTCCCAGAATTGTAAAAAAATAGTTGTTTTCAAGGATATTTTTTTCACTTTATTCCATGTATAATCATTATTCTGATCTCCACTACAACATTGTATTAAACATATAATAAATATTTAACACTCAAATACAATCTCAAAAGTCATATAAAGAAAACATAAATAAAAACCTCTTAAAAATACGCCTAAAAATGAAAAAAAGTGAAAAATATAAAGATTTAAGAAATAAAAAAGTTAAAAAAATACCTTTTATGATTTTTATTGGTAGGTTGCAATGTAATCGTTGTTTGACCAGTTTTGATCTATGCTGTAACATTTTATCAAATATATAATTAACATCTAATACTTTGATACAACATCAAAAGTTATAAAAAAGAAATACAAATAAAAATCTCTTAAAAAACATATGCAAAAAATTGAAAAAGTGAAAAAAAAGTGAAGATTTAAGAAATAAAAGTAAGAAAGACATCTTTTATAATTTAAACTAGTGGCATAGAATATTAAGGCATTTTCTTCATACTTAGTGTTAATTGACGGAATATTGGTAATTTACTGATGTGTGGTAGAAGACAAAGGGAAATTTAAGGTTCTATAGAGATGGTTGGATGAAGATAGGGATTGAGTTTGAAAAGAAATAAGAAGGAAGTGGGAGTGATAGTGAGAAAAAAAATAAAATATACTTTAGTGCCAAAATGTTACTATATCTAGAGTTTTTATTAGACTTTTGTAATACTTTTAGAAATTGACTAATTCTAAAATTGACATATTAAATTTTTTCTACTTTTTGAGAACTTTTAAATGTCATAAATTTTAATATCAATTGAGTAAAAAACTAATATCTTAAATTTCTTAATAATATAAAAAATATCATTACTTCCAAATAAATGTTGGTTAATTCTAAAACTAACATTTCAAGTACTTTTGTTTTTCTACTAGCCTTTAAATGTCATATATTATGATTTCGATTAAGTAAAAATCTAAGTTTTTTAATAATTTTAAAAATATCATTGTGCTCAAATAGATGTTAATTAATTCTAAAATCAATGTCTTAAGTTTCTTTAACTTTCCAATAACCTTTAAATGTCATATATTAAGACATTGGTTAAGTAAAATTTTGATGTCTTGAGTTCCCTAATACATTAAAAAATGATATTGTGTTCAAATAGATGTCTATTAATTCTAAAACTGACATCTTAAATTTCTTTATTTTCTGAACAACTTTCAAATGTCATACATTATAACATCAATTAAGTAAAAAATTGTCATCTTAAGTATTCTAATAATTTAAAAAATATCACTGCATCCAAATAGATATTGGTTATTTATTAAATCAATATCTTAAATTTCCTTATTTTTTCAACAATTTTCAAATGTTATACATTTTAATATCAATTAAGTAAAAACCCATCATCTTAAGCTTTTTGAGAATTTAAAAAATGCCATCATATCAAAATAGACATTGGTTATATCTATTATTCATCATCTTATTAGTTCTAATAATTTCAAAAATATTATTGTGTCAATATAGACATTAATTTTGCCTTTTACCAATATTTATCTACTAATGTGGAATCACAATTTTATAGTAGTAATGACAATTTAAACATAACCGTAACGACAACTTTAATTAAGGATGATGTTATTGCTGTTAAATGTGTCATTATATTTCCGAAAAGAAAATACCATTATAATTTATGTGATTTATAGTTAAGGCCATGTTCATATAGTAATAATTGTTGTACAGCAGATAATAATATAGGGAATTAGTTAACCTTAATGATACGGATTAGGGTGTTTGGTTCGCGACATTAAATATTTCTTGGAATTCTAATATTTCCACGATTTCTATTTTTTTTTTGGCCAAATGAAACAGGAGAAATGTTAAAAAAAAAAAGCAAAGAAAAAAGAAGAAGACGGAACTACACAGGAATAACTTTAAGGGTAAGAATCCTATTAACATTAACTAATAGTAACATTTGAAGATTTGGAGGCAGTTGCATCAGGAAAGTAGTTCGTAGCTTATTTGAAATGCTACGAATTGTTAACCAATGACACACTTATTTTCTTCTTTATATTTGTGATGAATTTTGACCACCCGATTTCTGCGTTAATTTAAATTCTAAATTCTTTACGTATTATTCTAGTAATTTTGAATTCTAATTCTTTAGGTATTATCCTGGTAATATTGAACATGTGGTCTGTATTCCATTGGTGACAGTCTAACAGTCTTCGCTGGGCCCTTTGGAATCCATCTAAATCCGTAGACCAAGCAGCGTCTTTATTAAAAGATGATATTATTTGATTGAATTTTTCTAAATGAATAGTTCAAAAATCATCGAGAATAATTCTTCCCTTTGAATACTGCAAACCATATATTCGAAATATTAGACTCGTTGCACCATTAAAAAATGTCCGGTTATTTTATTGTTTTCGTGTCTAAATCAACAAGAAAAATTGAAATTATTTTTTGAAAATCGAAATTATTTATCCGTTTTTTAATTTTTATTATACATGAATTGAATTTTAATTTTTTATAATTCTATACTAAATAAGTATATATTTTCTCGAATATGAATACGTAGATTTATCTGAAAGTGTTGAATTCTTCAAATTATTTTGCTAAGAACTTGTCAAAATTTGTTTTGATGGTAGAGTCGGAAGAAAATAAAATTGGTTGCATGGATGAGAAAAAAGACGAAAGGATTTAAATTTAATCCATGTGAGTTTAAATTTTGCATCATTACTCATTCAAATATAGCCCAATTTTATTTTTTGATAAAAATATTTATTTTATTTAATAATGTGTTATATTTTTATTTATTGATAATATAATCAATGAATTAAATTTAAAGTAAAAAAGAAAGGCGAAATGACATATCCTTTGATCAAAATTAAGCCAATATATTTTCACAAGAAACCAATAGAAAATTGAAATTACTTAAAAATGAATATTTAGTGCACAATCATTTACAATTTTTTTTTTTATAAATTTTGTCCAAATTTTTTAAAAATATTAATTTCATTTAAATTAGGTTAAGTTGGCTTATTAATTTTTCATATCTTGGAGAGTACGAATACAAATTAAACTTTTTTTATTTAAATTTGATCCACTATTGATAAATCAATTTTACATTATCATCTACTTAATTATTGTCATATTAATAAAAAAAAGCTGTTAAAACTTCTTATTATTAAAAAAATTTAATTACTATTATTTTTTAGTGATATATTTTCTTTTCATTCAATAATAATATAAAACATTCTAATCAAATTTAAACTTTATTTTACTGAACAAACGGCAAATAACAAAAACTTTTGATATGTACGGATTATAAATGTCCTTTTATCAAGATAAATAGTTAGATAACCATCATACTTTGTAAGTGATTTTGTTTTAGGATTTAAATTTGATTTATTTTAAATATGAAATATTTTATATTATCAATGAATGGAATGAAGATACATCATAAATTAGTAATAGGATTTAAGATTTTTTTTTAATAACATTTTAGAAATTTTAAGAATTTTTATTGATATGATAACATATGAGTAAATGATAGATAATGTAAAATTAATTTATACTGTATTAAATTTAAATTTTTTTAACATTCAAGGCATATGACACAAAAAATTGTGCAACTAATTGTTAATATATACTAATTAAAATTATGATGATGGTTGAATTGATTATGATCTTTAGTTTCATTACATAAGATTTTCCAATAAATCCTTGTCCTTGTGCACCTTTTCACGTTGATTGTGAAAGAGCTATTTATTTTTATATTTATTTGAACATCATAGAACTTCAAAACAGGGAAAAGAAAAGGAACGAATATCATATACACTTAAATAAGGATTTTGCTGTCAAGATAAAATTATGGGCAGGGACAGCTTCTAGACTTTGCAACTTTTTCAAAGATGATTGATTAATTAATTAATTAATTGTATATTTAATTACTGGGTAAATTATACATTAATATTTTTTTGAGATTTAACTTAATTACACTTATATTTTATTAGTTTTTAAATAAATATACGCTCACATCCTTTGTTTTTTTAAGGCAGCAAAGGTGATTACAAATTTATTAAAATTAAAAAAAAAAGAAAGGTGAATATATATTTATAGAAAGAAAAGGATGATAATGTAAATTAAGATGAATTTTAAGAACGTAAGTATAATTTGCACTTGATGAATTTTGTAAATGTGAGTTTCTTGAATTTCAATTCCAGCTGCAGCTTTTCACCCAATGCTTCTAACGATTCAAATATTTCATCCTATCAATGCCGAACACCAAGCGCCTGTACGTCCCATACACATGATGATGCTGGAGAGAAAATATGGAGGGGATTAGAATAAAATTTATTAAGGGCTTATATAAAAATTTTATAATTTTTGAGAGGACCAACTATGAATATTTAAAAAAGGTAATGAAAGTGTAGGGCATATTTTTGAATTTTCCTCATCTTTGGGGGCTAAAGCTACTCCGAAGCAAGGCGTAGCTTCGCCCCTGGTTTTACAGCTTTGGTGAAAATGGCCAAAGTCTCAACTAAAACACGGCCCAAATTTGATTTGCTCATTTTGTAGCATCTCATTAATATATTACATTAAATCATAATTATTTAATATATATATATATATTAATAAATAGTTTTTTAAAAAATATTTCTCACTAAAATGTAGAATTAATTGAACTAACATTTAAGTAATTATTTTACATAATTCTATATAATTTTTCCACACAAGAATGCGACTCAAAAAGGAAAAGCACTCCTAAATTTTAAGAACCACTCTATTGTGATGTCAAAATAGTTTGTTAAAATGCAAGTTCGAGTAATAAAATAACAAAAGAGCTAGGGTTTATATTAGTACATGGTGAAGCAACTTTCATCATGATCAGAGGACGTAGGGGATTTGATTTGCTTGATCGAAGTACGAAGAAATTTAAGAGAAAAGTGCAGGGATTTTATTGTGGATCAACGGGATCAGTTGTTTATGATGATATTATTCTCAATTCTAAATGCGAATGATGCAAGGATTTCGCTAGGATTAACGAGAAAAAGGTCATATAGATCTTCCTTGCTGGGTATAGATGTTGATCTCAAGGAGGAGATGAATACCAAAAGTGAACATGAAAGCCTAAACGTGGCCTTTGATGGTGAGAAAGATGTCAACTATGAAGGAGTGAAAGAAGGCGGATGAATGAACAACAGCCAAACAAGATATGTAGGTAAAAGGAGGAATCACCAGCAATTAAGATGATAGAAAGAGCTCTGGTGGGGAAGCCGAATTACCTTACTTTTCTTATTCTTGAAGGATTGAAGAGTTACAGAACCCATGAAGGAGTACAGTTATAGTAAAATTTCTGGAAATAAAATTTGGCTTCAAGATATTCAAGCAAAAACTATATCAATTATGGTTTCGAAATAGTGTACAAACGATAATTAACCTGGGGCTGGATTTTTACCTTATAAATTTTTCCTATAGCATAGACTATCAATTTGTGTTATTAGGAAGTCCTTGAATAATCTTTGATCATTATCTGATGGTGCGCAAATGGACTCCGGATTTTAATCCTAATTTAGAATGTATTGATTCAATTGGTGTATGATCATGTGTTCCAGAGCGACCTATCCATTACTACCACCGTCATGTTCTCCAAGCTTTAGGGAACCAAATTTGTAAAGCTATAAAGTTTGATCTCACAACATTCAGCTAGACCAGAGGGAAATATGTGAGATTATGTGTTGAGGTGGCTTTAACTAAAGCACTTTTTCCTTGTTTCTACTCAACGGATCTATATATAATATTATTATATATAAGGGCATTCATCTTATCTGTTTTAGGTGGGGTTGCTATGGTCACTATGAGAAGGATTGCCCGGAAGTGAAGGAGAGCAGGCTGACTAAGGTGGAGGAGAGGGGAAGTGATGAGCTGGGTAAAGAGAAAGTTTCCAATGGCATTGAACCGTGAATGATTGCGTAGAAACCTTAAAGAATTAGAGGCAAAGTTTTGAATAATGGCAAGAGCGAGGGGGATAAAACAATAGGAATTTACATAATAACAATGAGAGGAAATCATTTGGTTCACGTTTTGAATTAATAGCAAATGAAAATGAGGGGAATAAGGATTCAGTAGAGGATCAGAAGGGATGTGATGAGGAAAAATGTGAATGAGAACTTGAATATTGGGGAGGAAATAGGAAAAGACTAGGGCAAATGTTAGGGGGTAAGGATTTGAATATGCAGGGTCAAGTTATTCATAGAGAACCCTTAGCCCCCATAGGGATTCCAGCTTGAGATGTGAGATAAAAAAGAGACTGACTATGAAAATGCATGAAGCTCATGAATAGAGAAGAGTGGGAATGGCTGTAGAACAAAACAAAGATGTTATTAACATGGATATGGATGCTACAAATAACTCAACTAGGATCAAAATAAATGGGTGATGCCCTGTTTCAGCACAGATGGAAGCATTTGAGAAACAGCTGGATCCCCCAAATCAACCATATGTTAGGGAGAAGGATCAGTTGGACGAGTATGATTCAACGGTGAAAGATACCTTGAATGGAGGTGAAAAATGTGGCGCACAAAATGCAGATAGGATGTCTTAGAAGTTTTGTACTCTGGAGTTTTCATGTGATATGTCTATTTTTTTATTATTTATATGTTATTGATGATAAAAAATATTTTTATTAGGAATTTTTGTGGTGGCGGGAGATGAGGAATTTATGGTTCATGTTAAACAACTGGCATCTTCATGTCAACTTGACATGACTGTCTTAGTTGAAACGAAAGTCTCGGTCGGGAAAGTTGTTGGTATTCTATCTAAAATTGCTTTTAAATAATTAATAATAGTACAGCGAATAGGGCGAGCTGGTGGGATCTAGCTAGCATGGAAGGATAATTTTGTTTTTTTCTTTATTGTGGTCAATATTCTTAATTTCTTTATGTGGATATTGTTACGAGTCAACATTCAAGGTTTTGTACGGCTGTATATGTTAGTCCAAATATTGAACTTAAGATGGAAGTACATGCGTGTTTTCGTAGATTGGCTTCCTTATTGACAAAACCATGACTAATAGCAAGTGAATTTGATGATAGTCGAGATGGAAGTAAAAGGAAAAGGGGCACTCTTTTGAATCATGACCGATATTGTATATTCATTGATCTCATAGATGATTATGGCTAAATTGATCTAGGTTACTAGGGATCAAAATTCACGTGGAAAGGGTTGAAGCTCCAGAATTTTGCTAGAATTTTGAAAGGTTAGATTTTGTGTTTTGTAATATTGCTTGGAGGATTTTATATGGGAATGCAGTGCTGAAGACTTTGCCAAGAGTTTATTCTGATTATTGCCCATTCCTAGTTGGGTGTTTCCGGTGCTAAAAGGGACCATCCATTTCGGTTTGAGGCTGCATGTATTTGGCATACCAATTATAATGAGTTGATCAGAGATTCCTGCAGTTAAAATATAGATATTCAAGCAACTGTGGATGATTTTATTCCTAAAATTAAAAAATGGAAGAAAAATGCATTTGGACATATAAAAAGAGGAAATAAGCGGATTAAAACTACCCAGAGAGCTATGGAGCGGAATTGGAATACCTTCCCTGATGATTTAGAAAAGAACCTACAAGAGGAGTTAAAGAAAGTAATACTTCAAGAAGAGGTCTTATATGACATTAGATATCTACAGCTAAATGGATTGATGACGGGGAACGCAATACCAAATATTACCTTGCAAAAATAATGGTTAGACGAAGAAGGAATAGGATTAGTATATTGAGACAGCAGGATGACAATTGGCGGAAGGATTTGTCTTTCATTAGATAGTTGATCACCAAAAAACTTATAAAAAAAGCTATTTTCTGTAGAGCTAGGGGGTACAATTAATGGTTTGGGGGCATTTTGTTACCCTTAAATCCTAGAAGTTGGAAATAGTGAATTTAAATAAATGAAAAAGTATGATTCATGTATTAGAGAAGTGTGATTCATAGTTAATATATCTAGATGTGTGTGATTCATTTATCATAGGATACATGAATATGATAAAATTAAAATTGCTTAGTGAATTGTGTTAGGTATTAATGAGTTGAAGTTTAAGGATTGTTTAAAGTAGTATATATAGGTTAGATGTTTATGAATATTGTAAGAGAGTGGAATTTGATATATATATATACTCTCTCTTTCTAATATCTTCTTGAATAGTTGTTGATATTAACGTGATATTAAGAAAATTTATGATATCCTCTTCCTCCCACCATAGAAGATTTAGTTACAAATCTTATTGGGCCAGTGGTAGATATGGATGTTAAAAGAGCAATATTTGATATGGGTTCTACGGAAACACACCTGCCATAAATGGGCTACCTACTTTACTTTTATCAACCAAATTAGGACCATTTAGGACCTTCTATTTGTAAAGTGTGTGAGAGGAAAAGGGAAATCACTGATATCTGTACAACTTTGCTTGTCTTAATTTTAAAAGTCGATAAGCATGAGTTTGTACCATAATTTCATTCGATATCGTTATGTAATGTCACATATAAATGCATTATAAATGTGTTGGTGAATCATTTAAAGTTATTTCCTGCGTTAATAATTTCTCCATTTCAAGTAAGTTTTGTGTCAGTATAATATATTCATCCCAATATTCTAGTTGCTAATAAAATACTATGTTCCATGAAACATGTCAAAGGGAGAAAAGGATATATAGTAATTAAAGTGTACCTAGAAAAAGCTTATGATCTTCTTGATTGGAGAGTTATTAGAATGGTTGTTTAAAAAATTGGTATGTTATGGCAGCTAATATGTATCATTACGAATTATGTTTCTAGTGTCTATATGAAGGTTTTCAAGAATGGTAGTTAAAGTGAGACTTTCTATCCAACTAGAAGTATCTGTTAAGGAGACCATCTATCTCAATATATATTCATGTTGTGTATGGATATATTATTGCATGTCATATCCAATGAGGTAGATGAAGGAAGATGGAAATAGGTGAGGTGTAATGGACTTGTTATTTCGTGTATGTTATATGTAGATGATTTATTTTTATTTGTAAAAGCTACGTTCCATAAATGCAGTGTATTAAGCAGTGTCTTGATTTATTTTGTGCTATATCAAGAGAAAAGATTAGTGCCAAGAAAACTCAAATTTTCATTTTTCTCAACGTAGCTAATGATATTGCAGCAGAAACTCTGGAGTGCCGTGGTCTTAGAAGAACACATGATTTAAGAAAATACTTGGGCGTGAGATTTAGATGTGGAAGGTGGGGAAGGACTGACTTCAATGGTATTACTAATAAGATCACAGAGGGTTAGAAGGATGGAAGAATGCTTATCATTCCATGGAAGGGAGAGCAGCTCTTATATCTTTGGTTATTTCAGCACTTCCCACTTATGTGATACAAGTGGAAAAAGTTCCTAAAAATGTGTATTTCTAGATTTAAAAAAAAATGCAATGAGCATTCTTACGCAGCCATGATGTGGATGTTTAGAAGAATCACTCAATTGCATAGAGGAGTACATGTTAGCTGAAAGAATGTGGTGGATTTTGTTTTAAGAATTTAGAGTCAATGAATAATGCATGTCTTTTCAAATGGCGTTCAAAATTATGTACAAAAAAATGAGAGTTTGTGGAGCAGAGCTTTTTCGGTAAAATATGGCCACAGTTGTGACTTTAGGAGATTTGCAATTTGTAAACAATCAAACTCAGTCTTCTAAAAGACCAAGTTAAGTCTATGGCCGCATTGTTTGCAGAAACCATCACTGGGTTTTGGCCAACGGAAAGACAGTAAGTTTTTGGAACTGCAACTGGTTGAATAATGGCCATTCTCTTATGGATATTGCTACTAGGGATAGTACTCATAATTTAATTTTGGAAGAGGTGGACGATTTTGTGAATGAAGAAGGAATTTGGAATTGGCAATTGATTGCAAAAGTCTTAGACGCTTAAGCTCAATCTCTTATTTAACACATAAAACTAGCATATGGATGGGAAGAAGATGACATTCTAATATGGAATTATAATTCTAAAAAGTTTAGTATAAAGAGTGCATATGTATCTTTGGAAAGGCATAACTAGACGGAAATAAATCCAAAATGAAGATTGATATGGAGGTGCAGGGACCAGAGTGTATTAGAATGATTCTATGGAAGAGTGGTTAGAAGAGATTGCTTACTACTGAACTTCAAAGCAAATGGCAGAATGTGTCTCCATTATTTGCCAGATGTAGAAACCGTATGGAGACTAGCATGCACATTTTGTATGATGGTAGAGAGATAACTGGTGTGTGGAAATGTCCGTTGAAACTAATTGAAATGAGTTACTTCTTTTCATTAGATAATGATGAATAGTTCATCTGTAATATAAGGTGGAGTTGGGGAAATATAGCGATCTAAGATGGATTACCATATGGGGTGTGACAGCTTACAAGCGAGGAGTAGAACTAATTTTTAAACCTAATTTTTGAAAGCCTGATAATACTATTCCGGTAATTATACAGCATGCAAGGGAGTTTACGAATACTGGTGTTGAGACATGTAGTAACAAACCGAAATACTTGGAATGCGTTAAAATTTCCTAGTCTCCTCCACCCCATAATTAGCTTCTTCTCAACACTGATGGAGCAGCTAAGAGTGGAAATGCAAAGGCTGGATATGGTGGACTAATCCAGGGGTGTACTGGGGTGTGGATATATGGTCTTGCGGAGGGGTTGGGAAGTTTCAATGCAAGTAAACCTGAACTTTAGGGGTTTTATGAAGGTTTAAGCTTAGCACAATCTCTCGACTTGAGAAATATAATTTTGGAAAGTGATTCTTTAACTTTGGTTCACTGCTTTGAGCAGGGTAGGAAAGGATCCTAGTTTGGATCCGGTGCTATTTAGAGCTATCCGAAAGATGTTAAGGGAAGGGTGGAATGTACATATTTATCATATTTGCAGGGAGGGGAACAAATGTGTTAATTAGTTAGCTAATTTAGGTGTCAACATGAATTATGAGCTCACTTTATTAGATAATCCTCTACTTGAATAGGGGATTCTTTTGCATGCTTTTCACCCTGTTAAATATAAAATTTTTATGAGAAATTAATTAATAAATTATGATGACTAAATTTTAAAATGTAAATTTTCTAAGAAGAAGGAAAATTATTATAATGAAATATAGGATAAGATGTTATGCAAAGCATAATTAAATTATTTGAATGTGATGGAAATGAGAAATTTTGTGTGAAAGAGATTGAGAAAATAAACAATCGTGATGGAATATGGAGATGAAGATTGGTTTGGAGTAGTTGAGGGGAGAAAGAAAATAAGTTTTTAAAGGTTAACTATGATTAAAGTTGGATATTAAGATGTTGAGGAGATTTAGGGTCACTTTTTCGATCTTGCCTTTGCTTTTGTCTCTTTTTTGTTCTCGTTTTCAACATAGTTCCTTATTTCTCCCTTGTCTCATTGTCTTTCTCTTTCGCTTTCTCTTCTCCTTGTATCATCCAACCAAGACAAAATCTTTAACAATTACTCGCATCTCTTGATCTACATAGGGTAATGCATTATAAGCTCCCAATTTAGCTAAGTTTCTTCCCCTTTTTCTTTGAAATTTGTGGAATTGGAACATTTTAGCTCAAAAGAGATCATTCTAGCTCTAGCTTTGGGATTTCAATTTTTGGATGATTAGGAGCTATCAAAATACAATTTCTTTATTTAGAATTTCCTCTATAGAAGGTGAGTAAGCATCTTAACCAATTTTGGATGGTTTTTTATGATATAAGTTGTTTAAAGATAGGTTTTCCATGTTTTATCCAAATCTTTAGAAGATTATATGATATATGTGTTTTAATTCAACTTTCTCAATATATTATGTGTGTATTATGATGAGAATACAATGTTTGGTGGATTAGATATGAATGGTATCTTGTAAGATGAAAATTTTGATGTTAAAATCTTTCATGGACAATGAATTCATATGATTTTTTACAAAGATGTATGCTATAATTATCTACATAGTCAATTATGTCTAAGAAATCCATTTTTCGAGTAAGCATAGTCAACTACTATAAACCAATTAATTTACCCTTAGAAAACTACATAATTGACTATGCCTTTGTAAAATTGCTCTCAGGAACTATATAATTAATTACATAGTCAACTATATATATAAAGTTGCTTTTGAACCCTTATAATTAACTATAGCCCAATAGAGTTGCTTTTTGGATTTGCATAATTGACTATACTACATACAACTTCATACATTGTGTTTTGTAAAAGGTTGAGGCATATTAAATGTGTTTACTATTATAGAAATGCCTTTTTAACATTTTTTATTTTAAGGGTTTGATGTTATTTATTATCCAATGTATTTATTGGTGTTGTTGTATATTAAATAACTCCATGTCAATTTTTTTAACCAACAGAGAAAAATAAAATAATGTCAGCTTCCATAAGTATAATACTATTGTTGTTTCTTTATGAAAATTCTATATGAAGAACTTTTATTACAAAACAATGTTAGTTTTTTATAAACAACCGACGTTGTATGTCATTCCTTTACCCATCACAAACCTTAGTGAACCTTAACTTAGTGTTGTCCTCTCGTCCTTCCTATTTCTTATATTTTTCGCACCTCAACCAAACTAACATCTCCATCCTAATTTCAAAAATTTTGAGTAAAAAAATTGAAAATAGTGAAAAATTAACTTAATGAGAGATGAATATTTCATTGCGAGTACTTGTTGCTTAATAGATAAGATTAGCACCTCGTAGAAAAGCACATTCAATACTTACAAATGCAATAAGCAACATTTATTAAAATTTCATATATGATATTACAATGAATGTCAAAGAATATGAATAAAATCACATCTCTTACATGTACAAACTTGCAGAAGCTATATGAAAGTGAAAGGTAATAAAGTATAGTCCATTATGAAACAAAAAGCTAAATTGCAAGAAGCAACATAAATATAAAATAAATACTTACTTTTATATTTTGTACTTTTCTAATAAGTATTAGACCCCACATATTTAGCTGTAGGCTAATGGAGCTTCAGTCCTACAAAATAGTGAGCAAAAACATAAAACCAAAAGGATTCATATTAAGGTTAGAAGGAGAGCATACCTCATTAGAAAGAGAATCATTTTAGGGTTGGAAAAACTTTGTGATAAAATTCACAAATGGAATCATGGCTTCACTCTTTTTATTTTTATCTTACCCCTTTATTTTCACAATATTTTAAATTTACACGTTAGTTAGAAAAGAAAAATCAACATGGATAATATCATTACATTGTTCAACTATAGAATTCTAAACATTGATTATTAAATAAAAACTAATGTTATAAAACAAAACCTTTTGTTTTTGCATGATATTCAATGAACAATTACAAATGAGAAAACATTAGTTAGAAAGGAAAAATCAACATGGATAATATCACTACATCATTTAACTATAGAATTTTAAACTTTGATTGTTAAAAAAAATTGATGCTATAAATCAAAATTTTTTGTTATCCATTATATTTCAATGAACAATCACAAATGAGCAACTATAATTTACAAGCCGATAACAATAAAAATATTTTTTACAATAGATTAAATAATCTAACAAATAAGAAACTATAATTTACGAACAAAATGTTTTTGGTAAGGTTAATGAGAAATTAAAAAAATGATTAGAAATTATAAATTATAATTTTTTACTTAAAAATTATTGCCCAAAAAAGGAATAAAATGGAATACCTCTTTCGCTAATTCCTTGATATTATATTGCTTTGGGCTTTTGAGTTGGAGAATGTAGATAGAATTAAATTGATGATTAATTATAATTTGAAGAAGTAGTATAACCAGTCTAGCAATAAACTCAAAAGCTCAAGCCTTCCAATGCAAGAATAACCATACCATTTCTTTTTACTATAATTTCTTATTAGTTTTCTGATCTTTGTATTTTCTTCCTAATTATGTTTCTTGAAATGGAACATAAATAATAGATACAGTTTTAGAAAATGTGATGGTTGCTAATTGATGATAAATTATATTGAGAAAAAGTAATATAATCAATCTTGTAATGAATTTAAAAAGTCAAGCATTCTAGTGCAAGAAGAGCCATACTACTTCTTCCATCACAATTTTTTATCAGTTTGCATATCATTGATAAGACATTGTCAAGACGTTTCAAATGGAGAGTAAGAATGAGATTTATATGCATTGTGAAAATATTTAGACATTGATCATAAATTAAAATTAATGTATTACATATGTTTTACTTCATAAAGGTTCATTATTAATAGACCTTAGAAAGTTGTAATTTTTGGTAGATTCTCAATACACATTATTCATCTTCTAATTGAACAAGCCTTGTAAATGTAGTCACTAATGTATTAGCAAATATTTATTATAAGTTAGCTAGCTATTTTGTATCTTTAGATGTTCATTATGATAAAAAGTTGACATGATATTTGCTCTAATTATGCCAAACTACATTGGTTTTAATAAATAACTAACATTGTTTAGTTATTTTTCTAAAAATGTGTACAACTTTTGCATCTTGACATATTTCTAACAAAAAAACTACATAAGGTTATCAACACTCCAAATATGATGTTGCACATTCTTAGCTTAAAAAATAAGCATTTTGTTAATGAACTTAGGGAGATGTAGTCTTTTGATCCTTATAAATTGATCTATCAATAAACAAACTTATCATCACTTTTCTTCAATAAGTATTCAAAATGATTGATGTTATAAACATTATGTCTTCCTAAGTGTCAATGACAAAAGCTATTTTTCAAGATATGAATATGTAGCATCATATCTGCAAAATTTTCTCTTAAAAAAGTGATGGTGATTACCTTAATGGTGGAGGACAGAAACATGGTTTCTCACTTTCATGTCCATTGCAACTAATTTTATCCTTATAGACATTATCAATGAAACTTCATAAAAATACACTAGTATAGAATTGCAAATTTATGTCGTATGTTTAAAAGATTAGATGTCAATTTTTAATTATGATTTTATCAATTGTTGTAGTAAATATTTTATAACTTTGGTTATAAAATGTCATAGAAAAGAAATATTAATCATTGTTATTTTTTGTAGATCAGACCACTTCATAACTTATTAAATTTAACGACATCAATTTTATCCATATAACCATCATTAAAAATTATAATTCCATGTTAGGTTATTTTACTAATCAATGTGGAAAGTTTAATATTTCACTTTGGTGATTCACATAACTGATATTGTATTACATTTAAAAAAAATCCTTGTACCTTTTGTATTTTGTATAGCACCTTATGACATTTCCTACTACACTATTTCTAATCCAAAATATATCAAGAACCCCTTAAAACTATAATACTACAAATTTATGATACATAGAGACCTCATATTGAATAGAAAGCAATGTATATCTTAATTACAGTACACAATCCTAAATTTAGCAAATGCAATTCATAACAAATGAAATAGTCCTATTTTTCTTCTATATTAATTTCATACAACTTGAAAATAGGATCAAGGAATACCTAATGATTTGCATTGTTAAGTAACATACGTCCAAAGTATTTACAAATTGTAATGGAACAAGATAAATACATGAAAATTTGAGTGTTGCAACAACTACAAAGGAATTATTTATTATAGTAAAAGAAAAATTATCTTCTAATTTGTCATGGATATCATTTTGTTTAAGTATGTTTAATTCATTATTCATATACATCTTTCAAATAGGACCTACATTATCCAAATATTTCTACATACTATATAAATAAGAATCAAGAAATTGTGTATACAAGAAGAGCTAAAAAAAAGAGATTAAGTTAAAATAACAAAACATAAAAGCTAAGAAAGTTTTTATGTTTATATTATGTGCTTTTCCAATGAAGGCATAACCCCGCAAATTTACTGATAGGCTAATAAATCTTCAATATTGCAAAATAATTTATGAGCATAAAAAAATTGAAGAGAACCATTTTCATGTTGGAAAGTGGATATACCTTGGTAATGGATAATCATTTTATGGTTGGAAGATTTTCATGATAAAATTTGTAATGTTGTTCTCTATGATTCAAACTATTTTAATATTAGAGATTGATTTCTAAGAAAAAATTGATGTGTATAGTATAATAATATTGTTCAATTATAGAGGTTTAAAAATATGCTTAAAAATAAATGTCATAAATATTAAAAGAAAAATATGTGTAAAAATAATCGTTCAACAATAGTTATCATAAACCAAAATATTTTGCTTAAAAATATGCTTAAAGAAAAAATTTTATAATTTTACAAGTCAGTAGTATTAAAATTATTTTTTTTACATTGAATAATCATATTTTTCTTATGCAATTATATAGATACAAATAGTAATAAATTGAATAGTTTAACAAATAAAAAACTATAACTATAGTGAATAACAAACTTTAAATGAAAAGAAAAAGTATAATACCTCTTCTTATAATTCCTTTATATTGCTTTAAAGCTTCTAAGTTATGTTCTAGATAATAAACTGATGATAAATTATGGTGAAAAGAAGAATAATATCCAATTTTGCAATTAACTTAAGCTTTTCAATGTAAAAATGGACATATTACTACTTTTCACTATAATTTTTTTATCAATTTTATCATGTTTATGTTTTCTTTAGTGGGATACTGCTTAAAGGCTTCTAAATGACACAAATGATTGCAAACTGATGAAAAATTATAGCATCAAGAATCTTGCATTATACTTAAGCTTACTAATGCAAGATTGGAGATGCTACTTTTTCTCACAACAATTTATCATCTCTTTGCAACTCATAAAAGTTTGACATTGCAATTTTATGTCTATTAACTTTGAGGTGCTTGATCGATCATTTGCTTTGAACATCTGAGTGTCCCTATTTTTTAATGCAAGAACAATGCTATTTGCTATATATGTATCAATGTTTAACACAATACATAGAGCAATAAGCATGCTAATTCTCACACTAAACATAGGAATAGTTGTTCACATATAGCAAATGAAGCAATCAAACTCCTTAAGGTAAGCTATCTTGATAATTGTTTCAAATAAGTAAGGAAAGCCCTATTTAAATACTAAAAGCAAATTGGTGATAAACCATCACCATGTGAAAATATTAATGAACTATTACAACATGCAAATAAGTAATTATAGCTATTGAAATGGATTAAAAAACTTTAAGTGTTCATTTTTAATGAAAATTTAACATCGTATACCATCCTTTATATGTTAGTTGTTAAAAAAACTAACATTGTATTCTACTATCTTGTAAGATGCCAACCTTTATAAATGCTTACTACTACCATTTATTAGAGTTAGGTGGTAAGTATTATATCTTTATACATTGGTTTAGTCAAATAATGTCATGGTATCATTCAAGTATAATCATGTCAATTTTATGGTAAAAATCTAATTTGTTTTTTATGTTTTTATAATTTCTACATCCTTACATTTGACTAAAAATAGATATAATAATAAATTATTATTCTAATAATATTATCAACATTAACTAGTAAACATTATATAGTAATATTACAATTAATCATTTATCTCATGACTTTAAAGAAAAGTGATGGTATATATCTAGATGGTATCTATGAAATAGTCCCTTTCCTTACTTTTATGTCCATGAAAATTTTCAACAAAGTATGCCTTTATATAAATAATGCAAAAATTACAAATAAAATTTCTTTATTAGTGAACGCTCGTATACTTACTCTTTATTGATATTAGTACCATCATACGAATGATGCAAGATTTACAAATAATTATGTTTAAGAACAACAACTTGCATCATATCAGTTGATGATCGAGTAATATTGAACTTGTATTATCCTCTTATATTACATAAATAAAATAAAGTGAAATTTTAAATGAAAAATGGAGTGGAAGAGAAAATAATATCTAGATGCAATTTATAGGCAATATAGGACATTTAACATCAATTACTAATTTAAAAACTAATGTTATAAGTAAATGACATCATTCAACTAGAGAAATTTAAATGTTGTTTATTATATTGGTAGAAATTTATTATAAGTTAAAAAATATTTATTACATATTAGTTGGTCAATATGTTAGATTTTGATATTAATTACAATAAAAAATTGTCATGGTATAGAAATCTAAATCTCACAAACAACATTTATTCCAATAAGTAGTTAATGTCCTTTCTCCCATATTTTAATGAACTTATATTCAACATCTAGTTTTAAAAACTTACTTTTGACCATTGGAAAAAAAATGAAACCATTCTATAAATAGACTAGAAGATGAATCAAGTGTGAAAAAGTATGAAAGTTGCATAAATAAGATGAGAGGTTTACTTTGTTTTAAAAAACATAAATTTTTGTAGGTTTGAGAAAAAAGAATGTTAACTTCGAAATTAATATAGAATATTTAATTAATTTTATTAAATACCATTTTTTGTATACTTTTCTTATAACGATAGAAATATCAATACATTGAATGTGAATATATAAAAATGTGAGAAAGAAGAATTGATAATAGAAAATTTATTTTGTAATTTTATTTATTTTATATGCTATTATATCAACAAATAAAAATTTACAATAATATTACAAAAAGGAAACAAAGGAACTTTGATCTTTCACTGTTGTTGCTAAATTTAATGCTAGTTCTTGCAGCCATCTATTAAATTTTGTAAAACATGAATCTATATAATACATTTACTTCCATTACTAATGCTAGTCTATGTTTGAGGAGGAGGAACATAACTTCCCTAGCATTTCATTTTATATATTTAGATGATATTGATTAGATTCTATAGTATTTCTAAATGTATTAAATGAAATGGTGGGAAAGTTATGTTCCTCTAACTTAAACAGATGCTAGAGTTAAATAATGGAAGATAAGGTGTCACTAAGATATTTTCAAATTCAAAGTTAATTTGAAATATATAATCAACAAACTAAATTATGGACGTCAATTATTAAATTAAAACCAATGTCTTGGGATTGCTTTATTATAATTAAGTGTCGGTTCATTGGTCAAGTAAACTTTTTAAATGCTTTTACATGACAATTAATAATAGAATCAATGTGGAATATTTTTTTTTTAGCATGACCTTTTAAATGTCTTTTGGATATGATTTCTGAACTTAACCCTCATCTTAAGTTTTCTTTTAAATTTAAAAAATGCCACCAATTAAATATAGGCATTGGTTTGTATTAAATTGCCATCTTATTTATCTTAATAATTTAAAAAATGTCATCACTTTTGTATAGACATCAATTTATCATATGAGTGACATCTATTGACCAATGTAGAATTGTAATTTTTGTATTAGTGATACTTACTCTTTATTGCTACTAGTACTCTCAAATTCTTTTTATTGAGTTAATAATATAAAAAAGAAATAAGGTTATTTTTGTTCATTTCAAAATGATAACTTGACATAAATTGTGGCTATGAGAGGGTGATAACTTAGGAGTAGTGACTTGCATCTTAGTAGTTGATTGTCAAGTAGCAACAATCATGTATTGTCTCTCATGCCATCCAGTGAAAGAGAGAAGAAATTATGGAGGCAAAGAAACTATAGAATGAAAGAGAAAGGAAACTACAATTTATAGGCAAAACAAAACATTCTACCTTGATTATTAATGGATAACTAATGTCTTAATTCCAATTATATACCTTTTAGATATCAATTTTTTGAAAGCCGACATTGCAAGTCTTCACATCATAAAAGCCATAGTATATTTTAAGCATTGAAATATAAATAATCTTTACAATTTTTAATAACACTATAAATACAAACATCAATTAGATGTAGATAATCTTTAAATGTCATTTTTCAAGTGTAACCAATGTCTAAAACATTAATATTCTTTATAGTTTCCGATTAAATTGTAAATATAATCATCATTTGACTATTGACATTCCTTTATAAGTTAGTTTAACATATAATTATCATTTTAATGTTCCTTATTTCAAACCCTTTATCTCCTATTGAAAAATAAGACTTTATAATAATAATGTTATTATTAGAACCAACATGGTAAGTTAAACTTATTTTTAAAAATTTCATTGCACCATAATAAATGTCAATTTTTTACTTTAACTAATGTTAAATGGAAAATATATAGTAATGGTTATAATATTGAGGATTAATTGAAATATACTAAATGATGATAAATACAATATGTGAGGTCATGCAAGAAGACATGATGTTGTTGTGATGTGTATGTATTCATAGTAAACTTAATTTGTAAGGGATGTGTTTGATCATCATTGCTGTTGTTATTTATGGCTTTGCTTATATATGGACATTTACAATATGGCTATGATATAGTAGTGCTATCAAAGTACTTATTGATGATTGAATTATTGTGTGATTCATGAGAACTAAGATTAGTGATATCATATCCTTGAATTTAAACACCAAATTTGGTAATAGCTTGTGAGGGATAAGATTGACTTGGAAGGATAAAAAAAAGCTTGTGAAGGATTAGGATAGATGGGAGTTACAAAAAAATTTATTTATTCTATTTTATTCATCTTTAAATTATTATTAGCTTGGTAGTGTTGCCATAATTATACGTATGCCCATGTTATCGCATTGTTATGATTGAATACTGAGATTGTAGAAATGAACATAATAGCTATATGATTTCATTTCCTTGATAAATGTGCTAATGCAAATAAAGTGAAATAATAGTTACTGGGGTTAGATGTTATTTATGTTTCTATTTGCTTCCTTGAAAGATAGGATATATCTTAGAGTCAACCCTTTTTCCCTTGATAATGATACGAGAACTTATTAATTCTTCTTGGACATGTTCTACAAAAGTGTTGGTATTAAAACCTTTGATATGTCATAGTTAATTTTGTATTTTATTTCCAATAACCTTCGTTCTCATTAAGTTTCCAAGAAAATTCATTTTCCCATTTTCTCCATTTTTTTCCTATGAAGGTGTGCTTAGCTGCTATTTGTTGGAATGAAAATGGGCCCATTTATCTATTTTAGTACCAAGGTAAGTTATAGGATAGTTAGAATGGATGATTGTACATACATATTACATGCATGCTGCATTCATAAATGTTTACTTTGCATAGGGTGTCATTTATACTTACTGAAAGAAGAAAAACATCATTACATATTTCAAAGTGTATTGTTAGTTCAAGATTGGTATGTAATTGCTTATTGCAACTCCCTACGCCAATCATGTATCCTAGGGCACGTTGTGACATTTTTGATGTCATGAGGGTTGCCTTCACTGGAGAGGGTGTTGTCTAATTGTCTTTTCATGTTATTTTCTTTTTCTTTAGGCTAAAGCTCATGGATTTATAAAAATAAAATAAAATACAAATGAGAGTAATACTGAGATTTTAATCTTACAGTAAGACTTCAAACATTTCCCTATCTCCTAGGGTTGTTATATTTTCCATAATTTTCTAGTTTGTAAGTTTACAAGGTTTTTTTTTATTTGATTATAATTATAATTTTTGTCGTTGGTTCGTTTATTTTGATGTTTACAACCGACTGTTTTTACTCATTAAAATGTTTCGAATTTAATGCGTGAAGGATGGTAAGAGCTTAAAACATTTCTATATCAATTATCTGTTACAAAGATATATTTCATCACGAAGGTCTATTGCTCAAACCCCATCATATTCTTACTTTAGTTTATTTAATAATAGGTTTTAATTATGCTTCATCTTAAATACTCTATAACTATTGCATTATTATTATTTTTTTCATTCAAACATCCAAGGCACATAGCCCGCATTATCTCAAGGGTCTCTAACTTCGTTATTTACTATCTTTGCGTGATTTCCTGTTTCTTCATCTTGAATACTCTGTACAAAGATAATTTGACTATTTTCAAAATATAAAATATGTTTTTTAAGAAAAAGAGTCATTGATGACAAAATTCCAACTCAGCTTAGCTAGAGAGAATTCTCCTCGATCAACACTCTGCTAACAAATTTCCACTCAAGCTAGAACATTGCTCAAGGTCATAAGTAACCTTGCACAAGAGAGAGAAAAAGAACGTTAAAATTAAGCAAAATGCCAAGGTAAAATAAGCTTTTGGGGCCAAAATCTTTACGTCAGATTTCCTATGAGTTATTCTCTTTCAAAATACCTCGACTGTGAATTAAAATTGTAAAGTGCATTGGAACGACTATCCATTATACAAATTTTTCAAGCCAGCCAATCGAATCAAAGTCCAAATTTGACTCCCTTTTTATATTAACCCATTTCTTATTGTTGGTTATGCTAATTTAGTGGGGCTGTTTATAATCACTCCCCTTTATGCAATTCGTTCTCGAATTGTCCGAATCAAAAGAATAGGTTATTGTCTTATTCCTTGATCAGTCAGTCAATTGTGCTATCCATACCGTTCACTATTGTCAGTCCATTACTACCAACCACAGCTTCATCCATTGCTCATCGTAATGTTCACCATACATTGCCTATTACTTTTACCAACATTGCCATCATCATCATCACTTATTATCCAACTTCACCTCACCCACTATCATGACCACCATCATCTACGTGCACAATTTATTTTAAATTCACACAACCTTTTTTCTTGTCACTGGTAACCCCATCATTATCATTGGGTACTTTCCACCTCCAACACCAACACATAAAGTGATTAATTTATTGTCAAATATGAATTATAAATGTGATGTTTATTTTAAAAATTAATTTTAAATTAAATAAAAATATTGAATTTATATAAGAAAGAAATTCAATTAACTACTCAACTTAAAAAAAACTATTTTACAACTCTATGGACATATAGCAAGCGTAAAAAATTATTTTTTCTATTTTTGTAATATATAAACAAAAATAAATGAATTATGATAATGTAAATTTTTTTTACATTATTAATAGATAAAAATTCACAGTGTGAATGAAGGATATTACACTAAACATGATCAAGAAGTTTATGATGATTTTTTGTAGTTGAATGATCAATAATAATGTCTTTATAAAATTTCCTTTTGTTTTTTATTAATTATTTCTAATCGGAATGGTGGAGATCAATCAATGAGGGTAGAAAGCATTGCTAGAAGTTAAGGTAGGCACTTGCAATAACCCATAAAAGAGAGTTGACACCTGCTTTGACTTTTCGATGCCAAATTTAGTCTTTGGAATTAAAATATTTAGAATTGCAATAGTGAAGAAGTGAGGTATTAGATTCTACCTATTTTCAAGGTTAGTATTTATACGTTTAGGTTATTTCTATAATGGTAAGGGTAATTTGGTCTTTCCAAGAGTAATGCTAATGATTTGCCATCTAATTGCCTTGTAACTGCATAATTGCTTCGAAACCACCTATTAGTTGTTATAATTGTCTTCGTTGAACATTGATTATCCTTTTCTAATAATTTAGTTATGATTGATTGTGGACATATTTCTTGGTTCGACAACATATGCTAATCTTTGACCCATTAAAGCTTGGCCCATTTAAGTCCAATGCTTTGCCTAAGTGCTAATTTGAGTGTATTTATCAGTTTTCATTATATGGTTTTGTAATATACATTATAGTTTTTTAAACTATATTGGCTCAACATTATTATTAATATGTCAATAACTTAATAGTGTATATATGTATATACACTTTTTTGGAAAAAAAAAAAACTTGACCTAGTCATAAATTTTCATTTTAATGTTTCAAAAGCATCAAAGGTTTAAATTACTATTTACAGTTCAACTAAAACAGTTTAAAATAGATTCCTTTGCTGAAGAAGCTCATGATTTCATCGCCCGACAAAAATTCGTTAATCCATACTAAAAACAATTCCATATTACATTGTAACGAACAAGCCGATTATACACTTTTCTAACACTTAAAGAGCCCAAAGAATTGCCAATTCATACAAAAATATTCTAAATCAAACCACCAAACTCGTCCCTGAAAGACGCAGTTCGTACCGATTTTTTTTTAAATTTGTTTTACATTATATTAGTAAACAAATATTTAATTTCTACATTAAATTAAACTTTTAAAGTTAAATATTACATCTTAATGTAAAACAAAATTTGAAGAAGATCTGATGCAACTCGTATCTTTCAAGTCTAGTATTAATTTAGTAGTTTAGTTCGTATTCCATGTTACATTGTAAAAACATGCCAGTTACCCTCTTTTTCAAACACTTGCCTTTATGGTTTTCCATCTAAATAGAGCAGTCCAGTGTAAAGTCCTTCTGGAAAATAACTGAATGCCCTGACGGTAACTTGGGTTACTCACCATCTTCCAGGAAGATGAGGAGGCACATGATTTTATCCACAGGATGGAAATCCTTCACTAAAAATAGTTGCTTATTTGTCCAACAAATTGAGTTCCTTCAGAGGCCTTGGCCTGGAGATTACTCCTTATGCATGCCTTGAAATATATACAAGAGAGATGGTGGGTCCTATTGTTGATATATATCTTTAAGGAGAAAATATCGTTACAATTAAAAAATTAAAAAAAATGGTACACTACTTTTTTAATGGTGTAAATTTATATCATTTAATTAATAGTATGATTTAACCAATTTAAAATAGTAATTGATCCCACTTAAAATTGATTAAAAGAATTTTTATGTTATCATTTATTAATGAAATTATTAGATCACAACAAAAAAATCTATTTATCCTTTTAATAACGTGACACTTTTTTTTTGGTAAACAAGGAAAAAACTAGAATGCTATGAAACTATACTACGAGCAACAAAAGCTCCTCTCATGTCATCCATAAACCGTTGGACACAAGAACTGGGGGGGGGGGGGGGCTGTCAAACACCAACGTCAAAGGGCCTATAGTATGCAAGTCTTGTGCTAAATTAGCCAGGCAGTCAGCTACCATATTAGCTCGCCGGTAGCAAATGTTGTACTGTAACTTGCCACCCTCTTCTACATAGGTTTTGAATGGAATTTACTAGAGGGAAATGGAGATAAGTAGGGGCACATCCATGAGTAATCAAATGCACCACGACCTCCAAATCCATCTTAAAGGCTATATAATTCCATCCATTTATCCATGCCGTCTTCATGCCAATAAATAATCCCCACAACTCAGCCAACCAGACATCGGTTGTGCAATCTCGAAACCCATGATCCAGATGCATCTTGAAACACACCTCCGCAGCCAGCTCCCAGATGCTGCCTCACAGATTTGTCGGTATTACATTTTAACCCCCCAATTGAGGGATGCAGCCAACGAATGAAGATCTCTGTTCTTTTTAAAGTTCGTGACTGGACATGCTTCAGTTTTCCAATGGCAAAGATTTCTCTTGCTTTTAGTTTGGTAGCCATTATTAGACTATAAAGTTGTGGTGCATTACCACTGAAAACAAGTTCATTTCTGTTTAGCCATATTAGCCAGCAAAGGAAGCCAAAATTGGTAGCCCATTGATCCTCCCTTTCTCTACCTGTATTATGAGCAAGATTCCATGTAAGCCATTCCTTTGTGTCCAGCTGAAAAAATAAGCACCAATATTCAGGAGCAATAACCGCAAGCCATACATTAGATATTTCAACACAGTCATGTAGAACATGCATCATAGACTCCCTGGCATTTTGACATCTTGGACACAAGGCCGACAGTGTCATCTTCCTAGCATTCCTTTGGCTGTTTGTTAATAATTTTTCCTTTCCTACCAACCATGAGAAAGCTCGCACTCTTTCTGGTCCTTGTTGACTCCATATGGTCTTCCATAACTTAGCATCGTTGGCTAATTCGGATGCAGTCAAATAGCTACAAGTAATCTTTACAAAAAATTGCCTATCCGTTGTTAAAGCCTAACATGGTTTGTCCCTCCCTAGGCCAACACACGGAGGCATAATACTTCTGATTTTGTTCAAAATGGTGCTTAGAACTAAGTTCATAAGCTTATTGAAATCCCATTCCCCATCTTCCCTTACATATGCTACCACTGGAAAGTTTTCCATAGCTGGTGGAACTAAGATGCCTTGGTGGAAACATAAAGGACCGTTAGTGTCAATCCACGTATCCTTCTAGAACCTAGTTGTCTAACCATCCCTAATACCTCACTTTAAATTTTTTAGCATGTGTCCCCATACTTCATAGATTCCTCTCTACATGTTTGAACCACCGTGTTTCCATTTCACCTCTGGAAGAAGATCCTCACCACATCAATACTTCGATCTAAGGATTTGGACCCAAAAGCTACCGGTTGCTCAAGCAATCCCCATGCAAATTTTAATAAGATAGGCTTCATTGCACTCTCTCATTCATCTGATCCTTAGTCACTCGCCAGTTTATGTTGACAAACATCCTCCTAAGTAACGAAGTGATCTTTTTTCTACTGCCTATTGCTTGACCAAAGAAATTTTCTAAAGTTCTTTTCAATTTCCAGACAGAAAGATACTGGAAGCTTATTTGTTTGCATATAGTGTTGGGGGATAGTCGAGAGTACTGATTTTGCCACGGTTACACGCTCCGCAAGTGAAAGATATCCTGCCTTCCAATTACTTAGGCTGGCTGAAATTTTCTCTGGAATGAAGTTAAAAGAATTCTTTAAAACTCTTCCATGGTGAATTGGTATGCCTAAATATTTCCCTAGATCTATTGTGCTTGAAAATCCAATTATATCTCTAATCCTTTGGCCTGGTGATGGTTGACATTTTTGGAGAAATTTTTTTACTTCTGCTTGTTAGCTTTTTCACCTGAGCTGCTGTAAAATTGATGAAGGCATAAGCTTATTACAGCGGCTTGTTCAGTCGATGCTTTAGCAAATAGAATTAGGTCCCTAGTAAAGAAAAGATAGGAAATAGGCAAGCCATTTTTATTGAGTCAGATTGGTTTCCAAGGTTTGAATGGGTTGCCAATTCAATACCATGCGCAAGCCTTTCAATGCATGGAATTTTTTAGTTAATTCCCCATTCCAAAGTACCTGCACATTGCATGAGGAAACACATGCCATGACAAGATCCACAAAATGATCAATAAAGCCAATGTCATTTAGCGTGTTGTAGAGAAAATCCTAACTTAATCTATCATAGTCCTTTTCTAAATCCACCTTTAACGCTATAAAACCTTTTTTCCCCGTTTTTGAGTACATTGTTTGAATGGCTTCTTGTACAACAATCACATTATCTATGCTATGTCTCCTAGGGATGAAACTACATTGGTGGGGATCAATTATTTTGTCCATAATTGCTTTGAGACGACCCACAATTATTTTTGTGATAATTTTATAAATCACATTATAGAGGCTAATTGGCCTGAACTCCTTCAAGCTTTCCGGCTGCACTATTTTAGGAATAAGGACAAGTAAGGTTTTTGTTAGTAAACCCCTAATAAAAAGGATTTATATTAGAAGAAATAAGAAGAGATAAGAATAACAGAATAACCGAACAATAGGATAGGAAAAGGAATAACCGAATAACAGAATTCTATTAAGCAACAGAATAAGGGGAAACAGAACCAGACAACCTTATAAAAGGGGGAGGGGGTAGCGAGAGAGGGACATAGAGAAAAAGTGAGAGGAAGGTTAGAGAGGGAGAGAACCAAGGCTCTCAAATCCCCTAGATTGTAAAATACTATCTCTTATCCTTGATCAGTAAGGTTGTTACTGACAGGATCTCATTCTTGGTAACAAAGATTCATCTTTTCTTCATTCTTTCTTAGTTTCCTATTCTTTTCTGAGCTAGTCTATCAACTAGTATCAAAGCTCCCACGATCTTGGGAGTCAAAGATAGAATCTTGGAGGTCTTTCATGGTCCGATCAAAGATGGAAGCCAAACTGGAGAATCTAGAAAAGACATTTGAAGAATGGAGGCGAAATCTTACAGAAGAACAGGAGGTAAGGACAACCAGATAAGAGTTGAGCGATGCAAGGCTGAAAAGAGTGGAAGAGCTGCTGGAAGCCTTAGTGAATCACTTGACCAGAGGACCAACCCCGGAATCAACTGCAAATGCTGGAGGAAGAAGGGAAAACGACCCAGAAACAAAACCGACTGAGAGGAGAAATGGAGAAATAATGGAAGATCGTTAGAGGAAGATGGAGATTCTGCTATTTTTAGGAGAAGACGCTTATGGGTGGGTGAACCGCTTGGAGAGATACTTTCAAATCAAAAGGTGAATGATGTAGAAAGATTGCAAGCAATCTTGATAGCCATGGAAGGCAAGGCCCTCAGCTGGTACCAATGGTGGGAAGCTAGTTCTCGAGACCCTACCTGGGAAAAATTCAAGACAACAGTGATACGGCATTTTCAGCCTGCTATGATGCAAAATCCGTATGAGTTGCTATTAGGCCTGAAACAGACCAACACGGTGGAAGACTTTAGGGGGAAATTTGAAATGTATGCAGGGCCTTTAAGAGGAACAAATCCAGAATACCTCAAAGGTATCTTCCTAAATGGGCTTAGAGAAGAAATTAAGGCTGAGCTTAAGTTGCACCCAGCAACCACCTTAGAAGACATGATGAACACTGCCCAAATGATAGATGAGAAAAATCAAGCTCTATCCAGAAGTGGTGGGGTAATGCGAAATTTTAGTAAGCCAGAGTTTAAGGGACTGCCAGCAGCAAGAACAGTCTCTTATGAGGTAGGAAGTAGAGGGAATTCCCAAGTAGGATCATCAAATGGCAATAGAATAATAGATTCAACTAGCAACAGAACCGTAGGAACAGAAAGAAACCGAATAGGAGGATTTTGGAAGCTGTCTGATGCTGAATTACAAGAGAGAATAAAAAAGGGTCTATGCTTTAGATGTGATGAGAAGTTTAGCCCAGATTATAAATGCAAGAACAAGCAATTTAGAGTAATGTTGGTCAAAGAACAAACTAATGAGGAGGAAATGAATGAACAAGATACTTCAGGAATTCTGGAATAGCAAGAGGATAGCTATAAGGTAATGCAACTCTCCCTAAATTCAATGGCTGGATTTTCTTCAAAAAATTCTTGGAAGTTGTGGGGCACCTTAGGGAAAAGAAGGGTAATTGTGCTGATTGATTGTAGAGCCTCTAACAATTTTATATCTAAGGAGCTGGTTGAGGAACTCCAATTATCCACGATAAAAACACCCACTTATTCAATGGAAGTAGGGGACGGACGCAAAGTGGGATGTCAAGGCATGTGCAAGGACTTAACCTTGCAATTACAGAACATGGTGGTCCAATAGAACTTCTACTTATTCAACTTGAGAGGAGCTGAAGTGGTCTTAGGCCTAGAATGGCTAGTTGGATTAGGAGAAATAAGGGCTGATTTCGAGAAACTATTGCTACAAGTAAAGGTAGGAGAAAGAATACAAGAGATCAAGGGAGATCCATACATTGTCCAGAGCTCAAATTTCCATCAAATCATTAGAGAAAGTCTTGAAAGATGAAGGGCACGGTTTCTTGCTGGAATATAAAGCGATAGCAGAAGAAAAAGAAGAAGTCAAACTAGCTCCAACAGTAGTAGAGACCATCCTCACTGAATTCAATGACGTATTCCAAGAACCCCGAGGGCTACCACCAAACCGGAAGCATGATCATGCTATCAACTTGAAAGGAGGAGCAACCATCCTTAACATTAGACTTTACAGGTATCCCCACTATCAGAAATCAGAGATAGAGAAGCTAGTAATGAGATGCTAGAGGCTAGAATTATTAAACCTAGTACCAACCCATATTCTAGCCCTATTATTCTAGTAAAAAATAAAGATGGAGGATGGCACTTCTGTGTGGATTACAGGGCCCTCAACAAGATCACAGTGGTTAATAAATTCCCTATTCTTGTCATAGATGAACTGCTGGATGAATTAGGAGGTGCTGTTGTATTTTCTAAGATCGATTTGAAATCTGGTTATCACTAGATTCACATGAAAGAGGGAGACATCGAAAAGACAGCCTTCCGCACACATGAAGGACATTATGAGTTCTTAGTTATGCCATTTGGCTTGACTAACGCACCTTTTACATTTCAGTCACTGATGAATGAAATATTGAAGCCTTATTTAAGAAAATTCAATCTAGTGTTCTTTGATGATATCCTAATATATAGCCCTAGTGATGAAGCCCATTCAACACACCTCAGGACTGTTTTGCAGACACTCAGAGAACATGCCCTATTTGCTAACAAAAAGAAATGCACATTTGGCCAGCCTAGCTTAGAATACCTGGGCCACATCATTTCAGCTGAAGGAGTAGCAGCCGACCTAAAAAGATTGAAGCCATGTGGTCATGGCCAGTTCCCAAAGATGTAAAAGGATTGAGGGGATTCCTAGGAATAATTGGGTACTATAAGTGATTTGTCTAAAACTATGGCCAAATTGCTAAACCTCTAACCTAATTATTGCAGAAAGATAGTTTTAAGTGGAGTGAAGAAGCCCATACAGCATTTGAAAAATTAAAAACTACAATGACTCTACTTCTCGTACTAGCAGTCCCAGACTTTTCTAAACCTTTTATGGTAGAAACGGATGCTTCTAGCAAAGGGATAGGTGCAATTCTACTACAAGAAGGCAAACCATTAGCCTTCCTAAGCCAAGGGTTATTGAAAAAAGTCCAAAGCAAATCTGTGTATGAAAGGGAATTAATGGCAATAGTCCTGGCAGTTCAAAAATGGAGACACTACTTAATGGGGCAGCATTTTATCATAAGAACAGATCAGCGAAGCCTAAAATATTTCAATGACCAACGGCTCCTAGGTGAAGACTAATTCAAATAGGCCTCCAAACTGATTGGCCTTGACTTTGAAATCCAATATAAAGTAGGAAAGGATAATTCAGCAGCAGATGTCCTATCATGAAAATTGATCTTTGAAGTTGTGACAGTGTTGCAATGTAATAACTTTGAAAATTAGGTAGAAGAGGCACATAAGGATGAGAAGCTAAGTGGTATTATCCGAGATTTATTAATCGATGCAAATTCACACGTGGGATACCAACTTCAAGGAAATAGATTGTTCTTTAAAGGGAAACTGGTACTGCCAAAAACTTCTTCTCAAATTCCTATCCTTATAGCAGAATTTCACAACTCTCTAATGGGTGACCACTCAGGATACTTTAGAACCTATAAAAGATTAGCAGCTGTGGTATATTAGGAAGGAATGAAGCATGATATTCAACAATTTGTCTCTACTTGTGATACTTGCCAACATAACAAATATGAAACATTGGCACCAGCTGGACTCCTACAACCCCTGCCGATTCCACAACACATCTACACTGAAATCTCAATGGATTTCATTGGAGGACTACCTAGAGCTAAAGGCAAAGATACTATCATGGTAATAGTAGACATATTCACTAAATACACTCATTTTATAGCACTCAGTCATCCTTTTACAGCCAAGGATGTTGCCACAATATTTTTGAAAGAAGTAGTGAGACTTCATGGATTCCTTACATCCATCATTTCAGACAGAGATCAAATTTTTCTTAGTAACTTTTAGAGGGAACTCTTCAGATTGGCAAGTACCAAGCTAAAATTTAGTTCAGCATACCATCCTCAAACGGATGGGCAAACAGAAGTGGTTAACTACTACCTAGAGACTTATTTGCAGTGTGTAACAGGGACTAAACCTAAACAATGGCCATAATGGCAAAGTTGGGCAGAGTTCTGGTTCAATACAAATTACAGCAGTACCACCAAAATGACCCCTTTCAAGGCTCTTTATGGTCATGATCCTCCTACACTTCTAAAAGGAACCACTATTCCTTCCGCCGTAGAGCAAGTCAATAAGCTTATAGAGGACAAGGACAACATGCTAGCAGAACTGAAAGCCAACCTTCTCAAAGCCCAGGACTGAATGAGAGCACAAGCTAATCAGCACCGTCGAGAGATAGACTTCCAAGTGGGAGATTGGGTTTATCTCAAACTTCAACCCTACCGTCTTAAGACCCTAGCTAAACGGCCAAATGAAAAACTCAGCCCCGATTTTATGGTCCTTTTCAAGTGCTGGACAGGATTGGAAAAGTTGCCTATCAACTATAACTTCCAAAAACCAGCCTCATACATCCTGTCTTCCATGTGTCTCTACTAAAGAAGGCCTTACCTCCTCAAACCAGTCCTCAACCTTTACCCCCTATGCTATCAAATGAGTGGGAGCTACAGGTTACACCGGAACAAGTGTTAAACACCCGAGAGGATGTTAATGGAGAGCTGAAAGTCCTAATCAAATGGCTCAACCTACCAGAGTGTGACAGTAGCTGGGAATCCGCAGTCACCATTCAAGACACTTTTTCGAATTTCCACCTTGAGGACAAGGTGGCACTTTTGGGGGGGAGTATTGTTAGTAAACCCCCAATAAAAAGGGTTTATATTAGAAGAAATAAGAAGAGACAAGAATAACAGAATAATTGAACACTAGGATAGGAAAAGGAATAACCGAATAACAGAATAAGGGGAAACAGAACCAGATAGCCTTATAAAAGGGGAAAGGGGTAGCGAGAGAGGGACACATAGAGAAAAAGTGAGAGGAAGGTTAGAGAGGGAGAGAACCAAGACTCTCAAATCCCCTGGATTGTAAAATACTATCTCTTATCCTTGATCAATAAGGTTGTTACTGATAGGATCTCATTCTCGGTAACAAAGATTCATCTTTTCTTCATTCTTTCTTAGTTTCCTATTCTTTTCTGAGCTAGTCTATCAGTTTCATTCAAATCCCTGACTTTGTTTGGAGAGTGAAATACATCTCCATCGCACTTACATATGGAATTTCCCATAATATGATACTGACTTTGGAAAAAGATTGCATGAAGGCAGTCTATTCTAGGCACCTTTAGTGCCCCCATAGAGAAAACTGCTTGTTTAATTTCCTTATCTGTGAATGGTTGTTGAATTCTGCACATCTCGTGAGGTGCTATAGTACGAAATCAGCCTGAGAGAGGGTACTTATTCAATGCTTCACTCTCTTTCGTAAGTATACTCTTATAGTACATTACTATCATGTTTTTCAATTGTATAGGGTCACTACACCACTGTCCATTCGAATCCTTTAAAAACTCTATCTTATTACTCTTTCGATGGATTAATGTAGTATGATGGAAGTATCTCGTATTTCTGTCTCCATAAAGTAATCATTTGCAATGGGATTTCTAATACTAAGGAAGCTTTTCTTGTAATAAAACTTCTTCGTACTCTTTCCATAATTTTTTCTTTAGAATGCTAAGATTATGATTATAGTGGTCGTCAAGTCTACAGTCAATGCCATCCAGCCGAGCTACTAGTCTGCTTTTTCTCCTCCAAATGTCTCCAAACACCTCCCTGTTCCATACTTTAGCTGAATATTGGAAATTAGATGATGCCTCAAGCCAATTATCATTATTCTACCAAGCTTCTTCCACTACTATAGGAAAAGAATCATTAGTTAACCAGGCTGTTAAGGATCTGAAGGGCTTGCAACCATCTGTCTTCATATCATAACTCTGTATTTTCAGGAGGATAGGTCTATGATCGGATTTCCTGGAGAACAAATGAAAAATCAAAGCTTCAGGGAATTTTAACTGCCACTCCATATTAGCAATAAATCTATCGATTCTTTCCTTTAAACTATTTTTTTCCCAAGTAAAGCTTGGTCCTTTGTATCCCATATCCATTAGTTGGTAAGCATTGAGCCAATCTAAAAGCTGTTTCATACTTCTCCAATTGGGTTGAGCATCCCTTTTTTATTGATGTAAGTAGGCATTGAAGTCCCTAATAACATCTAGGCTTCTGAGCAGTTCACTGCTAATTTTTCAAGTTCTTACCATAATTTTTGACGTTAAATAAGGTTTGGTGCCCCGTAGACTCCAATAATAAGACATGACAAATTTTGGCTCTTAAAGCTGAGTCTGACATGTATAAATTGTTCATGGGCCATGAAAATGTCGACATCGAACATCTACTAATCCCAAAGGAGCCATAAACCTCCAGAATGTCCCTTTGGGTCTACTCTGAAGGCACCATCCGAGCCAATTTGTTTGATGACTTTTTCTGCCTTCCTGTCTTTTATCTGAGGTTCCACAATCAGGATTAGACCTACAGAGAACATATTAACTAGATCCCGAACTTGAGCGCCAAATGTTTGGAATCCAGCACCTCTATAATTCCACAAAAGAATATTCATCAGATACAACATTAAAAGGAGTTAGGATCTGGGTGCTTGTCCAAACTCAGACCACAATTCCTTTCATGTAAGCCACAAAACTTGGGCCTCTCCTCAACTGTATTAACCGCCATGTCACCTTGGTTACATAAGTCCAACCTATAACTATCCAGTGGCTTTGGTGAGACCCTAACTTCTTCCAAGTCGGGACGTTGGCATTGGGTTATGGGTTCTCCACGCTTCTCCGATTGCATGGCAGAGTTAGATGAACCTGGCTTCTCCTTATGCTTACATGCCACTATTGGTCTTGGTTCGTGGATTCTTAGAATGAGTGTCCGTGTATGCCCCAGCTTGAAGTCTGATCCAACTACTATCCTTTGGTCCCTATTCAAGCGGGTTTGTTCCATCTGGTCCACAACAGGTGTTTTACCAGTATTCTTATTTTCACGTGAGGGAATCCCTTCTTTGTTGGACACCCTAATTTCTGCACTTCGACCCTTATTCATGGGATTTTCCACCGGATCTTCTGGTATCTCTTCATTCTTACATGACGTAAACATTAACTCCTCCTGCATTAATTTGTCAAGAGCCATAAAATGGGATCCCTAAATTACCTCCTCATTGTAATTTTCCCCCTGTGATTTTGGCTCTCTTGTAGCCTTTCTATTTTGGGCCCCAATCGCCTGTTCTACCATTGAGGCAGCATTCAGCCCCCTCTGGTCACCACATGGTCTCCATCAGCCCCATCTTGTTCCATCTTCGCGCTTGATCCAGCACTTTCTCAATAAGCATTGGCCTCCCCTAAGTCCATAGGGTCATCCAACTGTCGGCCCTAAGCAGTTCCGGGCACGTCTCTCTCCTATGTCCAAACTGCCCACAATAGAAGCATATGAGATGAAGCCCTTCATTGGATGGGTTGAGTTTTCCCTTGTGTAACAACTTTTGGAATCAACTATTTCTGAATGTCGACGTCCACACAAAGTTGAGCAAACCTGCCTCTTTCAGTAACACTCAAATCATCATTTTCTCGTAACGTATGCAGGTCCACTTTGATTGTACGACCAATAATGTTTCCTACTCTCCAGAGAAAGCATTTATTATAGTACTCCAAATGTAAACAAGGAATATGAACCCAAACTGCTAATTTACAGTATTGTTCATTGAACGGATCGAATTCTGGCCTCCACCGTTGAACCACCAGATAATGATCCGTAATAATCCAGACCCATTCTGCAGAGCGTTGTTGTAATCCGCTATGTCATCAAAACGAGTGACATAGCACCCATTGCTGACATCAATAAGTTGCAGTGCTCCATTGGAGTTCCACATCTTTTCCAGCCTAGACTTCAAAAACTTAAAACTAACACTTTTCCCCAGTAAGTTAATGATAAGAGAATTTCTCCAAGGTTTACTCCACTCCCTCCTCTCCTTTAAAGACACTAGAACTATGGGGCATAAAGGATCTTGAGCCTCCTTCGGTATCCTCCTCTATCATCTCATCGTCTAGGTCCAGCTCATGATCACTTTCTTCATTGTGATAGCCATTAATCCCCAACAATTTGTCTCTGTAAGATAGCAACTGCCATGCACCAGTGCCTGCGCCTTTGTTATCCTGCTCAACCGAAGGATCATGAGAATTGCTGCCTCCTTCGAACTTTTGATCAGGTATAGCCTCAGAGTCCTCTCCTTCCACTGGACCTGCTTTGGCCTTTTTGATGCTACGAGCAAGCAAATCTTCCTCCATGCCGGAAAGACCACTCTCCCTCTTTCCAGTCATCACGCTAACATAAACTAATCTATGCAATAGCGTGACACTTTAATATCTAACGAGAGTGTAAAAATTTTGAAAAATGTTATATGTATCAAAAATAGAAATCAAAATTGAGTTCTAAATTTTTTATTTTTATTAGATTGAACTTTACATATTTATCTACCATCTTATATTTAATAATAGCCTGTATTTAATATCTAAATTCAATCTAATTTGTGGTGCATATATGTAGCATTGCCCAAAAATTTTATCGTAGCAATAAATGAATTTAGAACCAATCAGTTGAATAAATAAGAAAGGACTTAAATTAAATTTGTCATTAGTATAATTCAACTTTACACTATCACTTACTCATATAATACCTACATAAAAAAACCTGTTTATTATTATTACTTTTTTAATTATATATTTTATTTTATTTCATTAATAATATAATATATTTTATACTAACGAACAAATTTAAGCTCAACAAGAAACTCGCGAGTACCCTAATTTTGTATTTTGTACAATAGATATAATTAACTTACGATGATATCGAAAAACTAATATGAATATAATGCGTACCCTGGATGTTTTTTGAGGAGCATAGTGCTGATACAGCTTTTTCTACGGGACCAAAAAAATTCAAACAAAATAAAAGGATTTATGCGTAAGTAATTGACAAAATGTTACATCTTTAAAATTTGAGTTTTTTCTTTGTTGTTTTTTATTTCTCTTTTTTGTCTCATCATCTTTCTTTCATTGTAGATATTAGATTGTTGCAAAGAGATTGTGTTTATTTATAGATATTAGGGCTGCTACATATCTCAATGTGTCATCGGAAACTCCGTAAGGATGTGAAGAGCCGGGTTGCATACAGAACTTCGTAAAGATATTTAGATGACTTATTTAATTAGTTAGTGGATATTAATATGCAACATTAAGCTTTGTATTAATAAGAAATATAATTTTATTCTAGAAAACTCCACTATCTTAACAGTTTCACTTATTATCCTTCTCACTAGATTGAACACTATACAAATTCTACTTTAGAGGGAGAGATATAATATTACAATTCTGAAAATTAAGTGCTCAGAATTTTAAACATAATAGAGATTAAAATATAATTTTAAAATTTATTATTACCTACTCCCTCACTTTCTATTCAAGGATTATGATGTTATATTTTAATAATTTATTTTTAGAGTGCATTTGATTAGATGAAATGCAATATGAGAGAATAGGAATGGGAATGGGAAAAAGCAAGGCTCAAATATTTATTTGATAGGTACTATAAAATAAAAATTTGTGTTCCCTAGGGAATGGCTATTCCATCAAATGATGGAATATTTATTTTATAATAAAAATGATGGGATGGTATGTTCTCTCATTCATAAATTGAACTTTAGATAGTTTTATCCTTATTAAATTTTTAAAAATTTAAAATTATTCTTTTTTAATGATAATGGAGTTAGAGCATTGCACATTTTTCAAAATTTTTATTCCTATTATTATAAGTGTGAAAACATTTCAAAATAAAAAAAAATCAAACTTCTTATTAAATGTATTATATTTAAATTTTTTAGCAACATACAACATTAATCAATATAAAGAAACATCAAATCATCCACATTTTCTTTTAATAATTTATAATTTTTTTAACAATGTTACAATTACAATATAAGTAAATAAAACATACCTATTTTTGTTTTCTTAATTGAATATAATATAATCTTAAATTAAATTTATTTTAGTAATTGAATATGTATATAAATTAATCAATTTAATGCAAATTATCTATATGTTTAAAATTAAAAATTATAAATAAATAATAGAACATTACCCTTTTTCATATAAAAATATTCTAATTTTTACACTTTTTTATTTTTAATTGAAATGTCATTGATAATTTTTTATTCCATTTTAATCAAAATTTTATTATACCAAATATAGAAATGGAATGAAATGGCCAAACATAATTATGAAATTATTATTTCGATTCCCATTCCGTTTTCCATTCATATTCTTATTTTTATTCAATTTTATCCGATCAAACATATCGTAAGTTACTTAGGAGCCGAATCCTTTTCAAATACATGTATATACCTCAATAAATAATCCAAAATAAACAAAGTCACAAGCACGTAGGTTCAGGGTAGATTGACTATACCAAGAGCATTCATCCATCAACCAGTTACTGACAAATAACACAAAGAAATATAACCAACGTTTATTAGAATGTGTTAACAATAATACAAAGAAATATAATGTTTATTGGAAAAAGAAACCCCCAAAGATTTGGGAGTAAAAGTGGTTAATGGTAATCAATGAATAAATTTCTTTATCTTGGGTTGGGTTAAAAGTACGGAATGTATTTGTACTGCCATCATCTTCAAATAAAGTATTTTCTACAGTAGTATCATTAATCTTACATAGTAGAGATACGCCAGCAGCTCCCATCATATTAAATTACAATAGTGATGAATTATCAAAAAATTTCATTTCAATATTATAATTGCAAAACAACTTCTTAATAATTTGAAATCATCAAAATATGTAAGTTTATTTAAAAAAGAGTAAATTACATTGTCCTTGCCTGTAATTTATCAAAAATTTCTAAACCTCCCTTTTAATTCTAAAACCTGCTCTCTCCTAAATTCAAAATAAGTGCTACACTTAAACCCGATTAACTTCTGTTTGGTCAACAAAAATCCACAAATTTTGATCTCTTAATTTCAAGTATCCTTTTGATTAATCATCTAATTATTAATTATTAACAATTTAAACTATAAATAATAATTAAATTTACTTTATTAGTCTTTTAATTAGTTACTAACTTTTTTGAGTTAATTTTTATTATTTTGAACTATATTATTTCATTAATTATTAATCTTTTAATTAATATTATTTTACATATTTTTTTATAATTTATTGGCTATTTTAATCAATTTTTCATTTCAAATGCATTTTTAAAAAAAGAAGAAAAAATCACTTCCCTATCAATCTTGAGTGTCGATACCACCAAGTTTCACACAATGATAGAAAACAAATATCCCCAAGATCGTCGTGCCAGATACGCAGATTGAAGTTAATTTTTCTCCTTCTTCATTTTAATCGCCTCTTCTTCCGTTCAAAGCCCAACCTCTGTCACCTCCATCATCATTAGATTCTTTTTCATTATCGCTGCTTGAATGGCCAAACTCTTCATCGCCATTGTCTTCATTTTCTGGGTCTTAAAACTCATCATACGATGCATCACATAGCTGACAACAAACAGTGACAACAAATGCCATCTCTCTTACTGTCAAAATTAAAAATAAAATACCATAACTCGAAATTGGCAATCAATTAATTCCATCACCGTCTCTCTTATTATCAAATTGATTCTTGCTCTCTTCATCTTCTACGAGAGCCCACTTCCACAAAGTTTTTGTTTCTTTCAGCACTCGAGCTTTAGCTTCAAGCCGAACCCCCTTTAACAGCTCACTCACACATTGCCATGCATGTCTACGAACAGTTACTTAGTGAGGATATCTAACCAGGGAAGCGGGGGACAACATAGAAGCAATAGAGAAAGGGTGGAAGCTCTGAGAAGGGAAGATGAGTATAGATAAGAAATTAAATTTTATTGAGGGTATTTTCAGGCTTTCCTAATTTATTTTTATTAGCAAATTTAGAAAAGTGGTATCTTGGGATTTTTTTAGAATATTCTTAACATTTTATGGTTTTTTAGATTAATATATATATTTTCAAATAACAGAAAAAGTCTATGTATTTTTGAAGTCTTGAGAGAAGGACAGAGTAATTTACTCGTTAAAAAAAGTATACATTGCATGCTTCTTCACTGGAATACACTTATACAAAAACAGATGAAACATGCCTATTTATTTGAAAATATCATCAACTATGAATAATAGATTGTAGATAGTATACAACAGATAATCATTTAAAAAAAAAAACACTTTGGGAAGAAATTCTTGATGGGATCTCAATTGATAGTTGCGTATTTCAATGCGATGTGTAAATAGAAAAATGACATTTACACATGTAAAAGGCCTACACCCAATTCTAAAGGTGCATACCGATACCTCAGGCGCGAATAAGGCTTTGCTCTATATCAAAAGCAGACAAATATTCCCTTAGAAAAATATCTTTGATGCTAAAAGGTATTCAAGATAAAAATACAATCGAAAAATGTAGCTTATTTTATATGATAAATAGGAGGAAAAGGCAAATGGAAGAAAACTAGGAGAGAGGGACTAATCCTGAAATAGTTCGTATCGGAAGAAGGAATTAATCAGGTTAAATTGAGATTTAGGCTTAGTTGTATATCAAAAGCATAGAAAAATTCCGTTAATTAAAATGAAATATCTTTGGTGCTAAAAGGGATTCATGTTAAAAATGCAACTCATTTTATATGATAAATAGGATGGAAGGGCAGATGAAAGAAAACTAGAGGAGAGACGCTGATACTTAAATAGTTCAAATTGGAAGGGAAAAAGAAAGCTAACCTCTACTTCTTCACGACACTTTTCAATCCCAACCCGCATTTTCTCCATCTCCTTTCTGTATAAGCCGCAAAAACCACTTATTGCGGCTTAGCCCTTTTTTTTCCCCCTTTTTTGGAGAGACAAAGTCCTCTTTGACATCTTATTCTACATTTCCATAATTTGTTGGTTTGTTGTCTCTAATCTTGAAGCACTTAGTTGTTGTCGATGCTGCCTTTGGGGTGAACAAATGATTGAAAGTTAGAAAGTGATTTGTTTCAAGTTACGTAACAATGTTGCTATCCTTTAAGCTAAATTTGCCCCCAATATGTACAGTAGGGGATCTACAAATTCCCTTCAGAATAAAATGAAGCCTAGTAAAGATAGGGACAATATAGTATTTAATCTTTGAAGAGAATTGTAGGAGTATGAAACAGTGTTTTTACTTTTTCCAAAAACTTAACCAAGAATAGTTTATTTAGAAAGGAATTTACTTCTATACATAAAGGGCCATAAGTCTTCAAGAAACTCAGTTTCCATCCTTGTGAAGAGACATGGGGAGTTATAAAAGTTATAACCTTATGAAAAGACGTGAGGAGTTATAAGAGTTATAATCTTATAAATCTATAACCTTTGAAAAATGAAAGGCTACATATTTAATATTTTGAAAATTCATTACAATCCCCTGCTATTTTCAAAATATTGAAATAGCATCAATAGACTATTGAAAATTCTAAAATAAATCATATGCATAAATAATGATATCTTGCAATTGAATCACTATTTTTGTAAAATTTCATTACAACAAAATTAAAACAATGGTAGACAAGCTTTGAACCAACTCTTCTTTTTGATAAGCTACATAAATTTTTACACATATGATTTAAGATGCAAACAACTATAGTAAGAAATAACATGTTTAAGGCTTTGTGTTCATATCCTTTTCATTGATTCTTCAAGCCAAGCCCTTAGCTGTTTGGAATGACCAAATTCTACATCTACATAGGCAAACTCAAATACCCTTGCTATTTGATATTTTTATCATGTTTGTTAAGTGTTATGTCAACACAACCTCCTCTAAGTGAATCATGGGAAAACAAGCACTATTCATCTTAGGATGGCAACAATCAACTCATTATAGTGCTTTAGTCACATTGTTAATGTACTTTGACTCTTTGAACTCAAGACATGATGTTGTATCATGCATTGAGTTGAGGTTCCATCAATGGTGACTTAATTTTGTGGGTTTAAGAACCATCCTTTTTGAAGTAATATTCACAAGATCACGATTCAACCTTTTGTTAAAAGGTCAGCTATGTTATGACTTGACCTTATAAAGTCAACAGTGATCACTCCATTTGTAATCAAGTCTTTTACATAACTATGTCTAAGACTAATGTGTCGAGACTTGCCATTATACACTTAATTATATGCCTTGGCTAAGGTTGCAACACTATCACAATGGATGGAAATAGGAGCTATTAGTTTAGGCCATAAAGGAATTTCATATAATAGATCCTTTAACCATTTAGCTTCTTTACATGTAGAAGTTAAAGCTACAAATTTAGTAGCCATGGTGGAGTTAGTTTGCTGCTAGATCCTTAAGAGATAGCACCTCCACCAAGCATGAAAATCCATCTAGTTGTTGATACATGATCATCCTTATAGATAACCTAACTAGCATAAGAAAATCCTTCCAATATCGAAGGAAATCCTATATAACTCAAGCTATAATCCTTTGTTTTCTATAGGTATTTTAGAATTCTTCTGACACCATGCTAATGCATGTCACTAGATTGCTTATGGATCTACTTATTCAACCAATAGCAAAAGTTGTATTAGGTCAAGTACATGTCATTGCATATATCAACCATCCTATTATTTTTGCATATTCTAATTATGATACTAGGTTTCTAATATTCTTCATAAAATTCATATTTGGATCAAACGGTGTTGATATATGGGTGTAGTTTCTCATGATTGAACTTTTTCAAAAATTTCTCAATGTAATGTGATTAAGAAAGCATAATACTCCCTTGATTTCTTATGATTCTTATTCCAAGGATGACATCAGCTTCACCTATATCCTTCATGTTAAAGCTTTTAGATAAGAAAGGTTTTGTGAGCTTAACTTGTTCTAAATTTGTTGCAAATATTGACATGTCATCCACATATAGATAAATTATAACTCTTTTTTGCCTATCAAACTTGCTATAAACACATTCATCAAATTCATTGTTCTTAAAGCCATTAGCAAGAATGACCTTATTAAAATTTTAATGCCATTGTTTAAGTACTTACTTTAATCTATACAAGGACTTTACAAACTTATGCACCTTGTGTTCTTGACCAAGCATAACAAAGCCTTCAGGTTATCCTATATATACTTCTTCATCCAATTCAGCATTAAGGAATATTGTTTTAATGTCTATTTAGTGAATTACTAAATTGTGAATTGAAGCAAATGCAATCAGAACTCTTATTGTGCTTATTCTTGCCATAGGAGAATATGTGTCAAAATAATCAATGCCATGCTTTTGTGAAAAGCCTTTGGTAACCAATCTGGTTTTGAATTTATCAATAGTTCCATCCATTTTCATTTTCCATTTGAAAATTCATTTGCAACCAATTAGTTTAGAACTAGGTTAAAGATTAACTAATTTTCAAGTTTCATTACCCATGATTGAATCCATTTCTTTATTGATAACTTCTTTCCAAAACATGGCATCTTGTGATTTCATTGCATCTTAGTATGTTTTGGGATTAGCCTTAGTGTTAAAACAATAAGGAATCTTATTACTTATAAACTTTCATGTACCTTCAATAAGATACATAAAGAAGTCAAAGTTAAATGTCTTTAGTGTATTTTGTCTTTTGCTCCTTTGAAGTTCAGTGACTTCATCTTCATGTTGATTCCTTAATGCATTTGTGTCTTTACCAAGGTTTTGATTTTGCCTTTGGCTATTGTCATTAACATGAGGAATAGAGTTAAATGTATTCTATTTAAAATAGCATCTCATGACTCAATAAGGGTATTAATTGATATTAAGTCATTTAGTTCAATAACCATAAACCAATAGGCTTTGCTATTTTGTACATATCCTAAAAAAATGTACTCAATACCTCTTTCACCTAATTTCTTCCTTTTAGGTTCAAACACTTTAACAATAGCTTTACAACCCTAAACTCTTAAATAGTTAAGGTTAGGCTTTTTCTTTTTCTAGAGCTCATATGGGGTTATCTTGTTCTTTTTATTAGGAACTTTATTCAAAATAAGGCATGTTGTAAGTAATGCTTCACCCCAAAATCCTTGGCTTAAACCAAAGTTCATCAACATGGAATTTACCATTTCAACAGCAATGCAATTTTTGCATTCAACCACACCATTTTGTTATGGTATGTAAAGAGCAATGATTTCATGAACAATACCAATAGATTCAAAATAGGAAAGATCATAATACTCTCTTCCTCTATCAAATCTAAAACATTTCATCTTTTGATCTAATTATAACTTAACTTTAGTTTTATATGCCTTAAATTTATCTAATACTTTGTCTTTCTAATGCAACAAGTCAACACAGCAATATCTTGTGCAATCATCAATAAATATGACAAAGCATTTCTTTCCTCTTAGTGTTGGTGTATTATACAAGTCATAAAAATTGCTACGATCAAGTTGAAGTATGGTTGATGTCCTATCTACTTTAAGAAATAGATTTCTTATGATTTTTGTCATCATTCATATTTTGCATATATTTAGATTTTTCAAAATATGGCATCAAATCTAATTTAATCATTTCATATAACCTTTTAATGTGCACATATCTTAATCTTTAATACCAAAGAAAAAAGGGTTTAATCATGTAAACAGAACTAGCATTATTATTATTATTGTTATTGTTGGTAATACAATAATCAATATTCATCTTGAACATACCATCACACAAATATCCCTTTCCTACAAACATTCATCCCTTAGATAGTATAAACTTATCAGCCTCAAATAAAAGTTTGAAACCAAACTTATTCAATAGACCACTAAACACCATATTCTTTCTAATTTTTGGTACATAGTAAACATTTGTCAATATTAACACCTTCCTAGAAGTGAAACTCAATTCTACATTCCTATCCCAAGGACAAGAACAATAATAAAGTTGCTAAGTTATAGAATAGTGCCATCATTTGGAGTTTTCATGGTTTTGAACAAGCTCGTATTCTTGTACACATGTCGGGTAGTGCTAGAGTCAACCCACCATGCATCATCATCCTTAAGGAAATTAATTTCATATATCATTGCAACAAGATTCTTAGAGGGAGCATTATTAGATCCTTGCTTTTTCCCTTTTTTTTTTTTAAGAGCTTAACATTCAGATCTATAATGTCCTTCCCTATAACAAAAGAAGCATATACCTTTTTTTTTTCTTGTTGCCTTAAGGATTATCACTAGATTAATTCTTCCTCTTAGGTGGGGTCTTGCTATACTACTCTTCTTACACCATATTTACCTTTGAGGAATTTGGATCTTTAGTCTTACGCTGCATGCAGAATTATTCTTCTACAAGCAGATAGTTAGCCAAGCCATCAAGAGTAATATCCTCTTTCTTATGTTTCAGACTTCTCTTGAAGTCTTTTTAGGAGGGAGCTAACTTATCTATTGTGGAACTCATAGTAATTGTTTCATCCATAAGCATGTTATGCTGAGTGAAATGATTTAGAATTCTCTCTAATTCAAAATATTTTTCTATAGCAGATCTACCATCTACCATATTAAAATTATTAAAGCGAGAAACAAGAAATTTCTTACTTGTGGAGTCTTCAACCAAATACTTCATCTCTAATTGATCCCATAACTCCTTGGCAGTAGGAACATTGTGGTAGATGTTGAACAAAGAGTTGCTCATGGTGTTGAGGATGTGTCTTCGGCATATTTCATCATCAATCTCCCACTTTTGCCTACATCTTGTGTTTATGATAGTTTCATTCTTGCTCTTTACAAGCCTTAGGGTGTTCAAAATGTATGCCACTTGAAGAGTCACCAACAGGAAGTGCACTTTCTTCTACCAGCATATGAAATTTCTACTATCTAATCTTTCAAGTTTGACAAAGTTTGAAGCAAAATCCTTCAACATTTTAGCCACTGTACATTGGAAAATTTAGCCTAAAGATTGTTGTCGATGCTACCTTTAGGAGTGAACAAATAACTAAAAGTTAGAAAGTGATTTACTTCAAGCTGTGTAACAATGCTGCTGTCTTTTAGGCTAAATTTGCCCCCCAATATGTGTAATAAGAGATCCACAAATTCCCTTTAGGATAAAATGAAGCCTAGTCTATCTACACCTTATATTTAGTGAAGATAGAGACAATATAGTGTTTGATCTTTGGAGAGAATTGTAGGATTATGAGAGAATGTTTTTTCTTTTTTCCAAAAATTTACCCAAAAATGGTCTATTTATGGAGGAATTTATCTCTATACATGAAGGGACATAATTCTTCAAAAAACTCAAAGGTTCCATCCTTGTGAATAGACATGGGAAGTCATAAGGGTTATAACCTTTAGAAATTGAAAGGTTATGCATTTAATATTTTGAAAATTCATAACATTAGCTCACAAGCCTTGCTTGCATTGATTTCAACATTTGTGTCTCAGGCCCTCCCACATGACCTAGTGCTTGTTCTAGTTTTTCACTAGTGCATTTTATTTTTTTTTTTTAAAAATGAAACTCTAAACATGTCATTCTCTTCGTTGTTACATCATTCGGCGCTAATTTCCTTTTATCAGATTTTGCATTTTAACTCTTTCAGCTTAATCATATTACTGGTCTGTTTGCATAAGGCCGCCACAGCCATACAATTAATCAATTCTTGAGTCTCTTCTACCGGTTTTTCGAGATCTTCAATTTAGTTAATTAAAGATACCATTGTTTTTTTGTTGCTTTTCACTTGACATAGGCTTTACTATGTCTTGAAAACTTTGATCAACAAATTTACTCAGATCATATGAGTACATAGCAACTTTGTTTTTCAAGTTTTGAGAATTGTCAATAATATTAATAACAACAACAATATGTTTTGCAATTGCTTTTGCCATTAATGATGAATCCTACTCAGATCAATCAGGGAGATTGGTGGGAAGGACCCACAATGATTTGTGGGAATGTCAAATGGCTGAGAGATTTGTCTAAACGGCCGGAAGAGAAATTCTAATGTTGAGTGTTGAGAGTTATGTCTTCCGATGACCTTTGTCTAATCATTGCACCTGGCTTTTTACCTAATTCATCACTTAAATAATAAGGTGGGCCATCAAAAGTTATATGAAAAAATATTAAATTCCCATCAAATGGTAATTTTGAACTTCATACCTAATCCATGAATCAAATTATAGTCAAGTTTTACCTTAAAATTTTAATTTTCCTTTTTTAAAACAATTTTCCTTTTTGTGGTTGGTTTTAAATATTTAGAATCAAACATCAAATTTTGATTAAAGATATTGGACCGGAATAAAAATCTTTCAACTGATAAGAAAGGGAAATAAATTGAACATAATTTTCTTGACTTAGAATGTATATTCAAAGTTATACGCCCACATATATCTACTGCACACAAAATATTCATCCTAATATTTCATTTTTACTAATTGGTTAATTCATAGATGTAACGAAAAAGAGGAAAGAAAAGAAAAGCCTTTAGTTGTCTTTCTTTTATATTGATATTTAAACATATCACCTATTGAACTACTATTTTGATTTAAGGTAAGACAGGAATTATCTATTTTCTTTAAACTACAACCTATGACTTGAAATGTAAAATAACACCCAAATCAATTTAGATTTCATCTAAGATTTTTGAAATGTATTTAAAAATATTAGGCAAAGGAAACTTATGGGTAAATTAGAATCGAAAATAACTACTCTCTCTGTTTTGTACTTAATTATCTGATTTCTTTATTTAATTATAAATATATATATTTGAATCTAAACTACCCAGGCGAAGCTATGTCAATATTATATCGCCAAAATAAAAAAAAATGTTGGACAAACTTTCATTTAAAATTTTAGTTTCCTTTTTCTGACCGATTTTTTCATCTGTCGGATCGTTTAGAATATTCGAATCCAAGGCCAAATATTAGTGTTAGATATGGAAAACAATTTTTTTTCAACTGATAATTAGTGAATATACTTTATCTAACTTCTAAACAATTATGTTTGTCAACATATATTCTCTGTGTTTGCAGTCTAATATTTGGTGCAACTTGCTCATATAAATTGTATTAAATAATTTAAGAACGAGAACATTCACCACTTCGTAAAAAGGAAATATATTTATTTTGTGTTAAATGTATAAATCAACCCTATAGGATGAATTAGAGATGTTTTGTAAGATGATAATTTAAGGAAATATATTTATATTTGGAATAGCTAATGGTATTGGTATTTAATAATAGCATATGTCATTTTTGTTATCCGTGGTATTATACTCTCATAATGATCACCATGATTTGAGAGTTTCGTGAGGATACTATTTATCAAGATGTTTTGTAAGATGATATTTAATTAGTATTAAAAATCATGTGAAAGTTTTCACATGTGTGATCATAGAATTTAAGGTATATATATCCTTATGTCTAGCATTGCTTGAATTAACCTATATATGCGTTTATCATAGTACAAGATATTTTGCGAATAGTATGGATTGCAAAAATTATATAAAATACTTTTCAAATATATTTCCTATTTTAAAATTTTAGAAGACAATAATATGTGAATATTTCCTCACAAACATTTGTGATATAAAATAACAAAGATTAATTGCGCATCTTTTTGTTTTGCAAGAAGATAAATTACGAACTTGTAATTTTTTTTATAACAATCCTTTATATTGAGATATATTTGTAGACGTGTGAGTATACCATCTAAACTAGTACGATGTAAATTTTACAGGCATATTTTAAATTAAAAAATTTCCAACTCGTGAAAATGTTACCTTCTCTTAAGTTTCCAACAATTCAAGGAAGTTTAGCTATGTTCAGGAGTTGCATGGAATTTATTTTATATTCCCTTCATATTCTCTCAGAACCCGGATTGAAACTAAGAAAATAACACAAGTTTTAAAGAAACACCACTGTAGAAATGTTGATTTATGTTAGTTGATAGATATTAGTTTATATTAATACCGATGTTTATTTTAGCACAATAACATTTTTAAAATTATATGAAAATTTATAATGATAGACAATAAAATAATTGATGTCTAGACATTGTGTAAAAACTTAGAATATCAATTTTTTATTTAACTGTTCTTTAAAAGGGATTTCAAAAGTGACATTGGAAACAACAAATGAATAAGGCATTGGTTTTAGTTCATAACCATTATCTAAAAGGTATTTCAATAGTTATATTGAAAACCATAGATGCATAGAGCATCAATTTTAGTTAATAATCATCATCTAAAAAATATTTTAAATGTCACACTAGAAATCACAAATACATTGGATGTCAGTTTTATTTAAAAAATAATGTTTTAAAGACATTTAAAAAGTAATATTGAAAATAATGAAAACATAGGACATAGGTTTTATTTAAGAATTAATGTCTTTTATTTTTCTATAAATTTTTGCTTTAACTCTCTTGTTACATACGAAACATTTCTGATATCTTACTCTCTAATATTCTTTTGATACCTATCCAACGATCAACCACTTTCATCACTAAAGTATCCAATATACTCTTATGATTAAGGTGGAAAAAAATAAGTAACTAAAATTTACATCGAGTATGATGATTTTGATACATAGTATTTTTACTATTTTCTCACTCCACTTTCATGAAAGTGTATAGTAGGAAAACCATATCTTTGGTTTGGTTCTATTGTATAATCCTTAATTTTTTATGAAACAAAAGCATAATAGAAGAGTTAGCAAATGATCTGTTGTTCTTCTATATTCCCACTCTACTTTCATATCCCCAAAGTATACAAATTGAAAATTTTTGAGCAACAAATTGAAGTTTACATTAACGATAAAGATTTTGACACATCAATTTGTTTTAAACCATTATCTTATTTGTCTCAATAATTTCAAAATTTTCATTTGCACTTATATAGACATCAATGTGTTCTATGATCAATATTTATCAACTAATATAGAATAGCAATTTTGTAGTGGTGGGTGAGGCATTTTCATTGATTAAACTTAAGTGAAATACTTACTCTAAACATTTGAGAGTTTGAAAGTGAATTTTATGAGGGGTCTACCATTTTGATCTATACTTTTTGAATAAAGTTGCTATGTTGATTGATTTTTATCTATGATGTTATGACTTTTGATAGCTTTGATTGTCCCCTTCCTTGTGAATTTTTTGATTTTGAAATCATTGTAAGGTTAATCTTTTATTTTCAATAAGTTGTGGTTTCCAAGAGAAACTTAAATAAAGTTATGTTTGCCTAAGGTCATGCAAAGACTTATTGTAAGTGAATTAATGTGTGAGATATTGTATATATTATTTGCTCCTATCATACACCTTTTAAAGGGTTAGATATGCTTAATTTAATAAAATTGGACTTTTGTTATCAATGGGTTATGAATTTGTAATGTTAATGGATTACTTGGTTAATGCTAGGTTCTAACATTGTTTCAATTTTTTAGCCATGCTTCAATTTTGCAAGTCCAAATATGGTGATCTTTATATCCTTGAAAAGATAAGAGAAGTTCTAAAACTTCCATATTTTAGTCAAAGCCTAATTTGGACATTTGGAAAGTTAAATTTGTTCAAGAAGATGAAGTTCTATTTGTATCCTAACTAAACCAATCACTATTATTGGGCTATATTTGAAGCTCTTGGAGTTCAGTTGAGGTGGAATTAGCATCCAAAGTCAGATAAGAGGCAGCCCATTAATTTTTGTGTTAGGATTTAGTGAAACTATATCATTTTATTGCTCAAACTTCAGCTAGAAGCTTAATTATAAAAGTTTACTATAGTAAACATTGTTAGTAATTTAAATTATAAATGAGGCTATAGGTTTCTAAATTATGAAAGGCCTTAATTTTTATAACCCTAAAAGACATAATTTCCTTGGTCCATTAAGTTTTGTGGCTAGAGAAATCATATTTAACTAGGTTTTATGCCACTAAATGCAGTCATTCTCTTTCGATAGCAAATACTCTTATTCTATCTTTCTCTTGTAAATCAACATGGGTGGCTAATTTCATATATCAGTTTAAGAGATTAGCACCTCAATTTAGTTTAATTTTGAAACCTTTCACTTAATTTTACTTTTAGTTTGATTATCTCTTATTTTTCTATTCATTTTGTGAATGATTACCTAGATAGTTCATTAATTATGATCAATTAGTTAATTATTCATTGTAGTCTAAAGCTAAACAATTAGTTATAATAAATTCTTGCTTGCAGATTAGTTGTGATTGATTGAAATTAGTAGTAATTAAACTTTAATGATTTTACATGTAGGTAAATCCTTGGTTGCCAAGAAAAATAGAGCATGAATTGGCATGTGTCTTGAATTGAAATTGGTAATGGGAGAATAATTTAGCTGCTTGTCCTAAACGAATTATCATTGGGAACTTTGCATGATTATAGACTAATTATGATTAGGAACTTTACATGATGGGTAATTTCTTGGTTAAATGATTGAATCAATTATGAATTATGTTGGAGGCGGATGATAAATCTGATCATTGAAATGCAAATTCCTTGGATTAAGCTTTTATATTCTATTTTACTCTACTTTGATTTTGTTTTTATTGTTTCATTTAAATTGCTTTTGAAGACCCCTTACTTTTACATTTTTTTATCACCAATGGACTTGTACTCCCTTGGGTTCAACCTAGAGTCACCCTATCTAGTGTTAGATTAGGTTCACTATTAATTTATGATGTGAAATGATGTGTATCACAAGCCAAACAATGATTATGAATGAGAAAAAGTGAAACAATCCATAAAAATGGCCTTCTTTCAATATTCCAAATGAGGGCAAACTACATTTTGCTATTTGTAAATTGATAGGTTTCAAAAAGTTGCATGAAATTGATTTAAAATTCACCTCAGACAATCAAGCATGAAGTTATAACTTTTCAAAACTTTCAACACAAAATATGCATTTTTGATAGGAAGCTCAATTTATTCAATTTTTAATATAAATATCTTGGCATATAAACTAAAAACCATTGTTAACAAAATGTTTCACAAACATTTTATGTTAGTTTTTTTATTAGGAATTAATGTGAAATGTAAGAAAACAAAATATTTTAAAAAATGACTTTAGTCTTTTAATTAGTTTTTTTATGCTAGTTTGTATAACTGATGTCATAAAATATTTACAATGATACTTAACATGACATTAGTAGAAAATCAGGCAAAAACTAAAATATAATTTACTAAATATTCATCGTATATCAACAATTTATAATAATAGTACAATTTAATAGTTTTCAACACAAGAACACCGAAATATTTACATTTTACGTACTATAAAATACTTGCCTAATAATTTCTCAGAATTTTGATGCTTCGTGGGCTTATTGTAATATTCAAAGTGCTGAAGAGAGTCAGTTTTACCAGCATTAATTTTAAATAAATAATCCAATACCATTGGCATTGCTTTGCATTATTATTGCTCACATGTAATCAAGGGAAATTAGTTTCAGTATCAAATTAAAAATTGTTTTCATTTTAAAGTCCGCCAAGTAGTGGAATGGAGTTAAATTCTAACTTAATTCAACATGAATTAACAAAAACCTTTGAGCTCAAATTATAATAAGAAACTTAGCTCATACTTCACTCGACTTGCAATAATAAACCTTTATAATTAGTCCAATTAGTTTGATAATGATAAAACATCATATCAAACTGTAAATGAACTCTATGTTTAATTTGAGCACAATTGATTAGTATAAAATCTAATTTTTCAGTAAGTACATAAATTTAAAATATAAATTAATTAAAAATTAAATTAAAATTCTGTTGTCATTTATAAAATAGTTGAAAACAAAATCATAATCCTATAACAAAAATTAGTATTTATAAATGAATTGCTTGTGATTTAAATCAGTTGAATAAAAATATATTGTGCTTGTCTCAAATTACTAAACGACCCGAATTTTCTACTCAAACTTAATATAAGCAAACTATGGGTCGAGCTGAACCTAATTAATTTTTTGCCGAGCTCAATTGTTGAGCAGTCGAGCAGCTCATCAAGCACCCCCCCTCTTGTAACCAACGCTGAAGTCTTATAAAAATTCACTAATTTCTCCTTTTGCCTGAAATGCTTCACTTCACCCCAATTATACGGTTTTTGTTAAAATTGTATTATCAACGTTGAAGTTTTATAATCACTTTTATACTAAGAAGTTATGGCCTCTAAACAAAAACAGTTTCTTTTCCAATCTAGACAGAATCACAGTAAAAAAACCTTCGATGTATATAACTAGGATTCATAAAGCGACATTACGATTTAAAAAGATGAGATGAAACTAAACATTTTAATAAAGAGGCACTTCAGGATTGAGCAATATATTTTGCAGGAATAAGGAAATGATGACGAGAATATTGACAAATCCAGATGAAATATATAATTAGGTTAGTATTTCATCAGAGTAAAGAAAATAGCATTTCATTAGTATCATAACCAAGTTACAATATACAAGAACAAATGAATCCTGCTACAATAATAAATAAAAACTTAATTATAAATGCAAAATAAAATGAAATCAAAAATAATTTTCAACTATTAATTTTTTTAATAGAAAAACACTGAAACTTATTCTTAGCATATTACATCGTGACAAACAAAACCCATACTCTTACCACTTTTTAACAGTTGGAGAGCCAGAAGGATAGTCCTTCCAAACAGCCCTGGAGAATAATTTGTGTGCGTCATTGTCTTCATAGAGCACCATCCACTTCTTTAAATCCCTGAAAAGATTAAATCTTGCGGAGTGCTGTCGAATGACGGATTCTGGAGTTTGTCTCTTGCAGAAAGTTTCTTCATTCTGGTTTCAGATGAAAGGAGAGAAACTATATTGCTGCTTTCTTTCAACACTGGATTTTATAGAACAACTTGAAAATTAGATTTGAATTTGGATTTCGAATATAAATCAAGGTCATTTTTGTATTGCAAATATAGTAGCATCATCATTTTTGTATTGCAAACATAGCTTTAATTGTTTTATGAAGAAAACATTGTTACAATAAAAAAAAAAAAGGCACCCTAAGATAACTCTAACAAACTATTACGAATTTTAACTATTCTCATGTATACCAAAAAAAAAAAAAAGGACTAATTTGTATCAATTTCCAAGATGAAGTATATTTAAATAAGTTTTAACTTGTCAAAGTACTTTAGTAGTGAGTGACATACGGTATTATCATGTCTAGAGTTCCAATTCAGCATTACATGTATGATTGTTAAATAAATTATCACACTTATCATTATAAAAAAAAGTTCTAAATTAATTGATGTATAGTATAAAAAGTTTTACGTTATTATTTATTCATAAATTGTCAGATATTATAAAAAAATTATTTATCCTTTTAATAAATGATAGTGTAAAGATCTTACATCAACAATAAATCAATTTTTGAGCACAATCATTCGAAATAAATAAGAAAATTGGCGAGTAGGATAATTAGTATAATAGATATTATTCACTAATTGCGATGATAATGAAAGGCTAGCATGTTAGCATAGTGCGTACGCTCTTATGGAGGACGGCGTGATTTCTGTCATGAAGCATGGTGTTGATACAGCTTTTTCTACAGAAAGAAAAAATTCAAACAAAATGTAAGAATTGATAAAATGTTGGTCCTTCGAAATTTGACGATTTCGTCAGTTTTTTTTTTTTTTTTGTTTTCCATCTCCTCATCTTTATCTTATTTTGCGGAGATTGTATTACAACGTTGTAAGGGGACCGCCTTTATTATAGAGGTCACAGCAACATCTTAACGTATCTTGGAAAACTCCGCCTGGATACAGTTGGGCTGCATAAGGATCCGGTTGAACAATTTCACCTATTTTGATTGTGATCTGCAACATTAATTCTCATTAATTAGAGATGTAATCATATTCTAGAAAACTCCTTGTTTTGTTAAGGAAGAAATTCTTTAGTTAATAGACAGAAATTAATTATAATTTTAATATATTAAAAATTAAAAAATATAATTTTTAATGTGTGTACATGGATTCCTCAAAATTAACAATTAACTTCCTTTCATTAATTAAGAGTAAAGAGCCATTTAGTTGATAAAAGTAAATTCATACAGATAATTAAACTTCTTAGTAAATAAATGTTCTTATAAATTTTTTGAGAAGTGTCCAAGATGTTTGATTGATATTAGGGAAGTGACACTTCCCTTCCTCCATTTTACTTGATTCAACTTTAAACTTTTTAAGAAATATTAATAAAATTATTATTTAGAATAATGTTTCTCATATCTTTTGTACCATAGTTTTTTTTTAAACTTGTGATTTTTTATTTCTCATAATTGTAAAAAATTAAAGTAATTAACCAATGAGTCTATGTAGAATATCATATTTTTCAAAATTTTATACACAAATACAAGTAATAAAATAATAATAAGATAATTAAATAGCAATTACTGAAAGAAAGTATAAAAAATTGCAATATTGACCGTTAAAATAATACAAAGTGATTGAAATTTGCTTCTAACTTATGTTAACTAAAATTAAAAAACAAGCTTGTCATTAGTTAAAATTAATGAGGATATTTTTGTATTTATCTTCGTAAGAGATACAAAAAGTACAACTTAGTAAGTAAAAGTGGGTAAGCCACTTTTTATATTTCATAGGAAGAACCTCTTACAAAATCCAATTTCTCTCATTTTAGTGTTTTGTAGTCAACCAAATAACACATTCAATTTCGGCCTCCTAAAAAGTGATACTTTTTATCTTGTAAACTTAACGACTCGACTTGAGAAATAGCTGAAGTATACAGAGATTTCTTCTAGGACTAGTTATACCTAATTAATTGACAGTCCAACCACTTCACAGATAATCAACTTAGAGATTTAATTTGGCAGTCTGGCAGTCCATACTGCAGCTAACGTATATATATACCATAATCAACTGTTCGATCACCTGGAGAGAAAGTTAACGAGGAAATTCGATTTTACATTTTGTGTATTTATCTTAAACTAGATAAATGTCCTTCTATATAGATAAATATCAAATTCTCTAATCTATATAGATGAATATTGTTCTCCAACTGTTTAGTTTATTAACAAAAGAAGTATATGAAGATCTCACATGGTAAACTGTAGAACAATTAATATAAATGAATATTAATATAATATAATATTATGGCAATTTCAACGATTTAAAAATTTTCTGTTAATTTAAAATTACAACATTAAATAATGATAATTCACGATATTAATATAATTTTAATCACCAATTAATATATTTTATTTGCATTAAATCATGATTAATTAGAAAATCCAACAAAATGTATTTTCAATTAATTAATTCTCATGATATAATTTTTTGATTAAATAAATAATATTTCATCGCATTATTCTAAACATTGATTTAATTTTTTAAATATTATAATTATAATTAAAGAAACTAATATCATCTTGTAAATTAAATAAAACATTTGTATATCATATTATAAAGATCATTGTTTTAATTTCTTTTAAAACATAATAATTATAAAAAAATGATAGACAATCCAAAAAAGTTGTTCAAAAATAGTTGGCTATGCAATATATAATGCTAATTTCTTCATTTTATTTAGAATATAGTTTGAAAATTTTTAAAGTACTATAATTAGTAAAATTTATTCACAGGTGTAACAATTGTTGAAAGAATAATTCCATCCATGATTCAATTTATAACAAAAATTTAAACTGTCATAATTAATTTGAATTAATTAAATTAATGCATTAATTTTTAAAATTTTCAATTTATATTTAATTTCATCCTTGGTTACCATTCTTCCTATATATACTAATGAACATTTTTTTGTAGCATTGTACCATTTTCTATCTTGATTTGTTTGGTTTTTTATTCAACAATAGAGTACAATGCAACATAATCGAAAGAGTATTGAGATGATTCTTAGCGGACAAATTTGTTTATCCTTAAAGAAAAATTAATATATATGTTTTCTATTATAATATCATTTTCTCTTATGTGATTTTTCTTTTTAAAGGAAGTGACATTCATTCTTCTATTATCAAGGTTCATGATGACAAATTTAAGAAATGTCTTCATGAAAGAGTTGTTTATATAATATGAAAGTTTGCAGTTAGAAGGGTTCAAAAGGATTATTATTGTTCAAGAAATGAATTCTTTGTAGGTTCCAACGTTGTAACATGATTACCAAAATATGAAGATGGATCAATTGATTTACATGAATTTCACTCCATTTTATATGACAAATAGTTGATAAGAGTCAAGATACGACATATTTAATTAAAAAATTAATTATTCTCATCTTTAATTATTAATATTAATTATTTTTATTTATGATATCATTATATTGACCAACATATTGATTTTTATATCTTATTAAAAAAATTAGTTTTATACAATAATTATAAGTTGTACTTGTTAGTGAAAGGACCAGCAAAGAAATTGATATTTAGATTGAGAATTTGGAGTAAGTACTCATATTTTAATTTCAGTTATTGTAAATTATTTATTGTCTCACTAACTATTAAAAGTAAAATATTTAAAATATTTTTTTGTAAAATTTTCTTTATACTTTTTTTTTGTGCTATGAAAAGGAAATTTATAAATTAGACAAAAGCAATATCAGTATCATGAGTACAGGCTTCTCTGACTCTAGGAGGAATATTTAGAATAGTACCAGCTCCACTCCTAATTGCATTAAAAACCTAAGAAGCCCCTCATGAGCTGCATTATTAGCAGTCCTAGAAATCCAAGTTATAGATAAGCAGGTTGATGCCTCTAAGTACAATCTGATATCCTCCATCAACCTTGCTATTTTCCAAGGGCAATTGATAAATCCTAAAATGGCCTCTACTACAATCTTCCAATCTGATTCAATAAATATTCTGGTATAGTCCAAAGTCTCCGCCACTTGGCATGCCTTCAAAATCGCATATGTTTCAGCTTCCTCAACAGTGTTCAGTTGTAGTTTTTCAAACCACATTTCCAGAACCTGGCCAAACTCATTTCTTGCCAACATTGAAATGGACGTTTCTCCTTGTTGCCATGCGGCATCAACATTGATTTTAAGGCAGTCAACAGGTGGTGGGATCCAAGCTTGGTTGACCAGATGAACTGGCGGTGTAACTCCTTCACAGTGTAAACGTAATTGCTCCATGCGTAAATCATCATCAATCAATGCAACCAGGCGCTCAAGATTCGGGGGAAGACCTATGAAAATGAGATCGTTTCGGGCGTCCCACACCCGGCGAGAGATGAAGACAGCACCTGCTAAAACATAGAAACGTACTTGTGGGGTTGCACCACTTTGTATCAGCTTGTTATTAATACCCAGGATAGCCTCCAAATAATCCTGCTGCTGCACAGAATCAAAAGGAATCTGCGAAATATGAATACCATGAAAACGAAACGAAAGAGCTCTTACGATGTCGCATCGCGTGAGGACATGAAAATCTGTTTCGGCTTCCTGGAAACAGAGTGGACATCGTACATCTTGAATTTGAGCAAATCGTTGTACCCTCATTCTGGTAGGAACCAATCCGCGACCAAAGCGCCATAAAGTCACCTTCAAGCGATAGTGAATCAGAGCATTCCATTAGGTGGTCCAAATCATGGCAGACCTTTCATCGGGTAAAAACCGATTACGAGCATGATAAACAGATCAATATCATTTTTAAAAAAATATATGATGACAATTGTTTTATATAAGAACTAAATATAGAAAAATCCAACTTATTAAATTAACCTTAATCTTGGAGTTTCATAAATACAAATGTAAAAGATATGTTATTTTTCATGTACAGTTGATAGTATTAAAATATTTATTCCTTTTTTATAATTTAATTTAGTGATTTAATACTTTTATTTAATTTATTTTATTGTTAATTAAATTTAATACTATAATTATAAAATTTGTAAAATTTATTGTTACAAATTCAATTTAAACTATACAAATTTGATAATTTGTAGTATTTCTATCAACAGAAATTGTCCTTTGATTATTGAAAATTCACAAATATAAAATAAGTATGAGCACATTTACATTAATTTTTTTTAAAAATCTTTTGACAATATTATTATAAAAGCTTTTGTCTTTTCCTTATTTTTGTATGTGATTCTAAATATTAATTTTATATTTATTTCAATATGTTTCCATCAAATTCCTTATTTAAGTGGTGTTGATAATGATTATTTTATTAAAATTTATGTTATATCAAATTATGTATTATTAAAATAGTTTTAATCAAGCACCCATATTATTATTCTCATGTCAAACAGAAGCCTTCCGCTAGTTAATCATTAATTATTTGATATGGATGACATTCTATCATGGTTCAACAACTTAAGCTGTGGAATGTATGGTACTTAAACTTTTAATACTTGAGAATAAGCTAGCCAATTAGTTATTTACCATTCAAAGTTTCGAAAATGAAAGACAAAACCCACAATAATAAGCACATTAAGTCAATTTTGAGATAACACATACCATATAGCGACACAAAAACCAATCATAAAAGTATATATTAAGGCAATGATGAACATTCGAATAATGCAAATGATGCAATAAAAAGCAAACAAAACTTCGAACCAATTTTATTAGAAGAGGTGCCACTTCTTTTCTTCATAATATGCATCATTACATATTTTAGAGTATGTAGGCGAGGCTATCAAGCCGCACACTCCAACCCCTAGATTAGTGCCAAGTGATCACTAAGTCTGCTAGACACTTCTCCCCTAAAGAGCATTATAAGTCAAAGCCTAATTGGTAGAAATAGATATAGTTTTTTTAAATTGTTATAAGACTTTTTCATAAAGCTCAAAAAGCATTTAAAGTCCTATAATACATCAAAAGAAAGATAAAAACCCAAAGATCATAACCATGTGATTTTCTACTTGTACTAATCATGTTATCTTGATCAAAATTATAAAAACACCCCTAAAATGGGGAAAAGCCTAAAATCTATACATAAGTTGGAATCCTCCCAAATTTACATCATAAGACCTCCATATGATGCTTGGTTTTTGTGCAAAGTTTCATCTCAATCAAAGTTTATTTGTCTTGCCAATTTAGGTAACAAGGCCAACTTGTGACATTCTCCTCTAGTTAAAAAATGTCAATGTCCTCATTAATAATGCAATTTGACAACTTTGCAAGAATCTTCAATTTGATTCCTGGAGTTTCTCCCTCAACTTCTTCTCAGCTTGTCTATTTACCTTTTGCCAATGCTTGTCTTCACCATTTTAGTTTGGTGTTACTCTCATAAATTTTGTAATTACTATTCTTGAATCTTCACACTTGTTTGACAATACAATCTAACAACTTTGTAAGAATCTTCACACTTCTCATTGTTGATGCAATCTGAGAACTTGGCAAGAATCTTTAGTTTACTTCCTAGAGCTCTTCCTTTGACTTTTTCTTAGCTTTTCTATTTGTCCTTCACCAATGCTTGTCTTCAACACTTCAGTCTAATGCTGCCTCCACAGAGCTTTTACTTACTACTCTTAAATCTTCATCCTTGTTATTCTAAATCTATTGTTGATGATGAAACTTCCCTCTAACTCCATTAAGCTTAGTGAATTATCTCCATAATTCTCAAGCTATTTGTTTTCATAGTTATTATACAAGCATAATGTCTTAAAACTACCTACTACCAAGTATCTTACACCTAATATCACATTGTACTAATGTAAAAGCCAAGACTTATGCTTGATTTATGCTTAAACCTTATAACCTTTCTTTCATGTCTGCTTGCATTGGGTTTAGTCATTCTTAATACTTCATTTTGCATTTGCTACTCAAACAAAATGAGTCCTCTTCTTGAACTCAAGTCTAACACCCACCTGGTGTTTCCAAGGCACTTGAACGTGACATACATAGTGTCCTTCTACTATAGCCAATAGGGTTAAATAAAGCACCATCCACTCTATTGTTCTAGCTTTGCATACACTCTTGCACTCTAAGTTTTTTGCCATAAGCTAGTCCTGTGACTAGTCCTGTGACTAACCACTAGTCCTTTCACATCTGTGTGAGCCATATGTCATTGCCATAAGTAAAAATTTACAATCGTGTGATTCCTTATAAGTAAAGAACAATCACAACAAAAGAAATTTGTATGTGCTAGGTAACTACTCTTTAAACACACACCTACCCTTTCTAGCAACTTTATAGATTCCTTTTCAAGAAAACTTATCTCCTCATCACATTTGATGAAATCCATGCAAAGAACTTCTTTTCACCACTTCCACTACCTAACTTGCCTATATGGGTAGGTACTAGCAATCTTACATAAATTTCTTTTGTAAATAGATTTATTGTAGAAAGGATCTACCCCATCACTCCATCTCTAACTACTTTTGGGGTGCTAAGGTTCAAAGAACACTAATCCTAGCATAGGTTTTATGTTTACCATCTGAGTTATCAATTCTATCATTATTACCTCTTGATCATTCTCCTTGAAGTCTAGCTTGTAATGCATTTAAGGTAACATTATGTGGATACTTTATTGCATTATATGGTTTATGGCACAAGAAATAAGATAGGGTTTTTTTCTTGTTGTTATTGGATGACTGAGGTAATGTTATGTTTTGCATATAGGTAGGCATTGTTAGGACCTCTTCCTTACTTTTATGCTTACCACCTTTGCTTGATTATTCGATATCCCTACTAGAATTAGACATATTACCTCCAATGAACTTTAGATTAGAATTAGGGAAATCATAGTTAGACATGTGCTTAACTACTGTCACTACCTCAGAAAGGCTTTAAAATTTTCTCCTTTGAAGCTCTATAGTAACTTCCTATTAAAAACTTTTAGCAAAGTAAAAAAATTTATCTTTCTCAATCATATCTCAAATATCCAACATCATATCTATAAACTTCTTCACATACTTCTACACAAATCTTGTCTCTCGTAACTTTCTCAACTTACTTCTTGCCAAGTAGTCCACATTCTCAAGATAGAAATGTACCTTTAACTCTTGTTTCAACTTTTCCTAAGTATTAATATGACACATTTCCCCTTAAATCTCCTAGTACTTAATCTTCCATTAGATTTTTGCATTGTTGATGAGGAACACAGTAGCATGATTTAGCTAAATTTCATTTGACTTAATGCCGACAATATAAAAGTATTGATCTAAGTTAAACACAAAGTTCTCTAACTTTTGCATATCTCTTTCACTTATATATAGGCTTAGTTTAGGGATTTTTACCTTTTCCCTCTACTTTAAGACACCACCCTTTTGCAAACCATTACCAAAAGCCATCATCATTACCTTCATAAAGGCCACTAAGTCATCTATCTCTATTCAAAGGGCCACTACAACATCCTTCATCTTGTTAGATAGACCTCTTAAAGCATTTCTAATTCCATTTGGGTGATTTTGATCATAGTAAACCACTTGCTAACTTCAGGAGTATTATTACTCCTTGATCCTTCAACCCCTCTATTTATTTCAAGAATCTTGACTCAATGCTTGAGTGCTTTTAAATTATTGACCTTTTGAAAGAGTTCAAGAATTTCCTTAATTTACAATCCTTTCATAACATCAACCTATCCCTCAATATTCTTGAATGCATTCTTAATAGCATCAAACTGTTTAGGAGTAGTCATTATCTTAGACATTATTTGGTGACTTGAAAAAGGGTAATGGAATAGAGAAAAACATGGCCAAGACCATGCTCTGATACTAGATGTCATGGTTTGGCAACTTAGGTTAGGGAACGTGTGATGCTTAAACTCTTAACATCTAAGAATAAGCTAGTTAATTGGTTATTCACCATTCAAGGTTTTGAAAATGAAAAGTAACACTTATAATAATAAGTACATTGAGTTAATCTTAACACATAGCATATAGCAACATGGCAACCAATCACAAAAGTACATATTAAGGCAATGGTGAACATTTGAGTAATGTGAATGAATTCAACAAAAAGTGAACAAAATTGTAAACCAATTTTAGTAGAAGAGGGGCTACTTCTTTTATTTATAATATGTCTTATTACATATTTTACAGTGTATAAGGAGGACTACTAAGCCATACACTTTAACCCTTAAATTAATGTTAGGTGATCACTAAGGCCACTAAACTTTCTTCCTTAAAGAACATTATAAGCCAAACTTTACTGATAGCAATAGACATACTTTTTCAAAATTGTCATATGATTTTTTTCTTAGAGCTTAGGAAGGATTTAAAGTCCCATAATACACCAAAATAAAGATAAAAATTCAAGAATCATAGCTGTATACTTATCTACCTGCATTGAACAAGCTACATTAGTCAAAATTATAAAAATGCCCCTAAAATAGGGAAAAACTCTTAAATTTATACATAAGTCAGAATCCTCCTAAATTTGTACCACAAGACCTTCACATGATGCTTGATTTTTATGCAAAGTTTCATTCTAATTAGAACTCATTTGTCTTGCCAACTTGGGTCACAAGACCAATTGATGACACATGGTTAGCATTTACCTATGAATAAATAAATAAATTTTAAAAATATTATTAATAATTTAAAACCAATTGGTTGTATATTTAAATAATTATTCTATTCATTTCCAAAAAATAATTATTCTACATTATTTCATGTAATAAAGTGATGTATGTATGTGCCAAAAAGAAATTGATGTATGTAATTTACTAGATGCCACCAAAAAAGGAAAGTCCTTCTAAAGTTAATCCTTTTGACCCTTCCCTCTGCTATCACTCTATTTATTTGTAAACTTATTGTACTCGGCTTGGTAATTTATAAGGTTGCTTTTTAAGGATTGCTTATCTTAATTTGTTGTGTTTTTTTAGTAAACTAAATAATTGGTGTTTTTTAAACACCAATCACATTATATTTTTTGTGGAATTTTGTTTTGCTACTATAAATTAAACTTTTAGGATAAATTCAATATAATATCTATTTTTTAGAGATAAATTTGATATAGAAATTAAATATTTATATACTTATATGATATGAAATAAACTTTCAAAAAGAATCTAATAATATAACCTGTGTCTTTTTTTTTATAATTGTATAAGTGGTAATCCATAAAATGCATATATGTAAGATTGAAGATTTCAACTCATATGGAGAAAGTTATTACTGGGAGAGCTTTGTTCCTATATTAGGCCCACCCAGCTTGAAGTCAGATTAATCGGAGGTTGAATGTGGCCTACCAAATATTGGATAGTTAATACCTAAAAAAAAGAAGAAGATCCGAACCCATTATATGAATAAAACTTCTAAAGTAATATTGAGTATCACTATACTACTAGAGACATTAGCTAACATAAACCATATATTTAAAGAATTTATTTGATGGTTTACTCTTTTTTTCGATTGCATTGGAAAAATTTACAAAGATAAATAGATACATGAATATACAACATAAGATGAACCTAAGAACAACAATCTACAAAATAATCAATTAAAAACTAGGGTTGGGCAATGGTTGATTTAGGCCAATTTTGTACCATTCAAATAAAATTGACTGGTCTAAATGCATAAACTAAATTCAACTACGAAAGGTGATTTACATCAGTTTGGCATGGTTTAGGTCAGTTTCTAAATTACTATAAAATTGAAACAAAACAAATAATAACTTTTTACTCACATTAAAAAAAGCATTAATTAATGATGAAAATTTCTGTTGCTAATGATTGAAATTTTGTTGCTAAAAAAATATTGATAGATAAGAACATATAAATAAATAATGCATTGTCAACTCAATTAGTGATAGATTTATGTTATCATTAGTAATTTCTATTACTACATCTATCACTGATTTTATGACTCAACGATGAATGAAACAAATGATAAATAGAATTAGTAATGTCTTTAAAGGCCACTAACTTTATATTTACTAGCAGAATTTTCATCACCAAACTACACTTTAGTGATGGATATTTCAATCACTAATTTGAGTTTGTAGCTATATTTGTTGTTAAACTATGAATTTTCCATCACTAATTGGGATCTATTAGTAATTTTGTTACTAAATTGGGCAATTCTTGCAAAATTAGTGGCAACATCTTCAAAAATTCATCATTAAATTCCATTTCTAAGATTGGATATATTTGTTAATATATTGTCTATTTTGTAGTAAGTCAATTAACAAACACCCTCCAACAATCGAATTTGATAAAACCTAAATTCTATTAAAAATCAAATATCCAAATCAAAATTGATAAAACAAAATGAAATGTGAATATTTTATTTATATAATATAAAAAAATAATGAAATCAATAAAATCCTATATAAAAAAAATCATATCCGATGTGTGTGTGTGTACAAACAAAAATTATAGGTGGTTAGCTTCTGACATCTCACTATTGGTCATCCCCATGGGACTTACTACCCTAATCAGTTGGTGGCAACTGCTATCAAGAAGCGGTGGCAATGGCAGCAACAACCATCTCCAATCTCTCAAATAATTGGTTAATATTGTGCTCATGCTTTTAGATCCTCAATTGTTGTGAAGCAAATTACTACTTCCATGCTATCATCCTCTCTCATGCCACCTCGAGCTTTGCATGCTATTATTCAATGATGCTCTGCAACTCGGGCAGCAAGGATGAATTTGCTAAGATAAATTATGATCAAACAACCTTGCGCTAGCATGAAAGTATAATGTGTATATATTGGGGTTTTCCTATGGAGCATGGCGTGATTTTTGCTATGATGAATGATGCTGATACAGCTTTTTCTACAGAAAGAAAAGATTCAAACAAAATATAAGAATTGATGAAATGTTGGTCCTTTGAAATTTGTCGATTTCCTCAGTTGCTTTTTCTTTTTTCCATCTCCTCATCGTTATCTTGCTTTGCAGAGTCTGTATTACAACGTCGTAAGGGAACTGCGTTTATTATATATAGAGGTCGCGGCAACATCTTAATATATCATGAAAAACTCCGCATGAGTAGATGAGTTGTTTTTTCAGTCTGTAACATTGATTCTTATCATTCTTATTAACGAGAAATCTAATCATATTATAGAAAACTCCGTTTTTCGAACCATTTCACCTATTTTGTGGAAAAGGTAAGGAAGAAATTCTTAGTTAGTAGATCGAAATTAATTATAATTTTCAATGTATTAAAAATTAAAAAAATAATTTTTAATACATTTAGATTTTACAAATTTAACAATTAATTTCCTTTCATTAATTAGGAATAAGAATGTGTGCTATAATCAAAGTATATAACAAATTTTTCTAGGTATATTTATGCCTAATTAATTGACAGTCCAATCACTTGAGAGATTGTCAGCATAGAGATTTAGTATGTGTTTAGTGTAATAAATATGTTAACTTATAATTTATTAATTTAATTAATAAATTGTAAGCTAACTTTAGCACATTAGAAGTTAATAATTTAATAAATTTCACAAGATAGCTTATCATTTATTTATAAGATAATAGTTTTTCAAATTTCTTTTTTTAAATTTACCCATCTTCCTTTAATTAAATGACAATCTATATATATATCTTAATTATGTAAATAAATATCTGAAATATTATCTTTAATTTAATATAATAAATAAAAAATAACTAAGTAAATAAGTATGTGATGTCATAAAATATAATTAATTAAATTTTATATTATTTTAGTATTATTTGAATAATAAATAAATAAATAATGAAATGTTTAAAGATAATTAAATTTTATATAATTATATTCTCGTCTTGAATATTTTGATTGCATTAATACATTTCAGTCTCAAGATAAATATAAATTAATTTAATTAATATATCTATTTATATTAACATATCTTTTTATGCTATTTTATATTTTTTAGCAAATTTAATAACTAATTTTATCATAGACTTTTAATAAAATCAATTAATATATGAACTATTAGCTATCAACGACTACTAATCTATCAATTATCAATTAACTTGCAATAAATAGAAACTTAGTTTGACAGTCTGGCGGCCTATATTGAAGTTAATTAGTTATAGATACCTTACTCAACTGTTCAATCACTTGGAGAGAAAGTTAACAAGGAGATTCAATTTTGCCTTTTGTGTATTTATCTTAAACTAGATTATAAATGTCTTTTCATCAAGAAAGATGAATAGATAAATATCATATTCTCCAACTGTTTTTGTTTCTCGACATTTAATGCTCTGTATTAAATCATTAGTTATTTTATATTCATATTAATAAATAAATTAATTTTAAATAATTATTAATAATTTAAAACTACTTGGTTCAATATTTAAATAATTGTTCTATATAATTTCATATAATAAATCGATCTATGTAATTTTCTGGATCCAACCAATAAAAGAGATGTCCTTCCAAAGTTGATCTCTTTGACTTGACCCCTTCTTCCCCAGTTACTTTGTTTCTTTGTAAACGAATTGTACCCGGCTTGCTAATTTATAAGGTTACTTTTTAAGATATGCTTATCCTAATTTGTTGTGTTTATTTAGTGAACCAAAAAATCGGTCTCTCTTAGATACAAATTACATTAGATTTTTTCTTTGGCAAGTTTGTTTTATAACAATTAATTAGGAAATTTTTTATATAACATCTATCTTTTAGAAAGAAATTTGATATATAAATTAGATGCTTGTATATTTATAAGATGTAAAATGAACTTCCAAGAAAACTTAATATAATATGCAACTTTCAATAATCAATTTGATAGTTTACTCTTATTTTCTGTTACTTTTGGAAAAAGTTACAAAGATAAGAAAATATATGGAATTACAACGTAAGATAAACCTGATCAGAACAATGTACAAAGCAAATAATTTGAAGTATCCAAGACTAATTAAGACCCTAAGGAATAGCCAATTCAAACTAAAACATTCTAAATTACATATTACATCGTAACAAACAAGCCCATATTATATTAGGAAATACTGGAAGCCTAGGACATGCTGGACTGTAAGTTGTGGTTTTCAAAAAAGACGAAGCACTTGATTTCAGCATACCATCCACTTCATTAAAGATCGCGCTCTTTCTTCCAACCAATTTTCAGATCCTCCTTGGCCATTGACTTTAACATTACTCCCTCTACATGCAAAACTTGAGATAGTAGAGAGTTAATGAGTTGATTGAAAAAAAAAAAAAGTCATCCTAATTAAGATAACCGCAACAAGCTGTTATTCATAGATTAATCATCCGCATTAATATAAAAAAGGGACTAATTTGTATCCATTTCCAAGAAGAATTCTTCTATAAACTCCGTTGGTTATACAATTTCACCTATTTTGTAGTGAATATAGGGAGAATACTATTTTGTTTTTACATGAGAATGAGAACAATGAATCATGATCATCAAATCTGATATCAAAGGGATGTCATTAAAACACAAAATCAAATAATTTTTTAAATAATTATTACTTTCAATTATATTTTAATTTTTGCCATCAAATATAAAATTTAATGTTTATAATTCTCTTTCATATTTCACATAAAAATACTCTCATCTCTTATTATGCCCTTAAGGTATATAACTTAATTAATGGTATAATCCCAGAGAGAGCTTGAGCGAGTAGTCTATGAAGAAATTTCATATGATAGTGTCGCTTATTTTGCAATTGTATATACCTAAAAAGGTATTCTAACATATCTAAGTTAAAATTTTGAATATTGATACTTTGAATATATGACCACAGACAATAGATGTTAATAAAATAAGAATACATGGTTATTTTTATTTTTTATTTTTTGGTTACAAAGGAGACTAAGCCTAACTAAACATGAACAACTCTAGAGAAAGAGACTCCAATAATATCTTCCATGCAGAATCTTCCACATCCCTGGGGAACCTCATTGAAAACCTGGGTTCCTATGCTCAATTGATCACCCTTAGCAGCCAGCCAGTTTGCTACTCTGTTTCCCTCTCTGTAGGTATGAGACATCTTCACAATCCAATCTCTATTCATCCAGTTTCTAATTTGTTTAACTAAAGGCCAACATGGATGACTAACCTCACAAGAATTAGTAATTAAGTGGAGTGCCACTTGAGAATCCATTTCCACCCAAACTTTTTTAAATCCTTTGTTCTAGGCCATCTCAATCCCTGTAAGAATGCCCTATAATTCTACTGACAAAACATTTCCTACCCTAACATTCCTGGAGAAACCACAGATCCAATCTCCATCACTGTCCCTTATGACACCTCTACAAGCAGCTGACTCTCCCCTTGAATACAAGACCCATTTGTATTAACCTTAATCCAGTCTAACTTAGGGTTTTTCCATCCACATATGATTTCTTTCCTCTATTGATTCAAACCAATTTTATCCAATCTGGAGTAGGTATTCCACCATTCTCTAGCCTTCATACAGCAATTCAAAACTATATCCACATTTAAGCTTGAGTTATTGTCAAACACTCTGCTATTCCTTAGGATCCAGATTTCCCTACAAGTAATTCCATAAAGCAAGCTCCAATCAATATCCTGAAACCTTCCTATTCTATTAACCAAATTGAATTCAATCTAGTCTTCCAAATTCAGAGAGAAGAATCGATCCTAGTAGCGTGGACTAATCAGTCTTAACTAGATTTGATTAATAGCATCACAATCTCTTATGGCATGCAGCACAGTCTCACTTTTATTACACCTAGGATAGGTATTAGTAGGAGACATGTGTTTTCTATATCTTATATAATTTATCAGTAGACCCTTTCTTGCTAGCAATCAGATGAAGGTTTTGGTTCTCTAAGGCCCTTTCCACTTCCATATCTCTTTCTAAAGGCTTCGAGAATTGCTTTCTTCTTTTGTCAAAAACTGGTAAGCAGATTTCATAAAGAAGCTTCCATCTTTACCTAGTTGCCAAGCTACTCCATCAGAACCTAAACTTATGTGAGGGAGATGAATATTAGCTATTATCCTACCAATAGAGTCAGGTAACAAATGATTTAGTTAGAACCAATCCCAGCCACCATCCTCTTTAATAAATCTATAAATTGTGAGCTCCTTATCCTCCATAAGAAGCTCTTCTTTTGCCATATTAATGAGAGGGCAATCTCTAACCCACACATCCTTCCAAAATTTGATACTTTTGTCATCACTTACATTCAGCCGAAATCCTTTGTTAAGGTTGTCCTAAATTTGGCAAAATCCCTTTCCAAAGGTTGGATTGAGAATGCTTCCTTTCAACTCTAACGATCATCTAATTCCAACAATTATACTTCTTTCTTAACACTCTAGCCCACAAATAGTCTTTTTTGCTTACCAAATTAAAGCTTACTTTCATAAGGAAAGCTTTATTCTAGTATTTTAACTTTCTTAGTCCTATTCCTCCATGTAATTTAGGCTTGCAAATTTGGTCCCAGTGAACTAGATGGGGCTTCCTCCTATCCTTCTTGGATCCCCATATAAAACTCCTTATTTTGTTCTTAACTTCATCACATGTTCCTTTGAGGAATAGAGCTATCTGCATTGAATACATAGGAAGTGCTAAAATCACCACTTGGGAAAGTGTAATTCTTCTAGCCAGTGATAGAGTATTAGCCTTCTAAGAACTTAGTCTTTTCTAAACTTTATCTAGAACATAAGCATATGTTGATTTCTTCACCCTTTTATGGTGCAATGGAACACCTAAGTATTTCCTTAAGTTAGCAGAAAAAGTGAAGCTCAACTCCTGACTAATTTGAGAAGCTCTTGTGTGATTAACATTTTTTAAGAAAAATACTCTTGTTTTTTCCTTACTCACTTCCTGATTAGAATTGATGCAAAACATATTAAGACACTCCAAAATACTTTCCACTTGATCCAAAGAAGCTTTAGCAAATAAGATAAGGTCATCAGCAAAGAATAAGTGTGATATAGGACACCCATTCTTGCATAACTTAATAGGCCTCCATCTTCCCTGTGATACTGCTACATTAATGCAATGTGACAATCTTTCCATGTAAAGAACAAACAAATACGGAGAAAGGGGATCTCCCTATCTAATTCCCCTTGTAGGATAAAAAGCTTCAATCTAGATACCATTCCATAGCAACTTTATACTACTTGTTGAGATGCACTGCATAATTAACACCACTAGCTTCTAAGGAATGCCTGCTTCCTTCAATGTATCCTTAAGAAATTCCTAACTAATTCTATCATAAGCTTTTTCCAGATTAACCTTTATTGCTATGAAACACTTCTTTCCCTTCTTGTTTTTCATCAAATGAATTACTTCTTGTGCAATCATAATATTATCAGTGTTGTGTCTCCCAGGAACAAAGCTACACTGATTTGGTAAGATAAGATGCTCCAAGATTGGTTTCATTTGGTTGGCCACAATCTTTGTAGTCACTTTATAAACCACATTGCAAAGACTAATAGGTCTAAGCTGTTTTAAGCTCTTTGGTTTTTGTACTTTTAGAATAAGGACTAATAGGATTTCATTTATTTCTTTAACTTTTTTTAGGTTTTGAAAAATGCCCAATATTAATTTACAAACTGAATTTTCAATAATACTCCACTGGCTTTGGAAAAAATAAGCGTGAAGACCGTCTGGCCCTGGAGCTTTATGTGGATTTAAACTGAAAAAGACTTTCTTAATTTCCTCCTTGCTCACTGGGGATACAAGATCTACTGCTACATCTTCATGAATCTTTAGGAAAGCATTTATAATTGGAAACCTTTCATCACTCATGCTTTCTTTTGAATACAAATTTTTATAAAACTCAATAACCATCTCTTTAAGCCTAGTTTCATCTGTAATCTAACTTTCATTCTCATATTTCAGTGGTTTTATTTTGTTTCTCTTCCTCCTTATAATTGTAGAGGCATGGAAAAACTTGGTATTTCTATCCTCATATATTAGCCAATTACATCTTGATTTTTGAAACCATTGTATTTCTTCCTATAACAGAACTCTTTCATAATCTTGCCATAAATTCCTTTGAAGTTTCTCTAGAAACGGATTAGGGCCTTCTTCCAATATCCTGTCTATTCCCTTTAATCTAGCCATTAACCTTCTCTTTTTCCTAATTACACTCCCAAAGATAGTATTCTTCCACTCAATTACATTATTCGTAAGCTTCTCTAAAGAACTCTTCCAACCAACCGAATTCCTCCATGCATTTGAAACAATAGCTGGAAATGAATCTTCTAACAACCATGCTGCTGAAAATCTAAATGTTTTAATCCTTTCAACAGACCTCTCTTTCTTCTTTATTCCTAATAATAAAGGTCTATGGTCTAATTTGAAGGGGGAAGATGGAAAATTCCAGTGTCTGGGTATTTCAATCGCTAATTAGTGTTACAAAATCCCGAATCAATCTTTTCTTTTACTCCTTTTCTTTCCTAAGTAAAGGTAGGTCCAGCAAATCTTACATCAAATAATCCATAGTTGTCTATACATTCTGTGAATTTCCTTATATTACACCAATTAGGCTATCCCCCTCCTAATTTATCATTAGGAGATGAATAGGAATTAAAATCCCCAATAATAATCCAAGAACTTCTTATATGGTAAGCTAATCTTGTCAAGTTTTGCCATAGAAATTCTCTTTCATCAGGCTTCGGACTGGCATATGTAAAAGTCATCAGACTTTCATAATCTTCTAAAATGAAATTAACTTTAGTATGAATAAATTGATTGTGCACTTCTAAAATCTCCATATCTACTTCTTGATCATTCCATAGTAACCATATTCCTCTTGAGTAACCAATAGGATCTACCTTGTGCAGACCATCAAACTTCAACTTATTCATAATTCTCTCTACCCTTTTACCCCTTATATGGGTTTCAAACAATGCCAAAATCTTAACATTATACTCTACCTTCAAATCCCAAATTAAACCTAGAAAGGATTTAGCCCCCGTTCCTATACAATTCTACACTAAACAGATCATATCAAAATAAAAGAGTTCAAATAAGGCTTAATTAAGGTAATGAACCTTTATACCACTTAAAGCTTCAATAACTATTTCTTCATCCAGTATCTGTAATTGTCTATTAGCTCTCTTCATATGTTCCATGCACCAATTTTTATCTAGTGGTTTAGAAGTTTCTCTACTAGCCTCAATATTTTCTCCTTTGTCTATAATCAACTTCGAGTCTTTATATTTTCCCGAGGTTTAACTACTCTAAGGATGATTGCGTGTAGCCACAATATTTTGTTTGTTACTTGAATTCTTAGTTGGAGATAATACCTAAGAAGGTCTTGCTTTTACTACATTAGTTTGTTTCTTCTACATTCCAGCATTCTCGTTCTTTTCTTGAGCTTAATGATTCTCCCCTTTCTTCTTAGTTACATTTCTACCCTTAGAATTCTTCCCTGAAATCGGGCTCATTTGATTTTGTGTTCTCTTTTCCACCTATTTAATTCCCTACATTGAACTAGATTCTCCAACTTTATCATCTTGCCTATTCAAGGCTTGCCATATTACTCCTTCATTTAGAGCCATCTCCATATCATTCATCCCTTCTTCATTAGCCAATACATCAAAATGAGAACCCTGGAATTCAGTATGGCTAGGAACCTCCTTATTCTTTCTTTCACTCAAAACACCATTTTTTTCAACTACATTACTCTTTGATCTCTCCTAATAGCCCCTTCCTCTAAATCTGTTAATTTTTCCTTTGTTTTTTTGTACAATCATCCAAGCTCCAAAAGCCTCCCTTTTTATTTTTGCTTTCTCATGCTGTTGATTTCTAAAAGGACCATTCATATCAGCATCTCCTTATCCCTGGAAAATTTCTTCCTCTCCACCTAAGCAAGCCTCCTTCCTGTGACCATACATGCCACATTTGAAGCAGATGGCATGAAGTCCTTCATACTCCACCCTGTGAATTTTCCCCCTCAACTTAAAATTTGATAGAAATTATTTTCACAGATCTATTTCTATCCATATATAGGCAAATTTGGCTCTTTCTACCATAAAGTCTTCCCCCTAACTCTCTTCTATGTAAGGTATTATTATCTATCTTTAAAGTCTTTCCAAAGTGATTCCCCAATCTCTAAAGGAAGTGCTGGTTGTAGTATTCAATCTGGAAGCCTGGAACTCTCATTCATATTGTAACTTTTCTAACCTCATCATCATAAGGATTAAAATCTGGTCTCCATCTTTGCACTATTACATAATGATTAGAAACCATCCATGGTCCTTCTTTGAGTACATGATTTTAATCTTGAAGATTTGTAAATCTTACTAAGAAATATTCATTCTCCATATCAATGAATTCAAAGTTATCATAGATGCCCTATATCTTTTGTAAACGTTACTTTAAAAATTTTAACCCCAACCTCTTCCCTAATAATTTCACAATTAACCCTTCTCCAAGGTTCGTATAGCTCCAACCTTTCTTCTTTGGACACCTGCACATTCGGATAGTAAGCATCCTCTTCTTTATTTTCATCATCTTCCTAGTCTTCTACCACCTCCTGTAAATTATTTAACTCCTCCCCTATATCAAACCTTTCATCCTCATCCACCCTTCCTCCGTTAATTCCTAACAAAATATCCTTATAAGAAACAATGGTGCAATGAAGAGCTTAGCTGCCTCTCCTATCAAACATATCATCAAGCATTTGGTCACCATTCAAATTTGAAACCAAATTTGGATTTTGATCTGCATTTTTGTCCTCCATTGATTCATCCATATGCATTTCTTCTACTTCTATACCTTTAGCCTTCTTTTTACTTCTCATCAACAAGTTCTCTTCCTTACTTGAAATCTGGTTTACCTCTTTTAGTATCTCCATCCTTCTACTATAACTCAAGTGGAGTAAAGGGAACTCTAAATGAATGAATCACTCAAGAGTAACAAGGATACTAAACTCCCCTTGAAGCTCCTTTGTGACAAAACAAACAACACAGTAAGGTTTTAGGCAACAGTGAATTTCTCCGGCAAGGAATCCATGGTTATAATAAAAGGTTGGGAGATTTGCTTTTAAAAGGTAAGGACATAATGTTTATAATTTTAGCCACAATTTTTATTATGATTGTAAATTTAGCAATGTTCTACGTTCTATACATATTATTCAGCACAGTGATGCATCTGTTAAATAAGAATGAGGGACTACTGAAAAAAGTTACAAACACATAAATTCTAATTATACAAATTGCCCCTCCATTATATTTTACCATTGTCCTTATATTTCATAATAATCGGTTAAAGGAAGTTTTTCCTTCAAATAAAAATGGTTGAAATCATACTAATCACACTCATTAACACGCATCAAAGGATAGGTCAAAATGCTTTAGCTTTATTTGAACATTCATTTCTTATAATAATTTCATATTCAACTTTTATTTGTATATTATTTTACCTTAACGAACTAAAGTTTCTGAATTTGTCAATGATACGACCATAGACTTTTCAATTTCATAACCAGTCACTACATATTAAATCCAACATAAATAACTATAAACATAATTTATTTTTAAGCATAAAATATATGTGTGGTATTTAACTTCTTATTAGAATTATAAAAATACTTTTAATTAACAAATTGAAAAAAAATATAATGTTACTGTAAAAATTATAAATACGATTTGTTTAAATATACAAAATAAATAATCAAAGACTCCTCCATACGTTTGAGAATAATTTTGCTTGTATCTTTATTCGTCACATGACACCGATTCAATTAACCCAACATATTTAAAAGTAAAACATCTATTTTCTTCCATACTTTCTCTTTTACACACACACCCACACACATTCTAATGAGTTGTTTTAGACATATACATATGTATATGCATAAAAAAATACTTAAATTATTTTAGTTTTTTTATATATCATTATTCACATAAGATGAAAAAAATTAAATTAAAGAATTAAAAATAACTTTCTTTTGCAGAGTTTAAATAAAAATAGAGATATTAATATTTCAAACGAATTATAAAAAAAATATAATTACATTAGCGTTAACTTCAATAGGACATAAAATTATAAATACAAACAATTTTTGAACTTGTTGAATTGTGTGAAAGAATTCAGATGCCAAGTGTATTTACAAGTCAAGGTATCCATACCTACTTTTAGCCTGGGTATAGAAAAACAATTCATACCTTAATTAAGACTCAAATCACTTGAGAGAAAATCAGTAAAGAAATTTAAATTTACATTTTTTCTTCATTCTTTATTCTTATAATTTTGTCTCTCATTTTCATTTGTAAAGAAATTAAACCTTATGCTAGATTTATTCTCTTCATCAAAGGATATGATATACAAATAATATTTTTGACTGAGAAAAAATTTCTATTATTAAATTGAATTTGTTGATACTAACCCATAGTAAATCTTTCTCAATGAGGGCATGAGCATGTTATTGTATCATAGAGAATTTTCCTACACCAACAAATTAAAACTGTTATCTAGTATCTAAATTCTTCTCTTTCTAGGAAAGTCTCTTAGGTTGCTTGACTATTAAGAACAAGGGGTCTATTATGGAGGTTTCCGGAATGGTTTCTTCAGATAACCAAGATAAGGAAACAGAATAGAGAAGTTTAAATCTAGTGAAGACATTTTTTTCCACCCATTAGGGAGGATTTGGATAACCGTTACAGATTGGAGCTACTAAGGTTCAAGGTATGATTGCTGGGTAATCTGCTCAAAATGTTAATCAGAAGGAAGCTGTGGTAGTGGAGAATATGGGAACTAGAAAAGTGACAAGGGAACCTAACGAAAGAGTAAATAGAGGTGGGATTGTTCAGAAGCCAAAGCATGGGGAGTCTTTTGAATCTGAGAGCATGGGCTTTGACGTAGGAAAGAAGGGAGACTTTAGCACCACAAAAAGATTGTCCAAGTGGAAGCGTAAAGCATTCAACGGAGGCCATTAGAAAGTTGTACTCTCAACGACCGGGGAGGTGGGTTTACTCATGCTTCCAACAGTGCCACAAAGCTAATTGGATAGAACTGTAAGTCTTAATAGTTAAAGCCGTTAAAGTAATGTTTTGGTACAACGCCCAGGCTGTGTTTTATTGCCCAAAACTAAAGCAAGAAATTCTAAAACTTTGGAGGTTGCACTGTTAAGAATTTTCAAAATATTAAATGTGTAACCTTTCAATTTTCAAAGGTTATGGATTCATAAAGTTATAACTCCCTATGTCTCTTCACAAGGTTATAAACTTTTTGACTCCCCATGTCTCTTCACAAGGATGAAACCTTTAAGTTTCTCAAAGAATTATATTCCTTCATGTACAGAGGTAAATTCCTCTATAAATAGACTATTCTTGTGTAACTTTAACACTCTTTCATATTCCTACAATTCTCTCTAAAGATCAAACACTATATTGTCCTTATCCTTACTAAATGCAAAGTGCAGATAGACTAGGCTTTATTTTATCTTAAAGGGAATTTGCAGATCCTCTATTGCACATAATAGGAGCAAATTTTGCCTAAAGGACAACGGCATTGTTATGTGACTTGAAGAAAATCACTTTCTAACTTTCAATTATTTGTTCGCCCCTGAATGTAGTGTCTACAACAATATTTAGGCTAAATTTTCTAACATACAATGGCTGGAACATTGAAGGATTTTGCTTCAAACTTCGTCAAATTTGAAAGGTTTAGTGGTGAAAATTTCATATGCTGGTAGAAGAGAGTGCACTTTCTATAGGTGACTCTTCAAGTGGCATACGTTTTGAACATCCCAAAGCTTGCAAAGAACAAGAATGAAACTATGGCAAACATAAGATGTACATAGAAGTGGGAGACTGATGATGAAATATGCCAAGAACACATCCTCAATGCCATGAGTGACTCTCTATTCGACGTCTACCATAATGTTCCTAGTACCAAGGAATTATGGGACAAATTGGAGATCAAGTATTTGCTTGAAGACTCCATAAGTAAGAAATTTCTTGTTTCCCACTTTAATCATTTTAAGAAGGTTGATGATAGATCTGTTATGAAACAAATTTCTAAATAAGAGAGAATTCTAAATCATTTCACTCAACATAATATGCATATGGATGAAACAATTATTATGAGTTCTATAATAGATAAGTTACCTCCTTCTTATAAAGGCTTTAAAAGAAGTTTGAAATATAAGAAAGAGGATATTACTCTTGATGGTCTAGATAACTATCTAAGTGTAGAAGAAGAATTCCACATGCAAGATGAGACCAAAAATCCAAATGCCTCAAAGGTAAATATGGTGCAAGAAGAGCAGTCTAGCAAGGCCCCACCTAAGAGGAAGAATCAATATAATGATATTCCTCAAGGCAACAAGAAAAAGAAGAAAGGTAAATGCTTATTTTATCATAAGGAACGACATTATAGATCCGACTGTCTAGCTTTTAAGAAAAAAAGAAAAAGCAAGGATCTAATAATGCTCCTTCCAAGGATCTTGTTGCAATGATATCTAAAATTAATTTGCTTGTGGATTATGATACATGGTGGGTTGATTCTAGTGCTACCTGGCATGTGTGCAAAAATAGAAGGTTGCTCAAAACCAAGAAAACTCTAAATGATGGCATTATTCTATACATGGCAACTTTACTATTATTCCTATCCTTGGGATAGGAAATGTAGAACTAAATTTCACTTCTGGAAGGGTGTTAACATTGACAAATATTTACTATGCACCAGAAATTAGAAAAAAATTGGTGTTTAGTGGTCTACTGAATAAGTTTGGTTTCAAACTTGTATTTGAGGCTGATAAGTTTGTACTATTTAAGGGAGGAATATTTATGGGAAAGGGATATCTATGTGATGGTATGTTTAAGATGAATATTGATTGTTGTATTACTAACAATAATAATAAAAATAATGCTAGTTCTATTTACATGGTTGAGCCCTCTTTAGCATCAAAGATTAGGACATGCACACTTTAAAAAGTTATATGAAATGATTAAATGAGATTTGTTGCCATATTTTGAAAAATATAAAAATAAATGCAAAACATGTATGATGGCAAAAATCACAAGAAATCCATTTCATAAATTAGATAAGACATCAATTGTACTTTAACTTGTTCATAGTAATGTTTGTGACTTGCATGATACACTAACACTAAGAGAAAAGAAATACTTTATCACATTTATTGATGATTGCATAAGATATTCCTATGTTTACTTGCTCCGTTACAAAGATGAAGTATTAGATAAATTTAAGGCATATAAAATTGAAGTTGAGTTGTAATTAGATCAAAAGATTAAATACTTGAGATCTGATAAAGGAGGAGAGTATTATGATCCTTCCTATTTTGAATCCATTGGTGTTGTACATGAAATCATTGCTCCTTACAAACTATAACAAAATAGTGTGGTTGAATGCAAAAATAACGTTCTTGTTGAAATGGTAAATTCCATGTTAACAAACTTTGATTTAAGCCAAGGATTTTGGGGTGAAGCATTGCTTATAATATGTTATATTTTGAATAGAATTCCTAATAAAAGGATCAAGATGATCCTATATGAACTCTGGAAAAAGAGAAAGCTAACCTTAACTATTTAAGAGCTTAGAGTTATAAAGCTATTGTCAAAGTGTCTGAACCTAAAAGGAAGAAATTGGGTGAAAAAGGTATTGAGTGCATTTTCTTAGCATATGCACAAAATAATAAAGCCTATTGGTTTATGGTTATTGAACCAAATGACTCAATATCAATTAATACTATTATTGAATCACAAGATGCTATTTTTTAGAAGAATAGACTCGACTCTATTCCTCATACTAATGATAATAGCCAAAGGCAAAATTAAAATATTGGTAAAGACACAAATGCATTAGAGAATTAACATGAAGATGAAGTTACTAAACTCTGAAAGAGCAAAGACAAAAGACACCAAAAATATTTAGCTTTGACTTCTTTATGTATCTTATTCAAGGTATAAAAAGTTTGTAATCAATAAGATTTCTTATTAATTTAATGCCAAGGCTGATCCTAAAACGTACTAAGAGGCAATGAAATCGCAAGATGCCACATTTTGGAAAGAAGCTATCAATGATGAAATGGATTTAATCATGGGCAACAAAACTTCGAAATTAGTTGATCTTCTACCTGGTTCTAAACCAATTAGTTGTAAATGAATTTTCAAAAGGAAAATGAAGATGGATGGAACCATTAATAAATTCAAAGCCAATTTGGTTGCCAAATGCTTTTCACAAAAGTATGGCATTAATTATTTTGACATATATTCTTCTATGGCAAGAATAAGCATAATAAGAGTTCTAATTACACCTACTTCAATTGACAATTAAGTAATTCACCAAATGGACATTAAAACAATATTCCTTAATGATGAATTGAATGAAGAAGTGTATATGGAACAACCTAAAAGCTTTGTTATGCCTCGTCAAGAACATAAGGTGTGCAAGTTTGTAAAGTCTTTGTATGGATTAAAGCAAGCACTTGAATTATGGCATCAAAAATTTAATGAGGTCATTCTTGTCAATGGCTTTAAAATTAATGAATCTAATGAGTTTGTTTATAGCAAATTTAATGAGAAAAAAAGAGCTATAATTTGCTTGTATATGGATGACATGTTAATATTTGAAACTATTTTAGATCAAATTGAGCTCACAAAATCCTTCTTGTCTAAAAGCTTTGACATAAAGGATATGGGTGAAGCTAATGTCATCCTTGGAATAAGAATCATGAGAAATTAAGGGAGTATTGTGCTTCCTCAATCACATTACATTAAGAAAATTATAAAAAAGTTCAATCATGAGTATTGCACTCCTGTATGAACACCATTTAATCCAAATATGAGTTTTGTGAAGAATACTAGAAACCTAGTATCACAAGCTACAATATACAAAACTAATAAAAAGCTTGATGTATGCAATGACATGTACTTAACCTAATACAGCTTATGCTAATAGTCAAATGAGTAGATACATAAGCAATTATAGTGGCATGCATTGGCATGGTGTTAGAAGAATTCTAAAATGCCTATAGAAAATAAAGGATTATGGCTTGAGTTATATAGGATTTCCTTTGATACTAGAAAGATTTTTTTGTGCCAATTAGGTCACCCATAAAGATGATCATGCATCAACAATTGGGTTTTCATGCTTGGTGGAGGTGCCATCTCTTGTGGATCCAAGAAGCAAACATGTATCATTAACTTCACCATCACTGTTGAATTTGTAGTTTTACCTTCTGCATGTAAAAAAGCTGAATAGTTAAGGGGTCTATTGTATGAAATTTTTTTGTAGCCTAAACCAATAGCTCCTATTTCTATCCATTATGATAGTGTTGTAACCTTAGCCGTGGTATATAGACAAATGTATAATGGTAAGTCTTCACACATTAGTCTTAAACATAGTTTTGTAAGAAACTTGATTACAAATGGAGTGATCACTATTAACTTTGTAAAATTAAGTCGTAACATGGCTAACGTTTTGATAAAAGGGTTCAATCATGATTTTTTGAATATTACTTTAAAAGGAATGGATCTCAAGCCCACAAACTTAAGTCACCATTGATGGAACCTCAACTCAACACATGATACAATGTCATGTCTTAAGTTCATTGAGTCGAAGTACATCAATAGTATGACTGAAGCACTATAATGAATTAATTGTTTCCATCCCAAAGTGAATAATACTTGTTTTCCAATAGTTCACTTAAAAGAGGTTGTGTTAACACAAGACTTAACAAACTTGATAAAAATACCAAGTAGCAAGGCTATTTGAGTTTGCTTATGTAGATATGAAATTTGGCCATTTCAAAGAACTAAAGGCTTAGCTTGAAGCATCTATGACAAAGATATGTACACAAGGCCTTAAACATGTTGTTTCTTACACTAGTTATTTGCATCTTAAATCATATGTGTAAAAATTTATGCAGTTTATCAAAAAGAATAGTTAGTTCAAAGCTTGTTTACCATTCTATTTAGATTTATTGTAATAAACTTTTATAAAATAGTGATTCAATTGCAGGATATCATTATTTATGCATATGATTTGTTTCAAAATTATTAATGGTCTATTGATGCTATTTCAATATTTTGAAAATAATGGGGGATTGTTATGAATTTTCAAAATATTAAATATGTAACCTTTCAATTTCTAAAGGTTATGGATTTATAGGATTATAACTCCTTATGTCTTTTCACAAGGATGGAACCATTGAGTTTCTTGAAAAGTTATATCCTTTCATGTATAGAGGTAATTTTCTCTATAAATAGACCATTCTTATGTAACTTTAACACTTTCTCATACTCTTACAATTCTCTCCAAAGATCAAACACTATATTGTTCCTATCTTTACTAAGTGCAAGGTACAGATGGACTAAGTTTTATTTTATCCTGAAGGGAATTTATGGATCTTCAATTGCACATATTAGAGGCAAATTTAACTTAAAAGATAATGACATTGTTATGCAACTTAAAGTAGGTCATTTTCTAACTTCTAATCATTTATTCACCTTGAACGTAGTATCTACAATGTGCACTTGTCATTTGTATGGCAGAGTATATGGTATATTCAGTAAGCAAAAGAATAGGTGGTTTGGCTCTATTTTGGATGTAAGATTTGGAACTAGAGGTGGAGAGTCTAACTAAAAGAGCCATTCATTGTTTGCTAAGGAAAGAAGGCATGGATGGTAAATGGTATGTAACATTTTTGGAAGGATCGCCATACTATGGTGATTGGTATGACTTATGGAATAACTTACATTCAATTTTGGAGGAGATGATTGATCCTTGATCAATAATAAGGGATTTTATTGCCCTTTTAACTGAGCAAGATAAAACTAGCAAGAATGATATAGGAAACTCATGTTGCTTACAAATTATATAAATGAAACCCTTGAAATAGATAGGGTATTATCTTTTTCTTTTTTTTATTTTTCCTTTCCCTCATCACTCAAGATAGACACATAAAATAGGCGGGGCAGGCTTATATGGACCTAGCCAATGCGAGTAAAAAGCCTACATTAAATGTGGGCTTTATACTAGGTTGCCGACACCACCCCGCATACGGTGCAGCTTGCTCACACGGAGCTCAATTTTTTTATGTTTTTATTAATTATTTTATTTTATAATTTATAAATTATATTTTAATATTTTAATTTTTATTAAATTATTTAGGTTAAAAACTAGATTGGAGTATAGAAATTAGATTGAGATTGTTAGGAAATAATTTGGTTAAATTTTTTTATATATATTTCGACCTAAGTATAAAAGAAAAATTAAAAAATTAATTTTTTGCCTGCAACTAAACCTGCAACCGCATGGGCTTGACCATATGGGCTTTTGCTTGCATAGGATTGCAATGTAGGCTTTATGTTCAGCTACCCTCATTGACTCATAACTGTGGGTTGCCTTCATTACTTGTGGTCACAGACCCCATTTTACATGTCTAACTCAAGACAAACTTATTTTTCCTCTTCTTTGTGGATGATTCAACAATCATTATCTTATTCTATATGAAATAGTGAGGAAAAATAAATTAAGAAATACATTAGTGACATCATTTAATTAAATTAAACTTTAGATGTTTCCTAAATTTAGAAAAAAAAAAACTTATGAAATAAAATTGAATGAATAAACTACTTACCAACATTTGTTGAAGTTTTACCTTCCCCTATGTTACTAGATAGTTGTCGTACAATATGAAGTTGACAACTTTAGTAATCGATGAAAAGCTTTTGTTAGATACTAAATGATGATAGGACTATAAGATATATTAAATTTTAAATGTCAACTATACCAATATTTAAAGTGAAGCTCGGAACATATTTTTAGAAAGGGAATAGTGTACGAAGCTTTGGAATAAAATGTTAAAATTCGTAAAGGAAAATTTTATATTTGAAGGCAATACATAGGAGATCCTTAGCTCTTGCCAACAAGAAGGCATGATTATCTTAATCATCATCACATAATGGTTTTTTAAAGACATGCGTATGTCATTTTACATAGATTCAACTATATTAATAACTATTTTCATGTGTATGTCATTTTATATAGATTCAACTATGTTAATAACTATTTCAATTATAAAAATTGATCTCCATTGCTGCAAATTAATATGTCACTTGCCATATCAAAAACCAATTTAGTATGTAAATTAGATGATCAATAGTGGTATGAAAATTTATTAAGCAATTATTGATAGAACTAAATAATGTTTAAATTCAATTTAGGAAAAACTATATTTTACCACCTTCAACTTTATAAAACTTGAATTTTATCCCCACCATTATCAACTTAATAGAATTTGTTAGGAAAACCACCGCTATCATATTTCACTTAGCGGTAGTTAAAAATTGCAGCTATATTTACTAATTTTTGAAAAAAATTTCACTTACTGATGGTTATGAACTGCCACTAAGGATGATAGCATCGATTTTTAAATATTGCTAAGTGTTATGGTTGTTAACTTAGTAACAGTGGAAGTAAATTTGAAGTTTTATAAAGTTGAATGGGGTAAAATCTAAGTTTCAATAATTCAAGGGGTAAAATCCAATAACCCCATAGTTGAAAAGGGTAAAATACAGTTTTCCCTTCAATTTATTAGTAAAATTTTCTAAAAGATGTCTAAGAAACTTTGAAATCCATGACAAGAATCAAATTTGAGATATTAAATTTAAATATAAAGAATGCCAAGTCAAATTTTCCATATCGCACATCTTAAACTTTGCACATTGTTGACATTCAATATTCCATTCTTTAAATCAATCCCTAGAAGAAAATTGTTGTTGACGGTCTAAGCTAGGTAGTTGCAGAATTTTTTTTAACATGTAAAGTTAGCCGTAATATTATACGTAGTTCCCTTGCAAATATGAAAAAAAAAATAACATTAATAATTAAATTGAAACTACCATGTCCATGATCACTCTTGAGAAAACAAAGCCTTTCAAAATGGCGTTAGCCAACCACTGTATTCCTTCTCAGGCATTTGTTTTGAGGAGGCTAAAGAGAGCACCATCAATTTTTACAGTCAAATGATTGCAACAAATACAAGTGATCTCCAAAAAAAAAAATAATAATAAGGCATTCTGAGAACGCAGATTTAAAATTATAAGCATACCAAAGTGGTCTGATACGTAAAATATTTACATATTTATTTTCCCTTGTATGATGCATTTTTGGATGTTTTCTTGTTTAATTTAATAAATTTAGTTGCATTTTGTGAATGGGTCTTGAATTTGAAATGAAATCAAATCTTTTAGATAATGCTGTATTTTGACCCTGTTTCAGGTTTTAGGCTATATCTGGAGTTCTAGATGTTGGATTGGGTTGTTCTTTATATGGTTACAAAGCTAAGAAAAATACCTTCAATCTTCATGTTTAAAGAAAAGCCCAGTTCGGAATCTAAGGATCTCAAATTCTGCTTGGAAGATGAAACAGTGGTTCTGATGGAATCTGACCTTTGGTTACTAATCTGATCGTAACTTGGGATAGAAATGTCAAAATTAGGAGTTCTTTGCGGCATTTGAAATTTAAGATCCGGCTCTACAACTCCTATGTTGACAGGAAGATGTAAATCTGCCATTCTCATGGTGAAAAATTACCAACAAGTCAGAAGAATTGTTGCTGCGAAAATCAAGAAGGGTAGTTAAAGACCATGAGTGGTAGCTAAAGAATGTGATTGGTAGCTAATGGTCAAGATTTATGACTTGCAGCTGATTCATTCACCTATAAATAGGTAGAAGTAGAGATCAATTGCAGCATTCATTGATTCATGCATCTTAGATAGTAGTTTAGTTCATGCATTCTTAGTTCTTGTATGCCTCCTACATGGAAGGTTAGGTTTTCCTCCTATATGGAAGGTTTTACCTTCTACATGGATGGATAGTATTTCTATTTTCATGCATTTGTAATTATAATGTTTGTATCACGAATGTGATAATGTTTCTATTTTATTTTGATTTTGTTTTTAATTTCATTATGTTCTAATTTTTCATCTTCCTAGGGTGATGACGTAACTTGATAATAACGGATTGAATTCTAATCTATTGAAACTAATTTCGATTTTCTTTCCTAGATTGAGTTTTAATTATTGCTCTTAATGCTTTCAATTGATTGGCCACCTTTTGAATGAACTCAATATGTATGTTGAGACCGGAAGGAGATACATGTGTATGGAACCTATAATTAAAACCGTAAATTGCATATGAAATAGGAATATATTCATATGGTTTATGTAGTCTTAATGAGTTTCATAAATCCTAATGCATGATTAGCTGTTTTGATTCACATAGGAATATAGTGAATTAGCAATTAATTATAGAATTACTTGACCTTGGAAGAGGCTAGTAATTAATTTAGGGAAACTCGACTATCAATTAAGGGAGTTAAAATTGGATTAGTGTAGATAGATGATTCAATCTGAAATTGTTAAGTGAAGTCTGATCCCTAGGTCTTTTATTCATCTTCATCTTTACTCCAATTGCATTCATATTTATTTTAAGTATTTTTTGCATCAATCTTTATTTACTTGCTTCAATTCCAACTAATCGATTTGCCAAATAGTATTAGGATTATTAATTTTGGTACTTAGTAAAACAATCCTCGTGGGAACGATACTTTCTTATCACTTTATTACTTGTTTACGACAGTGTGCACTTATGCTAATTGATAAATCATTTTACACATAACAAGTTTTTGGTGCCATTGCCGAGGATTGTTATCATTAATATCAATACCAAGTAATCTTAATCCTAATTTGTTTTTATTTTACATTTTTTTCTTTGGTGTTTCTTTTCTTTTTTCAGGTTTGTCCTATTGTATGACCAGATCGAAAGTTGCTGAGCCACTGCTATTTGATTTTGAGATCGAGAAAACTTGTCGAAGGAATCGAAAGATACAGAAGCAGTCAACTGTAGATCAAGGTGAAGCAATGACAGATTTGAGAGAAGAACCAGACACCAAAGCACTCCGTGACTATGCCACACCAACAGTCATGGATACCATTTCTGGGATCAGGAGACCACCTATACCAGCCAACAACTTTGAGATCAAGCCAGCCATAATTCAAATGATGCAAACAAATCAATTTGGAGGTTCTCCAGTAGAAGATCCGAATGCACATATAGCCAGCTTTCTGGAAATTTGTGATACATTTAAGCATAATGGCATTTCTGATGATGCCATAAGGTTACGACTTTTCCCTTTCTCACTTAGGGATAAGGCTAAAAGCTGGTTACACTCTTTACCAGTGGGGAGCATCACCACATGGAACATATTAGCACAAAAATTCCTAGCAAAATTCTTTCCTCCAGCTAAAATTGCAAAGATGAGAAATGAGATTGCTTCATTCACCCAGCATGACATGGAAAGCCTTTATGAAGCATAGGAAAGATACAAGGAGCTGCTAAGAAGATGTCCTCATCATGGGCTACCAGATTGGCTGCAATTACAAACTTTCTACAATGGATTGTCTAATGCTACTAGAACACTTGTAGATGCTGCAGCTGGTGGATCATTAATGGGAAAAAGCATAGAAGCTGCTATGGAGCTGTTGGAAGAGATGGCAGCAAATGCTTACCAATGGCCTTCTGAACGCAACACTTCAAAGAAAGCACTTGGAGTCCATGAGCTAGACATTCTGACCACTTTATCTTCTTAAGTTGCCTCTATATCCAAGCAAGTGAGTTCATTAACAGCTCAAGTAAATGCAATCAGAACTCCTGCAGATGCTTGTGATTTATGTGGAGGTCCTCATATGAGCACACAATGTCAAGAAGGCAATCCATTCATTCCTTCTCAACCTGAACAAGCTAACTATGTGGGGAATCAAAATCGTCAAAATGATCCTTTTTCAAACACATACAATCCAAGATGGAGAAACCACCCTAATTTAGGGTGGAGGAATAATCAGAATGTGTTCAAACCTCAAGGGAATTATCAACAACAAATTCAGCAATCACCACCACAACCAAAGGCAAATTTAGAAGAAGCATTGGCTCAATTAACCATTAATACTTCCCAATTCATGGTCAGAACAGAAGCTGCACTCAAGAATCAAGAAGCAACCATGCAAAGTCAAGCAACTTCAATAAAAAATCTGGAGGTGTAAATGGGCTAAATTGCAAGTATGCTGAATTCCAGGCAACCAGGCACTTTACCTAGTGACATTGAAAGAAATCCTAGAGAGCACGTAAAAGCTATCTCATTAAGAAGTGGGAAGAAGTTAAATGAGCCAGAATCAAGGAAGAAAAATGAAGAAGCTCAGAAAGAAGATGAGGAGATTCCAGGAAGAATGACTTTTCTAAATAATCCTCCACCATATGTTCCTCCAGTTCCATTTCTTCAAAGATTAGTGAAAGCTAAGCTAGACAAGCAATTTAGCAAGTTTTTGGAGGTGTTTAAAAAGTTGCATATTAACATCCCATTTGCTGAAGCTTTAGCTCAAATGCCCAGTTATGCAAAATTTATGAAGGAGATTTTATCAAAGAAATGCAAACTGAAGGATTTCGAAATAATAGCCCTAACTGAAGAGTGCAGTGCAATTCTCCAAAAGAAACTACCACCAAAGCTTAAAGACCCTGAGAGTTTCTGCATACCCTGTACCATTGGAGAGTATGAATTTGAAAAAGCCTTATGTGACCTTGGTGCAAGTGTGAATCTGATGCCATTATCCATCTACAAGAAGCTAGGATTGGGAGAAGTGAAACCAACTACCGTGTTACTGCAGCTAGTAGATCGTTCAATAAAGCATCCACGTGGAGTCCTTGAAGATGTGCTAGTAAAAGTTGATAAGTTCATCTTCCCAGCAGATTTCATAGTGCTTGACATGGAAGAAGATCAAGAAATTCCTATTATTCTTGGGAGACCATTTCTTGCAACTGGACGAGCTCTAATTGATGTACAAAAGGGAAAGCTGACTTTACAGATTCAAGATGAGCAAGTGTCCTTCAACATTTTTAAAGCCCTATCTCTTCCTGATAAAGGTGATACCTGTTTTAAGGTTGATTCAGTAAGCAGCTGCACTAGAGAAGTAGTAGATGAAATTTGCTCAAATCAACCTTTAGCAGTCAGCATGATGGACACATCTCATACTACTGATCCTAAAATTCCAGAACAAGTCAGCTATCTCGAAGCCAATTCACCAATTTTCATAAAAAGGCCATTCGAAGATTTGGGAGAAAAACCACTAAAGCCAGTTCCTTCAATTGAAAAGCCACTAAAATTAGAGTTGAAAACACTACCCACTCATCTAAAGTATGCTTTCCTAGAAGAAGATTCAGCTTTGCCAGTTATCATCTCATCTGATTTCACCGCTGAAGAAGAAGAAAAGTTACTGAGGGTGTTAAGACAGCACAAGTCCGCACTGGGATGGTCGATTGCAGATATTAAGGGAATAAGCCCTTCAATCTGTATGCATAAAATACTGCTAGAAGAAGATGCCAAGCCCTACGTAGAACATCAAAGAAGGCTCAATCCAAATATGAAGGAGGTAGTTCGTAAAGAAGTGCTCAAATGGTTAGATGCTGGCATTATCTACTCAATTTCTAATAGTCCATGGGTAAGCCCTGTACAAGTCGTACCAAAAAAGGGAGGCATGACAGTGGTTCCAAATGAAAATAATAAGCTGATCCCACAGAGAACAGTGATCAGATGGAGAGTTTGCATTGACTATCGGAAGCTCAACAAAGCTACCAGAAAAGATCATTTTCCCTTGCCATTCCTAGATCAAATGCTAGATAAATTAGCGGGACAAGCTTATTACTGCTTCCTTGATGGATACACTGGTTACAACTAAATTTTGATTGCTCCTGAAGATCAAGAGAAAATAACTTTTACTTGCCCATATAGAACATTCGCCTTCAGAAAAATGCCTTTTGGATTGTGCAATGCTCCTGCAACCTTCCAGCGGACAATGATGGCAATCTTTTCAGATATGGTGGAAAATTTTATTGAAGTATTCATGGATGATTTCTCAGTGTTTGGGGAATCTTTTGATCTCTGTCTAGCTAACTTGAAAAAGGTGCTACAACACTGTGTGGAGACTAACCTTGTATTGAATTGGGAAAAATGCCACTTCATGGTGAAAGAAGGTATTGTGTTAGGACACAAAGTTTCAATTCATAGGATCGAAGTTGATCGAGCAAAAATTGAAACTATTGAAAAATTATCTCCACTTGCGACAATCAAAGGCATCAGGAGTTTTCTGGGCCATGCTGGTTTTTATAGGCGATTCATTAAGGATTTCTCAAGGATCACAAAACCGCTATGCAAATTGTTAGAGAAGGACATTCCATTTGTGTTCGATGAGAATTGCATGTCAGCATTCCAAACCTTGAAGAAAGCCTTGATCTCAACACCAATCATTGTCGCTCCAGATTGGAATTTTCCATTCGAAATAATGTGTGATGGAAGTGACTATGCAGTTGGAGCAGTCTTGGGCCAGAGAAAGAATAAGATTTTTCATGCAATCTATTATGCCAGCCGAACACTCAATGAAGCCCAAATAAATTATGCAACAACCGAAAAAGAGCTCCTTGCTGTTGTATTTGCCTTTGACAAGTTCAGAGCTTACTTAATTGGCTCAAAAGTCATAGTCTGGACGGACCATTCTGCAATAAAATACTTGATAGAGAAGAAGGATGCAAAGCCTAGATTAATCAGATGGGTACTTCTATTACAAGAATTTGATCTGGAGATCAGAGACAAGAAAAGGACCGAGAACCTCATTGTAGATCACCTTTCTCGACTTGAACTTCCCAAGCTTGAACTAGAGCTGTCAATCCAAGAGTCTTTTCCAGATGAGCAGCTGTTTAATGTAAGATCATTATCAACTCCATGGTATGCTGACATTGTGAATTATCTAGCAAGTGGGATGATGCCATATAAGCTCTCTAGACAACAAAAGAAGAAATTCTTAGCCAATGTGAAGTATTACTTCTGGGAAGATCCATTTGTGTATAAATATTGCCCAGATAGAATCATAAGGAGATGTGTTCCAGAAGAAAAGATGACCAGTATCTTTCCCATTGTCATTCATCCTCATATGGTGGTCATTTTGGAGCAAATCGAACTGCTGCTAAGGTTCTTCAGTCTGGATTCTATTGGCCTACCCTATTCGAAGACTCTCAAGCCTATGTAGCCGCATGTGATAAATGTCAGAGAATAGGAAATATCTCTCAGAGACATGAAACCCCATTGACTAACATTCTGGAGGTAGAATTATTTGATGTATGGGGCATTAACTTTATGGGTCCTTTTCCATCTTCATTTGGCAACCAATTCATTCTAGTGGCTATGGATTATGTATCCAAATGGGTAGAGGCAGCAGCATCTCCTACAAATGATTCTGGAGTGGTTGTGAAATTCCTGAGAAAGAATATATTCACAAGGTTTGGAGTACCTAGAGCAATCATAAGTGATGGAGGCAAGCATTTCTGCAATCAACAACTTCAATCTGTGCTCACTAAATATGGAGTAACTCACAAGGTGGCAACTCCTTATCATCTACAAACCAGTGGGCAAGTGGAAATATCAAATAGAGAGTTGAAATGGATTCTAGATAAGGCAGTGAATTCCAATAGGAAAGATTGGGCAAAGAAGCTGGATGATACATTATGGGCTTATAGAACAACATTTAAGACCCCAATTGGTACATCTCCTTACCAATTGGTATATGGCAAGGCATGTCATCTTCCGGTTGAATTGGAGCACAAGGCATACTGGGCAGTTAAGGCATTAAATTTTGATTTGAAGACAGCTGGTGAAAGAAGGCTAATGCAACTCAATGAACTTGAAGAATTTCGCTAACATGCTTATGAAAATGCTAAGCTCTACAAGGAGAAGACAAAAATGTGGCATGATAGGAGAATTATAAGGAAAGAGTTCACACCAGGGCAGAAAGTACTTCTCTACAACTCAAGGTTAAAACTCTTTCTAGGAAAATTAAGATCAAGGTGGTCAGGGCCTTTTACTGTGGTTCAAGTTTGGCCGTATGGAACTATGGAGATTCAAGATAGTGACAGGAAATTCAAAGTGAACGAGAAAAGATTGAAAGAATACAATGACAGTGCATTCAACACCATCAAGACTGTCATCACGCTTGAGGAGCCAGCTGGTAAGTATTAAAAAGAAAAGAAAAAGAGAACTTTGTCTAGCTAAAGACGTTAAAGAAGGGCGGCTACTTGGGAGGCAACCCAAGACTTCTTTCTCTTCTCATTTCTTTTCTTCTGACTTATTTAAGCACACATCGCACAACATTTTTCACTCACAATTTCAGCTTTCATCATTCTCATCATGGAGGAATCCCTTGTAAAGCTTAAAAGCAGATTCCCTACTCTCCCCAAAGATGTGCTCAGGAAAATCTACAACTGTCAATTTGAAAGAATGAAGGCATTTAAGCATTTGGGTCTTCCCAAGGATATACGTTGGATTATTGAAGTTAAGGTACGTTTAACAGGTGAGTTTAATGAATCATTTGTTAGACGTATGCCAGGTATGGGAAGAAGTTCTTACTCTAAAAAAAGAAGAGCTAAAAGAATGAGAGTCTGCCATAAGTGTGCAAGGTGGAATTGTAATAAGCTCTATAGGAATAAAGGAATGATTTCAATAAATCGAGAGGACAAAATTCGATTCATAAAGGATGGACTGAGTAAAAAGTCATTGGATGATATCATTCAGACTCTTGAGACGCATCCTAGTAGAGATGTTCATACTATTCTTCTTGATTTAATGAACTTATTCAATACAGAAAAGGAACGCTACAATCTTGGGGATCTGACTGTAAAAGACCTTGTTTGCCAGTTTATAAGAAAATTGGATGGGAAGCAAATCCTCGGCTCATAGAAGCCGTTTAAGCCGTTACTGAACGAAAAATCAGAGGAAGATGTGAGACACAATCACAACTACTGTACATATTAATGTTTGTCTGCTTTACTTTTCCTTTATCCTTTTATCTTTACAGCTGCTTTTTAACTTTCTGCACATTTCTCTTCTTTTTAAGTTTACCTTTTCAGCAACTTTTTTACTTTCTTTACATTCCGTATTCTACTTTGTTCACGCCATTATTACACTTGTCAGTTATGCACAGCATTTTTTTATCTTTTTCTTATATTATTTGATTTGCGTGATTTCTTTGTTTCTGCTTTTGTATTATAAGAATGCATTTCAGCAATCACACTTTGCAAAATGTCTGAAGGCGAGAGTAAAGAAGAGGAAGAGGTTGAGAAACCATCAAAATGTAGATTTAAATCTATCTGTGTTTTTGGTGAATCTTATGCTGGAAAAAATGAAGAATTTCTAACAGTAGCAACTGAACTTGGTCATGCATTAGCTGCTAGAAAGATTGCCTGTGTGTATGGAGGAGGGCTTAATAGCTTAAAAGGAAGTGCAGCATTTTCTGCCTATATCAGAGGAAGCAAAATACTAAGTATCCTTGTGAATGGTTTAGATGATAAGAAATATGCCATTGGTAAAACATTAAAGGTTTCAAACTTGCCTGAACGTATTGGATGTATGCTTTACAGTGCTAAAGCCTTTATTGCTTTACCTGGTGGTTTAGAAGCATTAGATGGAATTTCCAGCATTGCATATTGGATTAACTTGAACTTTCATCAGAAGCCAGTAGGTTTATTAAATGTTAATGGTTTTTATGATAGTTTGCTGTCTTTTTTAGATCAAGCTGTGGAGCAGGGATTCATACCCCAAGCGACTCGCCATGCCATAATGTCTGCCTCAACTGCTGATCAGCTGATTGACCAACTACAAGGCTATACACCTAAACCAAATCCATCAGTGAAAAAGATAGATTGGCAATCTCCAACCAACAGTCAGAAGCATGAGCCAGACACCACTCTCCGGTTGTAACTTTCTTTACTCTTATGGTTTTAGTCCCAAAATTTCTTTTATGTGTGTGTTGCTTATGCATTTCCTTTTAATAAACCCTTTTTGCTAATCTACTGAAGACATTGGGGACAATGTCTACATTAAGTGTGGGGGGAAATTAAAAAAAAATTTACTTTTTAGGATTTTTTGGTAGTAAAACCATGAGATTTATTATATATAAAAAAAGGGATGGCCGAGTAAAGAGTTATTTTTTGCTCTTGATACGCATCCTAAAAAAAATTAAAAAAAATATTTTCCTGCTTATTAGTTTCTTTTCAATAATTTTAAAAGATTTCATAGCATGATTGAACAACTTTCTTACTTCTTAGAATTGATGGGTTTGGTAATGAATTTTGAGTTGGAAACCTTTAACCGTGAGATTTTGAGCCTACTTGTTGAATCAGTATTATATTTCTTGTGTGTGATATTCACTTGTTAAGTTGTCACTCTAGAACTTGCATAAAATCTGGTTGAGATTACAATTTACATGCATACTCAAATATGATAAAGGTATTTTTTCCTCAGTTAGAACTAAATAGCCAACCCTACAATTTTACCATTGATAAACCCCTTTAAGCCTGATTAACCGTTTCTTTGCTTTAACCCATTAATATGTTATTTAATGAAATATCAATTGTCTTTACTTAACCCTAGGGATTAGTAGAGCATTTGAATCTTTGAACAATAGGTTTTTAACAAAGTGTGGGGGAATATGTATTATTAACTTCAAAGTTGCAAGGGTTTTCTTTCAGAAAAAAAAAGAAAAAAAGAAAAAAAAAGAAAAAAATAGTTCAAAAAAATATATATAAAAAAAATAAAAAAAGAGAAAAAGAAGAAGAGAGAAATTGATATGTACTTGAATTTGAATCGTGGGCTGCTATGTTGAGATAAAATTATTTAGAGATTACCCATGTTTTAATTGCTCTATTAATTTCTCTCTTTACTTCAGCCTTTCATATCCCTGGTTTATCTTTCCTTTACCTTGGCCTCATTATAACCCTTAATAAGACCTTTTGATTTGAAGTGTGCATGTAAATCAGGTGGTGGAGATTGAGAATTTATGCAAGCCTATGGTAGTGCAATCTTTGATAGGATGAATTTGAGTGAAACACTTGCCTATAAACACTTGAAAGAGGAAGAGTTGCAGTGATTATATCATTCTGGTTCAATCCTTCTCAAATGAAGTTGCAATCCCTTTTTGATTTTATATGTCAAGATTTGTTGATTCATGAATGCTATGATATCTTTGTACTTTAATTATCTTTCTTATGTTTTTTTTCTTTTACTTTTTATCTCATGGGTAGATTAGTATTAGTATTAGTTTTCTTCTGTTTTGTATTTGTCCGAGGACGTCCAAAAGCTAAGTGTGGGGGAATTTGATATGTAAAATATTTACATATTTATTTTCCCTTGTATGATGCATTTTTTGATGTTTTCTTGTTTAATTTAATAAATTTAGTTGCATTTTGTGAATGGGTCTTGAATTTGAAATGAAATCAAATCTTTTAGATAATGCTGTATTTTGACCCTGTTTCAGGTTTTAGGCTATATCTGGAGTTCTAGATGTTGCATTGGGTTGTTCTTTATATGGTTACAAAGCTAAGAAAAATACCTACAATCTTCATGTTTAAAGAAAAGCCCAGTTCGGAATCTAAGGATCTCAAATTCTGCTTGGAAGATGAAACAGTGGTTCTAATGGAATCTGACCTTTGGTTACTAATCTGATCGTAACTTGGGATAGAAATGTCAAAATTAGGAGTTCTTTGCGGCATTTGAAAGTTAAGATCCGGCTCTACAACTCCTATGTTGACAGGAAGATGTAAATCTGCCATTCTCATGGTGAAAAATTACCAACAAGTCAGAAGAATTGTTGCTACGAAAATCAAGAAGGGTAGTTAAAGACCATGAGTGGTAGCTAAAGAATGTGATTGGTAGCTAATGGTCAAGATTTATGACTTGCAGCTGATTCATTCACCTATAAATAGGTAGAAATAGAGATCAATTGCAGCATTCATTGATTCATGCATCTTAGATAGTAGTTTAGTTCATGCATTCTTAGTTCTTGTATGCCTCCTACATGGAAGGTTAGGTTTTCCTCCTATATGGAAGGTTTTACCTTCTACATGGATGGATAGTATTTCTATTTTCATGCATTTGTAATTATAATGTTTGTATCATGAATGTGATAATGTTTCTATTTTATTTTGAGTTTGTTTTTAATTTCATTATGTTCTAATTTTTCATCTTCCTAGGGTGATGACGTAACTTGATAATAACGGATTGAATTCTAATCTATTGAAACTAATTTCGATTTTCTTTCCTAGATTGAGTTTTAATTATTACTCTTAATGCTTTCAATTGATTGGCCACCTTTTGAATGAACTCAATATGTATGTTGAGACCGGAAGGAGATACATGTGTATGGAACCTATAATTAAAACCGTAAATTGCATATGAAATAGGAATATATTCATATGGTTTATGTAGTCTTAATGAGTTTCATAAATCCTAATGCATGATTAGTTGTTTTGATTCACATAGGAATATAGTGAATTAGCAATTAATTATAGAATTACTTGACCTTGGAAGAGGCTAGTAATTAATTTAGGGAAACTCGACTATCAATTAAGGGAGTTAAAATTGGATTAGTGTAGATAGATGATTCAATCCGAAATTGTTAAGTGAAGTCTGATCCCTAGGTCTTTTATTCATCTTCATCTTTACTCCAATTGCATTCATATTTATTTTAAGTATTTTTTGCATCAATCTTTATTTACTTGCTTCAATTCCAACTAATCGATTTGCCAAATAGTATTAGGATTATTAATTTTGGTACTTAGTAAAACAATCCTCGTGGGAACGATACTTTCTTATCACTTTATTACTTGTTTACGACAGTGTGCACTTATGCTAATTGATAAATCATTTTACACGTAACATGGTCATATTATAAACATCTTCAACATTTAACAAGCAGTTGATCCTGCAATTGTTATATCTTTCTTCATTGCAGATACATCTTTCGTAGGAATAAAGAATCCTGTCGCATGAGAAAAAAGAGCAAATCATTAGGAATTAATGTTTTAAATACTGAAGCAAACATCAAAGTAAAAAATCTACTGAATCATAATTTGATTGATCAATAAGATAATTAAATAGTCAGCTCTATTGGCTGGTTTAGCATAACCAGAACTATAACTGGTTTATTGCTTAAATCGTTAATATTGTATTTTCTTGTAACATTGTCAAAACTAAGTTCAATAGCGACATTATGATGTTAATCTATATAATTCGGAAGCCACATCATTTGAGTTTCCCATGTCATTCCCACAAGTTTTATCTGACTAAGTTAAAAGATCATTAAAATCCCCCATTATGAACCAAGGGTCAGTCATCTTTTCGAGAAATGAATATCAGTTATTCCATTATCAACCAAGCTCCGAGGTTTTCATTTATATAAACTCACAGTTCAACAAGGATAATTCTGCCAGCAAAGTTTAACAAGCTACTTTTCCAAGCAGACAGCTTGGGCTTTATCTTTTGAATGATGGAATGAAAATATAAGCCTTTATTACTGGATCTTTCGCAATACAGGAGAATCCCAAGGTATTTCCCTATGTCTTCTAGGAAAATTAATATTGCTAAGGAAAGAAAGCATGGATGATAAATGTTATGTAACATTTTTGTATGGATCGCCGTAATATGGTGATAAGTATGACTTATGGAATAACTTATATTCAATTCTAGAGGACATGACTCATCGTTGGTCAATAACGGGAGATTTTGATGCCCTCTTAACTAAGGCAGATAAGAATGGTGGGAATGATGTGGGAAACTCAAATGATGTGGCTTCCAAATTAAATAATTGAAAACCTCAAAGCAGATAGGGTATTACCTTTCTTTCCTTTCCTTCATCACCCAAGACTAACTTGGTTTTCCTCTTCTTTGTGGATGATTCAGCTATTGTTATCACATTCTATATGAAATGGTGGGGAGAAATAAATTAAGAAAAACATCAATGACATCATTTAATTAAATTAAACTTTAAATGTTGTCTAAATAATTTAAAGAAAAACTTATGAAATAACATTGGATGAATCAACTGCTCACCAATGTTTGTTGATGTATTACGTACCTTTCTCTAAGTTGTTGGACATATTTCATACAATATGACGTTGACAACTTCTGTAATTGAATGAAACCTTTTTTTAGATACTAAATGATGATAAGACTGTAAGATATATTAAATTTCAAATGCCAATCACACCAATTTGTAAAGTGAAGTTAGGTACAAATTTTTCGATAGGGAATAGCATAAGAAATTTTTCAAAAAAAACGTTAAATAATATAAAAAATTATATATTGAGGCTATACACAGAAGATACTTAACCTCTGCCAAGAAGATAACATAATTGTCTTAATCATCATTAGATAGCGGTTATTTTAAAGACACAGATACAACAACATTAATTAACTGTTTTACTTATGAAAATTGATCTTCACCGCTACAAATTAGTATGTCACTCACCATCAAAAAACCGATTTGGTATGTAAAAAAAATAATAATAAGATTAGATGATGTATAACAGTATGAAAATTTATTTAAGTAATTATTGACTGAATTAAAAAATGTTCTAAATTCAATTTATTAGTAAAAATTTTTAAACTATGTCTAAGAAACTTAGAAATTTATTACAAGAGTCAAAATTCAGATATTAAAATTAAATATAGAGTGCCGATTCAAATTTACCATATCGTGCATCTTAAGATTTGCACATTGTCAACATTCAATGTTCCATCCTTTCAATTGATCACTAAAAGAAAATTGACATTCACCGTCTAAGCTGGGTAGCTGCAGAATTATTTTTTTTTAAGATAAAAAGTTAGTTGTAATATTATACATAATTCCATTACATATATGGAAAAAAATTACATTGGGAGATTGACACTACCTTGTCCAGATTCACTTTTGTGAAAATAGAGTCTTTCAAAATGGGCATTTTGAAGTTGTCCAACCACTGTACTCCTTCTTAGGCCTTTCTTTCAAAGAGGCTAAAGAGAACACCATCAATTTTTATTCTTAAAAAATTGCAAAAAAAATATAAATGATTTCAGGAAAAAAAATTCACATTCTAAGAACTTTGATATAAAATTATAAGCGTATCAAAGTGATCACGTTGGAAACATCTCCAGATAACATTTGATAATCAGTTGATTCTTCAAATTTTGTATTATTCTTCATTGCAGATTCATCTTCCATTAGAAATAAAGAGCCCTGTCACTTGAAAAAAAAAAAAAGAGCATAATATTAGGAATTAATGTTTTAAATATTGGAGCGAACGTTGGACTAAAAAATTTACTGAATCGTAGTTTAATTGATCAATAAGATAAATAGTGTGTTTGGATATTTTTTATTTTTTGCTTTTAAAAATCACTTTTAAAATTATTTTTTTATTTTCAAAAGCTATTTATGAATTTAAGCAAAATAAAGAATAGAGAATATTTGATGAAGCAAATAAGCAAAAGTTTCATTTAATTATAAAACTGCTATCAAAAACAAAAGAACAAATTCAAAAAAATAACTATAACTTTTCTTTTTTTTTTGTTTTTAAAACAAAAATATAAAAAAATAGCTTTTAAAAATAAAATCTATTAACATATTGTTAAACAAATTTTTAGTGCTTTTATTTTTAAAAATGAAATACTGTTTTTAAAAACAGAATCCAAACAGAATATTAATAGTCATATCTCTATTGGCGGGTTTAGCAAAACTAGAACTATAACTGGTTTATTGCTAAACCGACTAATATTGTATTTTCTTGTAACATTGCCAAAACTTAATTCGAAAGCGACATTATGATATATTAATTTATATAATTCGGAAGTGACTCATTTCAGTTTCCCACATCATCCCACCAGATTTATCTGCCAGAGTTAAAAAGACATTAAAATCCCCCACTATAAACCAGGGATCAATCATCTCCTCCCGAATCGAGTATAAGTTATTCCATTATCAACCAAGCTTCGAGGTTTACATTTATATAAACTCAAAGTTCAGCAAGGGTAATTTTGCCAACAAAGTTCAATAAGCTACTTTTCCAAGCAGAAAACTTGAACTCTAGCTTCTGAATGATGGAATGAAAGTATAAACCTTATTGGATCTTTGGAAATAAACGGGAACCCCTAGATATTTCCCTATGTCCTTTATGAAATTAATATTCTAATGAGCATAATATGATTGATCGTTGCATGGGGGACCCCAGGAGATATGAAAGCTTTAGATTTCAATAAATTCAATTTCATTCCAAAATATCTGCAAAATGAACCCTTGGAGAAGAGCAAAACATCATCAACAAAGAAGAGATGAGAGATAGAATGTCCCCCACTTGAAACTGCCAACGGAAGCCACTCTTCCCTAGCTAAGAGTCTTCTTGTGAATTAGCAGGGATAGAACCTTCATATAAAGCACAAATAGATGGGATATAAGGGTTACCATGGCAAAGACCCCTTTTGGGCAAAAAAAAAGCCCCAGCGTCTCACCATTCCAAAGGATACTAAAGGAAGAACCAGCCACACAATTCAAAATAAGCCCATTACATTGTCTAGGAAAATCAAATAATTCTTGGATCCATTTGAGAAACCCTAAACCTATTTCACCAAAAATAGTGCTCTTTATTCCAACAAATTCTAGATCCTTGACTTTGATATTACACCCTATATATGCAAAAGTCGAAATAGACGAGAGATGGTAAGTTCTAGTGCTAAAATAGCTTTAAGGAGAAAACAGTGTTATAATAAAAAAATAAAAATAAAAGGTATCATAAGATAACCCAACAAGCTATTATTCATAAAATTTAACTATTTTCATCGATATAAAAAAGGGCCTAATTTGTATCAATTTCCAAGACAAAGTCTTGTGTATATAAGTTCTAATTTGCTTCATGAATAGTATCAAGAAGTTTTACTTTTCCATTTATTCATAAAATTATTAGATATTATAAAAATTATTTATCCTTTTAATAAATGTTAACGTAAAGATTTTACATCAGTAATAAATCAATTTGAACTCAATCATTCAAATAAATAAGAAAATTGGTGAGTAGATTAATTAGTACAAGTGATACTATTCACAAATTGTGATGATAATGAAAGGCTACCATGTTAGTATATATAATGCGTACGTTGGATTTTTCTTGTGAAGCACGGCGTGATTTCTGCTATGAAGAATGGTGTTGATACAGCTTTTTCTACAGGAAGACAAGATTCAAACAAAATGTAAGAGTTGATATGTAAGCAGTTGATAAAATGTTGGTCCTTTGATGACTTCTTTGTTGTTTTCTCTGTTTCCATCTCTTCATTTTTCTTGTTGTATTACACTGTTGTAAAAGGACTGTGTTTATTTATAGAGAGCAGCAAAATCTTAATGTATCATAGAAAACTCCGCAGTGATAAACAGAGTTGGGCTTCATATAGGTCCTGCTTGAGATATTCAGATGGCTTGTTCAATGCGTTAATAAATATTAATCTGCAGCATTAATTCTTATTAATGAGAAATAGAATCATATTCTAGATAACTCCGTTGTTTGAACAATTTCATCTATTTTATAGTTAAGATATCGGGACATATTAAATGAGGATTATATTAAGCAATATAACTTAATCAACAGTCCAGTCACTTCTACGAGGAGGTTTAATTTGACAGTGTTGCCTATATTAATTGCAGTCAAGGTAAATATACACCTTAATCAACACTCAAATCACTTGAGAGAAAATCATCAAAGAAATTCAATTTTACTTTTTTTTATTCTTTATTCTTACATTTTTATCTCTTATTTTCATTTGCGAAGAAATTAAATCTTATCGTAGAGGTACACCCTTCATTAAATGGTGTGATAGACCTATAATATTTTTAACTGTTAGAGAAAATTTCTTCATAATTAATCTTACTTAGTGAGGGAATGAGTAAGTTTTTCCTTTTTGACTTGAAGAGCAAAAGGAGAAAAAAAACTAAATATGGCAGATTCTAGGCTAGGCTAAACCAATGAGTCTGCATAGAGGGTATTACCCAGTTTCAAGGACTATATTGCTAGAAAATCAACTGCTCTATTTCGTGATAGAAAGTGACGTCCGAACTCTTCTGCGAAGATCGACAAAATTACCTTACCCAGGAAGTTCCATTTGGATTTTTGAATAATGCCAAAATTTGCAAGTTTTATTCAAATAGTACTATGATAGAAATTCAAAATGGCAGCTAATTGATATCTGTTAAAAAGAAAATCCACATATATAAAAGTGTCATGACATTTTTTGAAAATATGATCAACTTAATACATCAACTTTAATAAAGAATTAACATTGTAAGATATAAATGTTTTTCTTTGTTCATTATTTCAGAATCAATGCCAAAAAAAGAAGGTGAGGAATTGGTTCAAAAAATTGGGATATAACTACCACATTGGCATTTTTAATAACTAACATATAAGTGATGCCAAATGCTAATTTTAGAAATTGATAAATCCTAACACGTTAGTTTTTCATCAACAATCAACATTGTTTCTCTCATAGAATGCCTTTAAATTTTGCATTTTGCATTTAGACTCTACATTTTGATGAAACCTAAAGCCTCTAGTCATATCTCTGGTTAGGAACCCTATGGAAGCTTTCCATCCACCCCCTAGAGGGTCCAACAATCACGTAGAATGGATGAAATGTCTTAACGAGATTCACAACTCCAATGATACATGAGATGTCTATCATATCGAAGTTAAAGTCTCTTATTCTTTCTTCACTAGAATCTATGTCAAAGAACTAAACAACCTTATATTTTTTCATGAGTACATAGGTCAAATTTTCATGCAAACTTCGATGATTAAAGAAAGTAAAGCAACAATCGAATTTTGACATTAAGGGAGAAACAGAGGTCTAGCTAATATCTATTTTTTTTTGTATAATGATTTATTGTAATGTTGTGTATATTTTTTTATTGGTTGTATTTTTCTCTCTTCATTTTATTGTCATTTATGATTTCATACTATAACACTTTCATTAAATTTTATTTTAATTTCATTTATAAATTTGTTCGATATTTGATCTTTAGTGTATAACGATTTATTGTTAACCGACACAACAAACAAATATAATTGTTCAATGATTGTGTGTAAAATAGTGTACATTTTGTTATAAAAAAAATTATGATTGGTTTATCATGCCAATTATTTATTTAAACACCGATATAGATAATAACACAATGCCATGGCAACTTAAGCTCTAACGAAGAATTGATGTTGTAAAATTCAAACAATACTCTATGTTGGTTATTAAAGAGCCAAAGTTTAAAGGGAGGTGAACAGTTTGTTCAGGAAAATTAGTGTATAGTTAACACATTAGATTTTTAGACAATCAATGTGTAAAGTGAATGCACAAATTGATAATTACTAAACTTAACTTCAATAAAAGCACAACTCACAATAAGATAACATCACATATTAAAAACATTTAGAATTTGGGTCAAACTTTGTCACTAATGTTATCATAATTTGTGAGAACTACAATAGCTTGGAATTGGCAACATATTTTTTTTTGTTGCTAAATTTATATACAATGATGAGTGCCTATCCTTGGATTTTGAACTAGCAATGAAACTTTTCGTCACTACTTTATGTTTGTTGCAAAATTTCAATTTGGTAATGAATAAATTTGTTGCTAATTTTAAACTGTTGGTAAATCTATCACTAAACTAGGAAATTCTTGGAAATTTTGAACATCAAATTCAAAATTTCATAAGCTATTCATTTTTATAGCAATCCAAACAGAAAAAATCCTACTTAATCAAATTTCATAAAGTCTAAACCCTTTTAACAATTAGATACTCTAATCAAATTTTATGATATAAAATTTATTCATAAAAATATAATTGAATGTGATTTTTTTATATATATTAAGTAAAAATACAATAAAGTCAATAAATTCTAATATATGTCTTAAAAAATTGATGCCCAAGTTCTATACATATAAAAATAAGAACAAATACAAAAAATTGCTAACCCTTGAACAATATGTTAATGTTGCATTCATGCTTCTTGATCATCAACTACTAAAATGCTACTAGGCTATCATCCTCTCTCAACTACAATCTGTGTCAAAATACCATTTCAAAATTGATAAAGATGATCTTGTTTCAATTCATTCATTGTCAATTCAGTAGGTTGAATATGAGAGTATCATTAGGAAGAATGAATAAGTATTTCTACAAGGGTTCACTAATAATGGGCTAAAGGATTGAAATTTTTGCAATGGACATGAAAGTAATGAATTGTTTCAATGATGCCATAGTGTAAAGGAATTTTCATCATTGTTCATTTCCTCCATTATGCAACCATATCTATATACCCAATTATCTTCCACCTTTTCTTCAAAGCTGTGAAACTCACATTATATTCCTTGGCTGCTTACATTATCAAAATGTAGAAATATGCTTCTGCAATTAGAAAATGATTAAATAAGCATAATGAAAAGATTTAAAATACCACTAAGCCAATAAAAATTTATATCATCTATAACTTACATATAGTATAGAAATCTTTTACCCATAAAAGTATCACTTCTTCTTTTTTTAGCTTGAATGTGTTATTCTACATCAAGCAATCAGTCAACTTCTTCACTATTGTTTCCCAAACTCCCTGCCTTTTGCTAGAAAAAGTCCTCCCAACAATACTTAGTATTTCTACATCTAGTGATACATGCTATTTCCTATTTGATTCTCATGAAAAAGAGGTTGTACCTCTACCAAGTTTAGTGGTGGTATGGAAAGGATTTCATTCAAGAGCCTTTTTAACCCACTTGTGGATTACACTTAGTGGCTAATAGTACAAACTTTATTGTATGAAATTTTTATCCTTGCCATCAAAAATTGACAAAGGTGCAACTTTCTTTTCAAGAAAGCCAAATGATGAAGAACCTATATTTCTAGATGTGGGAATAGTAGATATTAGTGAGATGACTTCTCCTATAATAAGGTCCCTCATTACTTGATATGGAATATTACTTTCAAGCTAAAAAAAGCTAGTGAAGTTTTTATGGGTTAGAGATCTTTTACACTATATGTAAGCTAAAAATGATATATTTTTTATTAGCTTAGCAATATTTTTAATTTTTTCATTCTAATTGTTTAATGATTTTTGAATTGAAGGAGGAAGGCATGATTCTACATGCCTATAACTTAAGCAACCAAGGAGCTTAATGTGAGTCTCATAGTTTTGAAGAAAAGGTGCAAGATAACTAGGTATTTGGATGGGTCACATAAAGGAGAAATGAACAATGATAAAAAATTCTCTATATTATGATATCCTTGAAGCAATTACTGGCTCTCATGTTTATGACAACCATTATAATTCTTAAGACCATTGTAAGGAACCTAGCAGAAATATGGGCTCTTTATTCCTAACAGTACTAATCTTAGATGCACTCCATTAAGATGGCATTGAATGAATTAAAATAAGAACTAAATGCATATAAAAATAAGCAATTAATGCTATTAGGGAATTTGTCATATGTCTTACCTTAGAGAATTGACTTATTGTTTAAGAGCAAGTGTGGTTCATCATTTAATATTATGATATTTCAGTGGATTTAAATACTAAGATTTATTGGATTCATATATAATGTAATCTAATATATCTAATGAAAAATTTATAAGTTCAATATCTTCACTTGTACATACACCACATAATGTGGTTTGCCACTATAGAAAGCTTGATAGAGGATAGAAACCAAAATCCACAATGAGAGGATAGTTCATAAAATTTTGATTCCACAATAGTATAAAAACTTTATATTCAAGGCAATTTTTCTACACATGTAGACTCATTTACTAATTAAAGCAAGCAATTTAAAAAAATATAAAACATCATGATAAATAAGAGATATAATTGTTTGTGTCGATTTCATAGACAATATCAATCTATACATATATATTCATTACAATGCAACCTACATTAAAATGAAAGTATTCTAAAAGCAATAACTAAGAATCAAGGAATATCAAAAATGAATTACTTCAACCTCACAACTCATTGTACTAGAATGAATTACCTGAACCTTGCAACTCACCAATCTCATTGTAGTTAGGATAGAAATAGAGAAAAAGAATAAAATACAAATTTAAATTAGTTAAAAAACAAAAAGATTTGAATCACATCTTTCCAAAAAAATTAAAAAATAGAATAATCAAACACAAAAATATTCAATGATAGAAAAGATATCATTACAATATACAAAATAATCATAAATTATAAAATAAAATTTAAAAAAATAAAAAAATTAAGAAACTCCCTAAAAGTGAATTTTCTTCCCAAAATAGTCAAGAATACAACAATCAAACACAAAAATATTCAATGATACAAAAAAATATTACTATAATATAAAAAATAATCACAAATTACAAAACTATATCCTAAAAAATTTGAAAAAATTGCTTAAAGTGATTTTTTATAAAATAATCAACAATAAAATAATAAAATAGAAAAAATTCAACAATACATAAAATAATCACAAAATAAATCTTAAAAAAAATTGAGAAACTCCTTGAAAGTGAAATTTTTTTAAAAAAAATAACAATACAACAATAAAAAATGCAAAAAAATTCAATACGAAAAAAATCACTATAGTACCCAAAATAATCATAAATCCTAAAAAAATTGAAAAGCCAACAAACTAGCATAAAACTAAAAAATAAAAAATAAAAAAACTCGCCAATTAAAATGCTCAATATGGTGAGGAACATGCAATGGTGACGGTAAATGGTGGTGACGAAGGCCACATAGCAACTAGAGGTAACATGGCAACAAAGGTAAAGGAAGGAAAAGGAGAAAGAGGAAGGGAAAAATGGGAGATCTGATGCAAGTTTTGATATGTAATCCAATTTAACAATAGAATTAGCAATGGATATATCCATCCATTGCTAATTAATGTTCAATGAAATAGTGCATTTAAACAACTATCAACGGATTTATCAATGTTCATTATTAATTTTGTTGCTACTTTTCAAAAAAAAATCTATTGCCAAGCAAATTTTTAAATTTTAGTGAAAAAGTTTAACATTAAATCCATTGGTACTTTGAAACCCTATTTTTTTTCCTATGGTTAACTCTATCATTAAAATGTACTAATAGAATTAGCGACATACAAAGCTTTAAGTAAAAATATTCTAAAAAACTAAAAAACCAGCAATAGAATTAATAATGAGTGGAAAAATCCATTGCTAAATTTAGAAAACAAACATGACTTTTTGAATCCCATTGACCAACAAAAAAGCCATCTCAAGAACCATCCCTAAAATCCCATTGCTAAATGTATATTTTCTTGTAGTGTTTGTTGATATGCAATAGAAATAATTTTATCATTTAATAAATTACTTTTTTATGCTATTTTATTTTCTACCAAAGTAAATAAAAAAATAGTATTTTTTCTGTTCATTTTTCATACATCCAAATAATAAAAATATTTTTTTATATATTTTCTTTGATCTCATTTTTTCCACTTGTTTTCTTTCCACACTTTCCTCCCAAGGAATAGCCAATCCAAACCAAAATATTCTATATTACATATTACATCGTAACAAACAAGCCCATATTATACTAGGAAATACGGAAATCCTTGCACGGTAAGTTGTGCGCGTCATTGCCTTCAAAGACGAAAAAGCACGTGATTTCAGTACACTATTCACTTCACTAAAAACAGTTGCTTGGGGGATATTAGTATGATCTCCATTTTTCCTTGGCCATTCACTTTGAAAAATACTCCCTATACATGCAAAACTTGAAAAAGAAGACAGAGATAATGAGTTGCATTAAAAGAAAAAAAGGACATACATAAGATAGCCCCCAACAAGCTATTGTTCATAAAATTAAAATATTCTAATTTAAAAAAAAAAGACTAATTTCTATCAATTCCCCAGGATCCTTGTATATCTAAATAAGTTTTAATTTGATTCATGAATTGTACAAAGAAGTCTTTCGTCACCGTTTATTCATAAAATTATTAGAGTATAAAATAAATTATTTATCCTTTTAATAAATGATAGTGTGAAATTTTTCATCATCAATAAATCAATTTGAACTCAATCATTTAAATAAATAAGAAAATTTGGGTGAGTAGCTTAATTAATACAATAGATATTATTAATTTATGATGATAATGAAAGGCCAGCAGTCAGCATGAAAGTACAATGCTTCTACCTAGGATTTCTCTCATGAACCATGGCGTGATTACTGCAGTGAAGCAGTTGTCCCTAAAAAAGAAGAATAAAAATTACAAACACATAAATACAAATTATACAAATTGCCCCCTCCAAAATATTTGGCATTGCCCTCATATTTCATAATAATCAATCAAAGGAAAAAATTTCCTCCAAATAAAAATTAAAATGGTTGAAATCTTACTTATTACACACACTAACACATGAAAAGAGGAGACACATGAAAGGAGGGGTCAGAAATAAAAAACAATACTTTAGTTTTATTGAAACATTCATTTCTTCTAATAATCTTAACTTTTATATGTATATTTTACCTTAACAAATTAAAGTTTTTCAATCGGTCAATGATCTGCACATAAATTTATCAATTTCACAACCCATCACTACACATTGAATTCGACATAAATAACTATATATTCAATTTATTCGTAAGTACAAAAATATGTGTGCGGTATTTAACTCCTTATTAGAATTATAAAAGTACTTTTAATTAAAAAATTGAAAAAACATATAATATTATTTGTTTAAATATTCAAAATAAATAATCAAAGACTCCTCCATGATTCTGAGAATAGTTTTGTTTTTGTATATTTATTCATCACATGACACCAACTCAATTAACCCAAAATATATATACTTTGCCTTCTACATATATATATACTTATATATGTGTATATGTATGTATGTATGCATTCTTATGATTTGTTTTACATATATGCATGTAAAAATACTTAAATTATTTTATTTTATTTTTTATACTTGTTCATACATCTTTAAATAACATAATTTGTTTTTAATCATATTAAAAAATATTATTTAGTTACCTATTTTATTAATATGTATGTATACATATTTTTACTCACATAAAATCAAAAAAATTAAATAGAAGAAGCAAAAATAACCTCTCTTTTGCAGAGTGTCAATAAAAATATAGATATTAACATTTCAAACTAATTATAAAAAAATAATTACATTTGCATTAACTTCAATAGGGCGTAAATTTATAAATACAAACAATTTTCAAACATGTTGCTTTCGTATATATGGAATTATTTATTTGTTGAATTGTGCGTAAGAATCCAAATGTCATGTGTACATTGACTTACAGGTCATGCTATCCATACCCTTGCTTTTTGCCTGAGTATAAAAGAACAATCCATACCTTAATCAAAACTCGATCACTTAAGAGAAAATCAACAAAGAAATTGAATTTTAGATTTTTTTATTTTTTATTCTTACATTTTTTTATCTCTCGTTTTCTTTTGCAAAGAAATTAAACCTTTTTTTAGATTTATACTCTTTATTAACGGGCGTGATATACTTATAATGGCAAAAAAAAAAGATATAATATTTTTGACTGTGAGAGAAAATTTCTTCTTTTTAGTTTAATTTCTTAATGCTAACCCATAATAAATCTTACTTAGTGAGGGCATGAGCATGTTATTGTATCATAGAGAATTTGCCAACAATAACAATTTAAAATTATCATCTAGTATCTAAACTCTTCTCTCTATAGGAGAGTCTCTTAGGTTGTCTGACTATTATAAACCTGTTCATCTGCTGTGTGAGGGAGATTCTACTGTTATGGTTTGCTATAGGGGTTATCAGCTTATGTTCCTGCAGTCTGGGTGAGATAGTACTGGTATTTTGAATTTGCTGAGTGTGATTGAGGATTGGTTTTCATGGCTACATCATCAGATTCGCAGGGGATACTCAAGGAACATTAGAAACTTCTGGAGTTGAGTCCAAATGAAGAAATCATGAAAGAAACATATATCTAAGTGGGGAAAATTATTGCAGTCAAAATGTTAAATAAGAATACTGTTACTTAAAGCAATGCTAAAAAAATGAGTTGGGAGATGATGCCGAAAGTGTAGCTAATGGAGGACCTAATCTATTTATCATTACTTTTCATACGAAGGAGCAAATGCAAATGGCCTTTGCAAAGAGCCCCATAGAATATTATGAGACATCTAATGAATCTGCAACTTCGGTACACATCAATGAGTGCAAATAAGGTTAGTTTTGATGTTGGTTCACTTTCGGTTCAAGTGCATAACATTCCTATACATTTAATGGACGTTCAGAATGCACAAAGAATTGGTAGTAAATCGTGTAAGGTTGAAGTGATTAAAATTCCTATTGTTGTGGGATGTTTGAAAAGGCATTTCATTCGTATAAGAGTGTGGATTAATCTCCTCAAAAGGTTACCTTTAAGATACTGGCTTGCAAGGGGATCAGAGGACAAGCTGTGGGTACATTTCAGGTATGAAAAACTACGGAATTTATGTTTTTGGATTAGTGGGACATGACCAATGTATCTGTAATAATCCGAAGGCACAAGTGGGGGGAAAGGAGTTCGAAAAACAGATTTCGCCCTTGGACAATTGTGGCTACTATAAAGCCACTATCCGAGGTGGTACTTGAGATTAAGAAAGGTGATAAAAACAGGAATAAGAGTACGAGGTCACCTTCGGATGAAACGTATCAAGGAGATGAATTGGCATTGGCTATTGTGGACAAGCATGTGGCTAATATAGGTTTTTAGAATTGTGATGAGGGATGTGTTAGAGGTAGGAGAAGGCTCCAAGAACAAAGGGTCTGTTTTGGTGTTTTCGAGAATGGTTTCTGCAAGTAACCAAGATAAGGAAACAAAGCAGATGAGTTTAGTTCTGGTGAAGAACATTTATTCATGCATTTGGGAGGATCTGGATAAGTTGTTATAGGGTAGAGCTGCTAAGGTTCAAGGTATGGTTGCAAAGCAATCAGGTCAAAATGTTACAGAAGCTGTGGTAGTAGATGATATGGGAAACCAAAAAGTGAAAAGGGTACTTGAGGAAGGAGCAGACAGGGGTAGGATTGTTCAGAAACCAAAGCATGCAGAGTCTTTTGAATCTGACAGCATGGACTCTGATGTAGGAAAGGATGTCACGGGCCGGCGGCTCTCCAGCCGAAACCGTGCGGCGCATGCTTGCCACTCTTGGCCAACATGCCAGCCTTCCAACATTAAACCCTCGTTTGGCACGCTTGGGTAAAGATAGCGGGACATCAAGACTTATCGCCCATACAACAAGTCCATGTACAACATGTCCGCACGCCAATATCGTATGTCGCCGAAGCACCCGCGCATACCGGACCGCAGGATCCTTCCACACAGGAAGCCTCCGTGCACTACGGACCGGAAGGGACAAATGAATAGGGAGAGGGACACTCCGTTCGCTTGGTTTATGCCTCATTACATAGCTTTGAGTGTGCAAGGGGATGGCCACAAGCCAACACACTCCGTCCCTAGCTCAGTGTCCTGGCGCCCCGCAGGCCCGTAGAGCACTCCACCCCCTTAAAGAGCATTTTGAACAAAAGCCCTCCCGTGGGAAGATGACATACTTTTTCCGAGTTGTCATAAGCCCTTTTCGCCATGCTCCGGGTGTCCGATTGTCGCAAAAACCTACCGACACGAAGATAATAATGCGAGGATTCCAAATATGGTCTCGTTGAACCCCGCCGGATTCACGAACCTTCCGAAATGACCAAAATACCCCCAAACTTGGGAAAATCGGGAAAAATCATACGCAAGCCGGATTGATCTCAAATTTCAGCCACAGGACCTTCATAACATGTTGGATTTTTCCACCAAGTATCGTCTTAATCCAAGCATGTTTTCCTGTCGAACTATCACAACTACCAGCTTGTGACATTCTCCCCCACTTCATATGTCAATGCCCTTATTGACGCCTCAATCTGACACAGCTCCGGTCTTCAGCCTACTCCGCTGAGTTACTCCCTCGACCGTCTCAAAGCCTGTCTCTTTGAGCACTATGAAATGTTTCCCCCATCTCGGATTTGGGCTGTCTGTTACCTCTGTAACATAGGTACTTGGCAAAATGCATCCTCCGCAAATGTCACTCGAAGGGCTACCTCTGTAGTTACCTTACAAGTGTCCCGACACTCTCTCTAGTGCCGCTATCCCACATAGCTCTCCCGAACTCGTTACCTCCGTAACTTGTTCGACGGGTAGTTGCCTCTGCAACTGGCGCTCACTGCCTCCGCAGATTGCACAATACGCCACCTCCGCGGCTTAAGTGTGTGCCAACTCTATGGCTCATGACAAATGCTAGTGCTTTGAATCACCTACTAACAGGTATCTTGCACTAAGTGTCCCATGCACCCGTACAAGAGACAAGACTTACGCTGGATCGACGCAGAGAGGGCGAACCTCGCTCCCCAGCCACTCGTTTGCATTTCGGTCGATTCATTGCACTAAGCAATGCCAATTGCACACCCGATCGGATCCTTTGATCCTCTCTGGATCAATGCCCTCTGGCATATCACCGGCCATCACAGCCTACTCTGGGAGTTTGATGCCCACTAGCATCGCGGTCCTCATAACCACTCCTTGGCGTGCGTCCTCTAACGACTTCGTTGAGCGCATCCTCTGATGGCTCCCCCACTTCAACTCGTAGAAGGGGGTTGAGCATAGAGCATCATCCACTCTAGCTCGCACGGTATTGATTCCTCTGAATCTTTGCCAAGCCCTCCGGCTAAAATGCTCCACGGAGCACTCGGATGATCCCTCCGGACCTCCTTGACATGATTTTGGACCATTCCCTCTGGAACGATCCGCTCATGCCCTCCAACTGTGGTCACGCCCTCTGGCACGACCGATGGTTTCACCCTCTGGTTCCACCGTCAATTCTCTCGTCCCACTGGACGGTGGTTTGCATCCCTCGATGCCACTACTATGAATGAGCGCATAACCAATGTCCCACGCACAACTGACAAGCAAGATAGCCCACTTGGCACAAATGCTTGGGCCCTTCGTACAAATCCTCGATCACCAGTATGTACCATTCCCTGGTCACTGGCTTCTCGGGACGATCCAATCTCTTGCACCATCTGGTCAAGTCTTTGGCAACGACCCCACCGAGTTTGAGAGAATGATAGCTTCGCACATACCGAATATTAAGGGACAAGCCGCATCTAAACCAATTGTGCCTACCCGATCTTGGCCCTCTGGCGCAAACCGAGCTCTGATACCAAATGTCACGGGCCGGCGGCTCTCCAGCCGAAACCGTGCGGCGCATGCTTGCCACTCTTGGCCAACATGCCAGCCTTCCAACATTAAACCCTCGTTTGGCACGCTTGGGTAAAGATAGCGGGACATCAAGACTTATCCCCCATACAACAAGTCCATGTACAACATGTCCGCATGCCAATATCGTATGTCGCCGAAGCACCCGCGCATACCGGACCGCAGGATCCTTCCACACAGGAAGCCTCCGTGCACTACGGACCGGAAGGGACAAATGAATAGGGAGAGGGACACTCCGTTCGCTTGGTTTATGCCTCATTACATAGCTTTGAGTGTGCAAGGGGATGGCCACAAGCCAACACACTCCGTCCCCAGCTCAGTGTCCCGGCGCCCCGCAGGCCCGTAGAGCACTCCACCCACTTAAAGAGCATTTTGAACAAAAGCCCTCCCGTGGGAAGATGACATACTTTTTCCGAGTTGTCATAAGCCCTTTTCGCCATGCTCCGGGTGTCCGATTGTCGCAAAAACCTACCGACACGAAGATAATAATGCGAGGATTCCAAATATGGTCTCGTTGAACCCCGCCGGATTCACGAACCTTCCGAAATGACCAAAATACCCCCAAACTTGGGAAAATCGGGAAAAATCGTACGCGAGCTGGATTGATCTCAAATTTCAGCCACAGGACCTTCATAACATGTTGGATTTTTCCACCAAGTATCGTCTTAATCCAAGCATGTTTGCCTGTCGAACTATCACAACTACCAGCTTGTGACAAAAGGAAGGGTACTCTAGCACCACAAGAAGACTGTGCAAATGTAAGCAAAGAGCATACAACGGAGGATATTAACATGTTACAGTCTCAAGGCCGAAGAGACAGACATAATCATACTCCGAATAGCGCCATAAAGCTAATTGGATGGAATTGTTGAGGAATTAACCAATCCTCAGTAGTCAGGGCCCTAATTAGCTCAATGGCTTTAAGGCAACATTTGGATTGTGTTTTCTTATTCGAAACTAAAGTAGGAAATTCTAAAATTCAGGAAGATTGCTAATGTGTGTAGCAATACACCAAATTAAACTAGAATCACAAAACTATAGTAAGGATGAATTGGGCTGATCCCATAAAGATTAGGCTTCAATTTACTTTCAGCTTAGTTTTGAAACAAAGGGAATTTTTGAATGCATAAAAATAGAATTAAAGAACAAGAAGTAAAAATTTTATAAATTAAAAATAAAAAATAAAAGTAGAGTTTACTCATAGCAAGATAGATACTAGTTCAAAGGATTGTACATCAATATATCAATTTATCATCACCCACAAAATAGGCAATACTTAATTAACTATTCAATTGATGAAAATAACCTAGGATCCAGTAGTTATTCCCAAATCCCCTTTTTAATGTGATTAGTATTAATAAATTGAAATTGATTAATTAAACCAAATCCTTATTAAAACCCAATCAAACCCTATCGAAATCAACATAAAGTAAAGATAAGAGAGATTCAATTGAAATAGACTAAATAACCTCATAACCTTGCAAATTACAAAGCCTACCCTTTAATTCATCTACCAAATAGCAACTACTTGAATCAACTCACAACTACAAAAATAACCTAATCAACCACTTCAAAAATAATTACATAGATAATCAACTAACAAATCTCATGTAGAAAACTATTTGTATAATTATCAACAAAATAGATAGATGAATAGAGATAATTAATTAAACATAAAGGATGAAGAACAAGCCACTAATGGCTTGAAAACTCAAAACACCAAGAGGAAAAAACTCTATTTTGTTGATTGCTAAGTTGCCTCTAGTTGGCTACATTTTTAACTTATATATACCTCTTAATTTTGCTCAACTAGGCATAAATACTTAGGACTAACTCTTATCTACCTAATAGGCTAGACTTTTCACAATTTGGAGTTTTGTAACTTAGGTTATGACCTAAATGTTGGTGTGTGTCCTAAGAGCCAATCATAGAAATGATTGTAATATTACACAATGTATTACATTTCATTGTGGCAATATAATTATTATATTTTATTTTATTTTATTTTGCACAAATTATAACTTAAATATAATAATCATCCTTGAAATAGCTTTGTCATTCCTAAAATACCCCTAGTTAAGTATTATTACAAAAAGGATAGTAATAATATATCGAGACTAGCATGTATAGTGACTGATAATTATGAATTATGAATATGTGATATCAAGTTAATACATGAGTACATTATTAGTGAATAATATATTAGACTGACCCACTGTGAGAATACTATATGGATAAATGTGTCATTAGTTATTCTCATATGATCACAAATGTGCATAGTCCTTTAACCTGAAGTTACTATGGTTCCCTATATGAGGAGTTACTTACTTTGATATCGTCCTATGTCACCTTTAATTGGGATGATGAGTAGGACATTGATTGGGTATATCACAAATCATGCAGAAGGAAGTAAATGATATAGATGGAATTTTGTTACTCTTGTATAAAAGAGAAATATCCTTAGGCCCCTTGATTGAGTGAGACTTAGAAATGCATGGCCATGCTCAATTGGATCAATATGTGATATTGATCATTTATTTTAATTCTACTTAGTATCAAGAAATATAAATTGAATATTGACGAGGATGACACACTCCATGCCTTCAGTTCGATTTGGATATTATTACAAAAGGGATTATAATGTAAAATGTTGATCATATATTAGGTAGATGTCGAATCATAGACATTCTTACTACTTAAGTGGCAGTAATTTATTACTAGATACTGCTCATTATCTATGGCCCAAAATTAGTCATTATCAACGTAGTAAGAACCTATAGAGTCACACAAAAGGAGTAGGAATGAAACAATAATTAATTAGGTTTTAATTAGACTAAAATTCAATTAATTGGACTTATTTTCGTGCATATATATATTATTAAGATAATATATATTTATTCATATAATATATATATATATATTATATATTATATAATATTATTTGATATTAAAGTAATATCAGATAATTATGTTATTAGATATTAGATAATTATATTATGAGATAATATTATTATTATCTAATATTAGATAATTAATAGATAAGTCTTATCTCTCATCGCTTTCTCTAGGATAAGGATAAGGTGATAGTTATTTAGTGTGATTAGGATGTTTTGAAGCATTATCCTAGTGGTACTAGGATTATGATATGCCTTAGTTCTATAAAAGGACTTGAAGGCAGCACATTACAAGGCACACATTGGCTTCAATCAAACCCTAAATCACTCTAGAAAATGTCCAAACCCAATCTTAGCGAAAGAAATGAATCTAGCAGTTTCGTGTAGGGGAGAAGTCGTTGTTCACTCCGTGTGGATACCATAGAGACGCTGTACCTTCTGGCCGGTGTTTGATTCATCTTAGTCTCTCAAAGATTTGTTCAGAAAGAACACGAGCACAAATAAGGTAAAACCCTAATACTAGTTTATGACCTTTGCATGGATCCTAGGGAGGTTTTGGACCAAAATTTTAAAATTCCATTGCGTATGTTGATCCAAATCCTAACACCAAATGCTTGAACAAGTCCAATGCCATCTAATTCTTGTCATTCTAATTAGGATTGATTTTCTACCTTCAAAATGATATCACTTTAGCTCCAAAAGCTTATAAACATATTTCTTTAGGTCTTAGCTAACTTAGGGCACTAGAATTATGTAATTTGGGCTTCTAGAAGTAAAGTTTATCGGTCAAACATTGAGAAAAGATCAAGTTCACTATACTAGAACAGCACCACTAGATCAATTTCAAAGCGAAATTTGACCCACTAAATGTCCAAACTAGCTATTCCACACAACATTAAAGTTGTAGATAAGTCTCTTAACCTTCCATCCATATAAAGATAAGTTTGGATGGAAGTCCAAAGCTCAAATTATGACTAAAAATCTAAAATAATATTAAATTCCTACAATTTGTTATTATTTTCTATTTAACCCAAACTCATGATTTATTTCAAAATAAGTCTAAATCCATTAAAATAAGCACAATCGCACCCTAAGAGACCTAAATATGGGGGAAAACAAATATGAAATATTGTATATATTTGTTGCACGTGCAATTAGTGTGGCAAAGTATGCGGTATGTCTAGTAAGAGGAAGAAGGGGTGGTTTGGCTCTATTTTGGATGCAAGGTCTAGAATTGGAGGTGAAGAGTCTAAGTGAAAGAGTCATTCATTGTTCACAAAAGAAAGAAGGGATGGATGGTAAATGGTATATAATATTTTTGTATGGATATAAAATAGAAGGATATGACTAATCCTTTGATAATAATGGGGGGTGTTTAATGCCTTTTTAACTCAAGAATATAAAATAGCTGAGAATGATGTGGGAAACTCAAATGTTGTGGCTTCCAAATTATATAAATGAAAGCCTTGAAGTAGATAGGGAATTACCTTTCTTTTCTTTCCTTCATCACTTTCTTTCATCACTCAAAACTAACTTGTTTTCCTCTTCTTTGTGGATGATTCAGCTATTGTTATCTCCTTCTATATCAAATGGTGAGGAAAAATAAATTAAGAAATGCATCAATGACATCATTTAATTAAATTAAACTTTGCATTTTTTCAATTAAAAAAACTTATGAAATAAAATTGAGCTGCTCGCCAATATTTCTTGAAGTATTGCCTTTCTCTAAGTTGTTGGATATAGTTCGTACAATATGAAATCGGCAACTTCAGTTATTGATCGAAACATTTCGTTAGATGCTAAATGATGATAAGACTGCAAGATAAATTAAACTTCAAGTGTCAATCAAACCAATATGTAAAGTGAAGTTAGTGCCAATTTTTTGATAGGCTATAGTATATGAAGTTTTTGAAGGAAAAAAATGTTAAAAATTATAAGAAAAAATTTTTATATTGGGGGGCTATACACAAGAGACACTTTGTCCCTCCCAACAAGATAGCATAATTATCTTAACCGTAATTAGATAGTGGCATTTTAAAGACATTTGTATTTCATTTTACATACGACTATATTAATCAATTGTTTTTAATTATAAAAATTGATATGCATTGCTATAAATTAGTAGGTCACTCGGCATATCAAAACTCAATTTAGTATGAAAAAAATAAGATTAAATGATCTAAAATGGTATCAAAATTTATTTAAGTAGTTATTGATATATTAAATAATGTTCTAAATTCAATTTATTAGTAAAATTTTATAAACCATGTCTAAGTAACTTAGAAATCTACGATAGGAATCAAATTTGAGATATTAAAATTAATTATAAAGAATGTCAATTCAAATTTACCAAATCGTGCATCTTAACAATGCACATTGTCGATGTTCAATGTTCCATCCTTTCGATCGATCACTAGAAGAAAAATGATGTTCACGGTCAGAGCTATGTAGCTGCAAAAAAATTTTAACATACAAAATTAGTTGTAATATTATACATAGTTCCATTGTATATACGAAGAAAGTAACATTGAAAGATTCAAACAACCTTGTCCATATTCACTTCTGAGAAAAATAGAGCCTTCCAAAATGGAAGAGGTATAAATTTGGTGTCGTCCAACCACTGTACTCCTTCTTAGGCCTATCTTTCAGAGGAGGCTAAAGAGAACACCATCAATTTTGTATATCATCAATTTTTATAGTTAAAAAATTGCAACAAATTAATATACATAATTTCAGGAAAAAAAATCACATTTTAAGAACTCAGATATAAAATTATGAGCATACCAAAATGGTCATGTTAGAAACATCTTCATATAACATTTGACAAGTAATTGATTCTTCAAATGTTGTATTATTCTTTATTGCAGATACATCTTTCATTAAGAACAAAAGGTCCTGTCAGTACATGAGAAAAAAGAGCTTGTTAACTGGAATTAATGTTTTAAATATTGGAGCAAACATCGAATTAAAAAATCTACCGAATCATAGTTCAACTGATCAATAAGATAATTATAGTCAGCTATATTGCCTGGTTTAGTAAAACTAGAATTGTCACTGGTTTGTTGCTAAACCAGCCGATTTGTGTTTTCTTATAACATTGTCAAAACTAAATTCGGAAGTGACATCATTAGAGTTTTCCACACCATCCCATCAGTTTTATCTGCATGAGTTAAAAGGGCATTGAAATCCCCCATTATCAACCAAAGATCAATCATCTCTTTCAGAATTGAATATAAATTATTCCATTATCAACCAAGGTTCGAGGCTTTCATTTATATAAACCCAAATTCAGCAAGGGTAATTCTGCCGACAAAGTTCAAAAAGCTACTTTTCCAAGCAGACAACTTGGACTCTAGCTTTTGAATGATGGAATGAAAGAAAGCCTTATTGGATCTTTTGCGCAACAGGGGAAACCCTAAATATTTCCAAATGTCTTCTGTGAAATTAATATTGCTAATGAACTTAATTTGATTGATTGTTGCATGGGGCACTCCAGGATATATGAAGCTTTAGATTTCAATAAATTCAATTTCATTCCAAAAAAAAATTTTGCAAAATTCCTTTAGAGTAACCATAACAACTCAGGCTTGAGAAGTGGATCCCTTGAAGAAGAGCAAGACATCATCAACAAGGAATAGATGAGAGATAGAATGTCCCCTTTTAAAACTATGAACTGAAGTCCCTCTTTCCTAGCTAAAAGTCATAATGTGAATAAACAGGGACAGACCTTTCATATTTATAGCATAACTAGACAGGGAGACAAGGATCATCTTGGTAAAGACCCCTTGTAGGTGAAAAAGGCTCCAGTCTCTCACCATTTCAAAGGATACTAAAGGAAGAACCAGCAACAAAATTCAAAATAAGCTCAATACATTGTCTAGGAAAATCAAATAATTTTAGTGTCCATTTGAGAAACCCTCAATCTACCCAATTTCATAAGCTTTCTCTAAACCCACTCTAAAAATCATGGCTTCTTATGTGTGCAATTGTCTTCAAAGACAAAGAAGCACGTGATTTCAACAAGCCATCTACTTCACTAAACATAGTACTCTTTCTTCCATCAAATTTTAAGATCCTCCTTGGGACTTGTCTTTGATATTACACCCTATATATGCAATACTTGAAATAGACAAGAGACAATAAGTTCTACTGCTAATATAGGGTTAAGGAGAAAACATTGTTAAATAACCAAAAAAAAAGAAGCATCATAAGATAACCCAACAGGCTATTATTCATAAAATTTAACTATTTTCGTCTATATAAAAAAGACTAATTAATTTGTATCAATTTCAAAGAGGAAGACTTGTATATATAAATAAGTTTAAATATGCTTAATGAATAGTATAAAGAAGTGTTACTTTCTATTCTTTTTCATAAAATTGTTAGACATTATAAAAAAATTATTTATCCTTCTAATAAATGTTAGTATATAAAATGCGTACCTTGAATTTTTCTTGTGGAGCATGACGTGATTTCTGTTATGAAGAATGGTGTTGATACAGCTTTTTCTACAGGAAGAAAAGATTCAAACAAAATGTAAGAATTGATATATGTAAGCAGTTGATAAAATGTTGGTCCTTTGAAATTTGACGATTTCCTCTGTTGTTTTTTCTGTTTCCATCTCCTCATCCTTCTCGTTGTATTACACCGTTGTAAAGGAACTATGTTTTTTTATAGAGGGCAGCAAAATCTTAATGTATCATAGAAAACTCCGCAGTGATAAACAGAGTTGGGCTGCATATAGGTCCTGGTTGAGATATTTAGATGGCTTGATCGATGAGTTAGTAAATATTAATCTGCAGCATTAATTTTCATTAATGAGTAATGTACTAGAAAACTCCATTGTTTGAGCAGTTTCGCCTATTTTGTAGCTAAGGTATCAAGACATATTAAGAGGGAATTCTATTTTGTTTTGACTTTAAATATGAGAATAAGAACTACAAATCGTAATCATCAAATCTCTATTGAATAGGTGGTTTTAAAACACCCAAAATTAAATGATTTTTTAAGTGATTATATAACTTTCAATTATTTTAACTCTGACTATCAAATATAAAATATTATGATCATGATTTCTTCTTTTATATCTCACATAAAAATACTTCTATTATTTAATATACTTGTAAAGTATATAATTTAATTAACAGTCACTTCACTTTGAAAGAGAGTCTACGAAGAGATTTAACTTGACAGTATCGCCTATGGCAATTATATATATCTTAAAAAGAATTCTATCATATCGCAAATTATGGATTTGGATATCAATATCTTGATTATATGACAACGCGAGAAACATTAGATTTTAATAAAGAACAAATGGTTAAAATAAGAGGTTGGCAGATTGGCTTTTAAAAGCTAAGGACATAATATTTATAATTTTAACCTCAACTTTTATTATAATTGTAAATTTAGCAATGATTTATATGCTACACATATTATTCGGTACAGTGACGGGTCTATTAAATACTTAGGGGCAATTGCGCCCCCCAAAAAAATTCACAAACACATAACTAGTGCTTATACAAATTACATCTCCAATATACTTAGCATGCCCTTATATTTCATAATAATCAATAAAAGGAAAATATTTTCCTCCAAATAAAAATTAAAATGAATGAAATCTTTACTTTTCACACAAAGTAACGCACATGAAAGGAGGGCTCAAAAATAAAAACAATACCTTAATTTTATTTAAACATTTATTACTTATAATAATTTTAACTTTAACTTTTACATGTATATTTTACCTTAAACAAACTAAAGTTTTTGAATCTGTCAATGATCTGCACATAGACTTTTCAATTTTATAACCCGTCGCTACAAATTGAATTCAACATAACTATAAACTCAATTTATTTGAAAGTACAAAATATATGTGTAGTATTTAACTTCTTATTAGAATTATAAAAGTACTTTTATTAACAAATTGAAAAAACATAAAATATTATTATACTAAAATTATAAATATGATTAGTTTAAATATACAAAATATATAATCAAGAACCCCTCCATAATTTTAAGGATAATTTTGCCTGTATATTTGTTTGTGGAACATTAATTCGATTGACCCAACATGTTTAAAAGTACTATAACATCTATTTTCTTCTATAATTTCCCTTTAATACATACATACATACATACATACATACAAACATATACTTATGAGTTGCTTTAGATATATGCATGTAAAAATGTTACCCTTAGTCCCATCAAAACATTTTGAAATGTTTTAATGTGCTTTAAAATCACTTGTTGCACTGAATCTTGGATGGCTAAAAGATTGATAAAAACCCTTAGTTAGGATTTTATTTTATTAGGTTCAATTGTAAAAGAGGAATTTGGGTTCAAATGATTTTAATCATTTATTGGGGGAAATTCAAAATAAATCAATTTGTGTCAATCATAAGATAAAACATGTTGAAACTATAATTTTGGGTCAAAATTATTTTGATTTGAAAACAAAAAACATTTGGAAAATTTTTGAAAATAGTTTAAAGAGAATTGAAAATGTAATTGCAAATGGTTTGCAATTTTGTTCAGTACAAAACTTGTTTTGAGATTGAATTTTGGAGGTAGTGAAACACTTTACAAAGTGCTTATCCACTTCAAGAGCCTGAGAAGCACTTCATGAAGCACTTCATGTGCTTTGTCTCACCTTCTAAAATTGTCCCAGAGAAGTAATTCATGAAACACTTCACACCATATAGGAAGGTTACCCAAACAAGGTGAAATGCTTCATGAAGCACTTTGTTCCATGGTAATTCAAATTTTTACTAGCACAAAAAGCACTTCACAAAGTACTTCATTTTGTACCAATGCATTTATAATGGCTTTTTTTAGAGTTTGATAGGCATTTAAGGGTCTGACCCCAATTTAAAGGCTTGAATTCATTTTCAAACATCACACATTTATAATGGCTCTTTTTAAAGTCCAATAAGTATTTAAGGATTCCAACCTCTATTTAAAAGCTTGAACTCATTTTCAACATTCATTCAAAGCCTTTAATATTACATTGACACAATTTTTTCTACTTCTTGCTCCCTAATGATTTAAATCCTTTGAACTTACTAGATTCAAAATTTCTCTTCTACATCTTCATTGAGTAATCAAACTTTGAGAGTTTATAGACTTATTTGTTCTAATTGTAAATACTCATTTCATACATTTTAGGGGAGGTATCCCTAGGATATTCAAGAATGTGAAATCTCTTTATATAGTGTTCTTTGAGAGAGGAATCTTAAGGGAATTGTTTTGTAAATTAGTGGACTTTGTAGAGGTTTCTTCAAGTACCCATTTAAACTTGAAAAGATGGTGGAATTTGCAAAATTCAAGTCAAGTAGGCTTGGTAATGGATGTATTCCTTGGGATGTTGGATTTTCAAAGCCAAACTATTATAAATCCTTGCGATTGATTTTTCTCTATCCCTATCTCTTTATTTTTCAGCATAATACTCTATTTTAATTGCTATAATTGTTGATTTTTTTTGTTCTAAATTGTTCTAGAACTGGTTTTTAAATTGGTTAATATGTCTATTGTTTCCAAGTGAAAGTGTTTAGAAAATCTTTGTAAAAATAGAACCTATTTGCAAAAATTTGTAAAATACTAAAACCCAATTCACCCCTCTTGGGTGGAATCCTTAACTAAAAAAAATACTTAAATTACATTAGTTATATTTGCTTATATAGATTTAGATAACATGTTTAACTTTTGTAAATCATATAAAAAATTATTTAGTGACCTATTTAATTAAGATATTCACATAAGACAAAAAAATTAAATAAAAGAAGTAAAAATAACTTTTTTTTGTTAAGGGTCAATAAAAATAGAGATATTATGATTTTAAACTAATTATAAAATAAATATAATTACATAAGCAATAACTTCAATAAGGCTTGAAATTATAAATATAGACAATTTTTAAACTTGTTGCTTTAGTATATATGGAATAATTTACTTGTTAAATTATGCATAAGAATCAAAACGTCATGTAAACATTGATTTACAAGTTAATGTATATATACCCTTACCTTTTTGTCTGGGTATGATAGAATAATCCGTACCTTAATCAAGACCCCAATCACTTGATAGAAAATCAACAGAGAAATTGAAATTTACTTTTTCATTCTTTATTCTTACATTTTTGTTTCTCATTTTCATTAGCAAAGAAATTAAACCTTATCCTAGATTTATACTTTTTATTAAAGGGTGTAATATGCCTATATTTTTTTTTACTATGAGAAACATTTTCCATTTTCTGGTTGAATTTGTTGATCCTAACCTATAATTAATCTTACTTAATGAGGGCATGAGCATGTTATTGTATCATATAGAAATTGCCAACGCTAACAATTTAAAACTGTTATCTGGGATCTAAATTCTCCCCTCTCTAGTAGAGTCTCCTAGGTTGTCTGACTGTTATGAACCTGTCCATCTGTTATGTGAGGAAAGTTTTACTATTACGATTTACTATAAGGATTATCAACTGCTGTTCCTGCAATTTGGGTGAGATAGGGCTAGTATTGCAAATTTGCTGAGTGCGAATCAGGACTGGTTTTAATGGCAACTTTACCAGATTCACAGGAGATACTCGAGGAACATGAGGAACTTCGGGAGTTATGTCTGAATGAAGGAATCTTGAAAGAAACATATATTTTTGTAGGGGAAAATTATTGCAATCAAAATATTAAATAAGAATATTGTTAAAGCAATAATAAAAAGTATAGGGAGATGACGCTAAAAGTCAAGATAGCTGATAGACGACCTAATCAATTTATTGTTACTTTTCATGCGAAGGAGCAAATGCAAATGGTCTTGCAAAGAGCACCATGAAAAATTATAGGACATTTACTGAATTTACAACCCTAAAATACATGAACAAGTCTAAATGAGGTTAGTTTTGATGTTGGTCAAGTGCATAATATTCCTATAGATTTTATGATACGTTCTGAATGCATAGAGAATTGGTACTAAATTAGGAATGGTTGAAAAAATTGAAATTCCTTTAGTGGAGGGATGTTTGGTAATGCATTTCATTTGCATGAGTGTGGATTAATCTCCTTAAAAGGTTACCTTTGGGATTTTAACATGCAAGAGGGTCCGAAGACAAACTGTGAGTGCATTTGAGATATAAAAAACTATAGAACATATATGTTATGCTTGTGGATTAGTGACATATGATCAATGTATCTGTAAGAATCCAAAAGCATAAGTAGGGTACGGAAGTTGGAAAAGGAGATATCACCCTACGACATGAATGGCTACTGTAAAACTATTATCCTAGGTGGTATTTGAGATTAAGGGAGATGATAAAAACAGGAATAAGAGTACGAGGTTACCTTCGGATGAAACAAATTGATGAATTGGCATAGGCCATTGTGGACAGGCATATAGCTAATTAAGGTTTTCAAAATCATGATGGAGGATGTGTTGGGGAGGTAGGAGAAGGCTCTGAGAATAAGGATCTATTATGAGGGTTCCAGGGATGGTTTTCGCAGGTAACGGAGATAAGGAAATGGAGTAGAATAGCTTAGTTTCGGTGAAGAAAATCTTTTTCACGCATTAAGGTATGACTGCAGGATAGTCATGTCAAAAAGTTAATCAGATTGAAGCTTTGGCTGTGGAGGATATAGGAAATAGAAAATCGAAAAAAAAGGACTTGAGGAAAAAGCAAATGGAGGTAGGATTGTTTGGAAAGCAAAGCAAGCAGAGTTTTTTGAATTTGACAGCATGGGCTTTGATGTTGGAAAGTAGGAGGACTAACACTGCAAGAAGATTGTCCAAGTGGAAGCGTAAAGCATCCAACAGAGGATATCAGCAAGTTATACTCTCAACAATCGAGAAGCGAACCTATTCATGCCCTCAACAATGTCAAGAAGCTAATTAGATGGAACTGCCGAAGAAATGACTAATCCTTGGTTAATAATGGGGGATTTTAATGCCTTTTAAACTCAGGTACATAAAACTGATGGGAATGATGTGGGAAACTCAAATGATGTTACTTCCAAATTATATAAATGAAAGCCTAGAATAGATAGGTATTACCTTTCTTTCCTTTCCTTCATCAACTTCTTTTTCCTCTTCTTTAGGGTGATTTAGCTATCATCATCTCATTCTATACGAAATGGTGAGGAAACATAAATTAAGAGATACATAATTGACATCATTTAATTAAATCAAACTTTAGATGTTTTCTAAATTTAAAAAATAATCTTATGAAATAAAATTGAATGAATCATTTGATAACCAATGTTTCTTGAAGTATTACCTTTCTCTGAGTTGTTGGACATATTTCATACAATACGAAGCATTACCTTTGGTTAGATACTAAATGATGATAAGACTACAAGATATATTAAATTTCAAATGTCAATAATACCAAGTGAAATTAGGGACAAAATTTTAGATAGGAAATAGTATATGAAGTTTTTGAAAAAAAAATAAAAATTATAAGAAAAAAATTTTATATTTGAGGGCAATACATAAGAGAGACTTAGCCCCTGCCAACAAGATAGTATAATTATCATAACTATCATTAGATAGTGGTTTTTTAAAGACAAGCGTACATCATTTTGCAGAGATACAACAATATTAATTAACAGTTTTAATTATTAAAATTGATCGATTCCCATTGCTATAAATTAATATATCGCTCACAATATCAAAAACCAATTTAGTTTGTAAAAGAAATAAAATTAAATGATCTATAATGGTATGAAGTTTATTTAAGTAATTATTTATAAAATTAAATAATGTTCTAAATCCAATTTATTAGTAAATTTTTCTAAATTATATCTAACAAACATAGAAATCTATGATAAGAATCAAATTTGAGATAATGAAATTAAACATAAAATAAAACGTGTCGTGCATCTTAATATTTGCGCCTTTTTGTTGTTCAATGTTTCATCCTCTCAATCGATCATCAAAAGAAAAATGATATTCGAAGTCTATGCTAGGTAGCTGCAGATTTTTTTTTTAACATATAAAGTTAGTTGTAATATTATACATAGTTCCATTACATATATGGAAAAAAAAAATAACACTGATAGATTGAAACTACCTTGCTGATATTCACTTTTGAGAAAACAGATTCATTTAAAATATAAAAGGGTCAATTTTGGAGTTATCCAATCACTATACTCCTTCTTAGGCCTTTCTTGCGAGGATAAAGAGAACACCAATTTTTACAGTTAACAAATTCATTATTATAGGAAAGCTAATTAACATGGGGTGTTTAGAGAATTTCATGTCAGAATATGATTGATGTTTTATCTAGCACCATACTAAATATTTTACAATATCAGTTACAAAATTATAATGGAAAAAAAATGCTAGTTCTTATAAAAAAAAAGATCATCATTTCTTATAGGACAAACTACCCAATAACTAGTGTAAAGTTAAAGATGTCAGTTTCTAATAAGTAACCAACATGAAATATTTGTCAAATATTTTTTCTAAAATTGATTTTTAGTTTCTCCACCAAAATATTTACAATCATAATTGAATAAATTCACCATCTCACCCAAAAATATGTATTTTAAGCTAAAAATTTTAAAAAGGTCATAATTTTGTGTTAGTTATCCATTTAGGATAAATTTTATGTTAATTTCATGTAACTTTCTAAGATTCATCTATCTATGCAAAAGCCTAAAGGGTTTCAACCATCTCAAAATCATAAAAAATGACTATTTTCAGACTTTTGTCCATTTTTTTTCATCTTTTATCATTATTTAGTCAGTTTGGTTTCAACTACAATATTTTATCAAACATATAAGTATCTAACACACAAATACAACCTTAGAATTTGTACAAAGTAAACACAAACTAAAATCTAATAAAATAAACCTACTCAAAAAATCACAAAAATGGGGGTGGAGATTTAAGAGAAATAGAAGCAAGAAAAGGCACATTTTATGTTTTAAACAAGTGTGACATTTTCTTCATGCTCAATGTTAGTTGAAAGAACATTGGCAACTTACTGATGTGTTGTGGGGAATAGAAGAACATCTATAATTTTGCCAAATGATCTAGACGAAGACAGAGATTAAGCTTCAGAATGTTAATGTGTGTGTGTCCTAGGAGCCAATCATAAGATGATTGTAATAACACATAATATATCATATTTTATTTTAGATAATGCAATTATTATATTTTATTTTATTTTATTTTAATATTTGCACAATTTATAACTCAAATATAATAATTGTCCCTAGAATAGTTTTGCTATTCCTAAAATGTCCATAGTCAAATATTATTGCAAAAGGAATAATAATAATATATTGATACTATCATGTATGGTGACTGATGATTATGAATTATGGATATATGATATCAAGTCAATACATAGGTACATTATTAGTGAACAGATGTACTGGACTAACCCGCTGTGAAAATACTGCATGGATTGTCATATGTCATTAACTATTCTCATGTGATCACAATGCACGTAGTCTTTTGACCTGAAGTCACTATGGTTTCCTATATAAGGAGTCACATACTTTGATGCCATCCTATGTCACCTTTAATTAGGATGATGTGTAAGGTGTTGATTGGGTGTGTCACGAATCATGCAGAGAGATATGAGTGATGTAAATGAGATTTTGTTACTCTTGTATAAATGAGAGACATCCTTAGGCCCCTTAATTGAATAAGACTTAGAAATGCATAGCCATGTTTAACTGGATCAATATGTGATATTGATCATTTATTTAAGCTAATATACTTAGTATCAAAAAATATAAATTAAACATTGATGAAGACGATACATTCCATACCTCCAATTTGATTTAGATATCATTACAAAAGGATTATGAAACAAAGTGTTAATCACACATTAGATGGATGTCGAATCACATACATTCTTAGTACTTGGATGGCAGTGATATATTGCTAGATACCACTCACTGTCTAATGGTCCAATGATGGGTCATTACCAACATAGTAGGAACCTATAAGGTTAAACAAAAGAAGTAAAAATGAGATAGTAATTAATTAATTTTTAAGTAGACTAAAACTTATTAATTGGACTTGTTATTATGGACTTGTTATTATATATATATTATCAAAGTAATAATGTATATATATATTTTATATTTTATATTATAATTATCTGATATTAAAGTAATATTAGATAATTATACAATTTGATAGTAGATAATTATATTATGAGATAATATTATTATCTAATAATATTTAGTTATTAATATTAAATTAATATTAGATAACTAATGGAAAAGATTTATCTCTTCTCACTCTCACCATGTTAGAGATAAGGTATTAGAGGTTGAGTAGAATTAAGATTACTTGCGGTTCTCCTAGTAAGACTAGGAAAGATGTATGCCTTTAGCTTTATAAAAGGGGTATGAAGGTGTCATTATTTTGCATGAAAACAAGAAAATTCACTATTAGCAAAACCACACTAAACCCTTCTTCTTTGTTTGAGAAATGAATCCTAGCAAATTCGTAGAGGTTGAGAAGTCACCATTCGCTCCATGTGGATATTATAGAGGCATCATCACCTGATTATGCTTAAGATTCAGATCTGCACTCCAAGAGATAATCTTTTATTCTTAATTTGTGTCCTTGAGCATCCATCTGTGGGAAGGTTTCACATGATATAATTTTGAAAAACTATTTTTTCACTACATTACATGATGTATGTAAAACCTAACAAAGAACAAATAAAAAAGAGAGTGATCGTGATAATGGGAAAAAGAATAAGATATGTCTTATTTATAGTACAAAAATAACATCGTGTCAAGCATTCTTACTAGACTTTAATACCTTTAGATATTAGTTATTTCTAAAATTAAGGCATTAAGTTTCTTTGTTTGTAAAATATTTTAACATGGTTTATGGAAAAAATTGATATTTTATGTCTCCTAATGATTTCAAAAATGTCCTCATGTCTAAATGCACATTGGTTGATTCAAAGACTAAAGTCTTAAGTTTTCTTTTTTTTTCAGTAACTTTAAAATATCATATATTATGACATCAGTTGAGTAAAAAACTAACATTTTAAGTTTCCTCAAATTTTCAAAAATATCACCATATCCAAATGAGCATCAATTAAACTTAAAAGCAATATCTTAAATTTTATCATTTTCTCAACAACGTTTGAATGCTATATATTATGATGTTGATTAAATAAGAAAAAACTAATGTCTTAAGCTTTCTAACAATTTCAAAAAATGCCACCACATCAAAATAAACATCGATTAATTCTAAAATCGATATCTTAAATTTCCTTATTTTCCCAACATCTTTCAAATGTCATAACTTATGACGTCAATTAGATAAAAAATCATCATCTTATATTTCTCAAGAATTACAAAAATGTCACTACATCAAAATAGACATCAAATGTTTTTACTAACCATTGTCTTTTAATCTCAATAATTTCAAGCTAGCACATCAATATAGACTTTGATTTTGCCTTCTACAGACCTTTATCCACTAACATAGATTCACAATTTTGTAGTAATGATTACAACAAATATAAATGATTTTAGGGAAAAAATCGCACTCTAAGAACTTAGATATAAAATTATGCGCATACCAAAGGGGTCATATTAATAACATCTTCATATAACATTTGATAAGTAGTTGATTCTTCAAATGAGGTATTATTCTTGAGAGTAGAAAGTCCTACCACATAAGAAAAAAGAGCACACTATTAGGTATTAATGTTTTAAATATTAGAGCAAGCATCAAACTAAAAAAATCTACTAAAACATGTATAGTTCATTTGATCAATTAGATAATTAAATTGTAAGCTCTATTAGCTTGTTTAGCAAAACTAGAACTTCAACTAGTTTATTGCTAAACCAATTGACATTGTATTTTCTTATAATATTGTCGAAACTAAATTTGGAAGCAATATTATGACATTATTTTGTATAATTCGAAAGTGATGTCATTTAAGTTTCCTAAATCATTCCTGCCAATTTTTTCTACCTAGCACTACTACATAAAAGCCATTTAATGTTAGCTACTTAACATATTCCATGTCAATTTTTGAATTGATGTTGAATACTTGTAACAATGTCCTTTTTTTACAAGAAATAAAATGTGTTTAGCGTTATTACATTATTGAATAATTGAAATACAATGCCAATTTTTTGGATTTATTTTTTTTAAATAACCAATGTTTAATGTGCAACTGGATGATAGGTTTATAAAATAATTGATATTTTTATTGGGTTTATTTTTTAAGTTTAATCCTTAAGAAATCTCCTAAACCCACTACCCCTAGAGTAGTATCTAAACCTAATTATAGAATTTAACAATTAATATTACTTTACAAGCAGTAACAATAATATTTCAAGCCCTATTTAAGTATCTTTATGGTCAAAATTAATATCCTAAATATGACAAACTTGAAAAAGATGAAGAATGATACATTTATTTAGGTTTGAATAATAGAAGACATATAATACATACATGATGCAAAAATTGGAAAAAATGCCTTAATGTTGAAATAAAACTTACACTGTCGTCCAATGGCATGGCCATTGACAAAAATATTTACGAATCCCATTGTGACAACACAATGATACAAGAATGTCCAAAATTAATGTCATAGGTGAAATATTAATACAATATGCTTTTTTTGGAGAAAAATTTATTACTTAATTTTTGCCATTTAACTTTCACAGTATCATGTATTGTTCAAATTGCTCATGTCACCTTACCCTTTGTATAGAAATATCCATTAATTTACTTTTATAAGGGGGAAAGATATTGCCTTTTTAAGAAGAATTAAGGCATTTAGACACACCTTAACATTGAAAAAAATAAACTAGTAAGAGTAAACAAATAGTTGAACTAATGTTAAGGTGATCTTTTATATGAAAGAATTGTATTGGACTTCCTACTTTCAAAAGAAAATAAATTGGTTAATCACTTCATAATGCACTCTCTCCTTCACAAGAAAGATGCTCTCACTCTATCTACAATTTAGTGCCAGGACAAGCTTTTAAATTTCAACTCCTGCTTTTATTTTCACAAGTTTAGAGGAGAGTAAAATAGTGTCATTTAAGTATCCCATGTTAATTATAAATAAAAATTAACATTGCAAGCCTAGTGATAGCTTTACTTTTCCAAGTTACTTGTATAATAAAACTAACATGAAATTTTTCTTTATCAATTTATAGCTTTAATTACCCTAACATAATTTTATTTTTTCACATCAATTTTTGTTATAAAACTAACGTTGTATATTTTTCACACTAGTTATTAATAAAAACTAACATGGTATATTGATTTTCTTTTAAAAAAAGTTTACATTTGTTACTACCCAAAAGACAAAACCCAAACCTATTACATAAATAACAAGATAGATATACTTGTTGATGCAAAGGAGCACTATATTTTAAAAAATATTAAATCATATAACAATACATATAAATAACTTTAATGATACATACAAAATAATATATACTTTTATAAGTAATTGCTTACAAGCATAATTATATATACATTTTCATTTATAATTGAACCCTATAAATTTACATTTAATAACGCCTCTTCATGCTAGTGCTTGTATCTCTCTTGATACATATGCAACCTATTCCTCTTGCAAGGTTTCTAGAGTCCCATGTTTTCTTTGAAGAAATATATGTTTACATACAAAACATAATAAGAAGATAGTACATGTTTTCTACAAATGTCTACCTAACTAAAATTCAAGAAAATTACCTTATCAATCCTTTCTTTGCTTTTCTTGTTCTTAACCATGCTAGCCATGTATTTGCACACATAACATCCACACTCCATGTTACTTTCTTATTTAGGGCATTATAACAAACCAATGCAAAATAGTATTAATTTCATGTAATAAAGATTAATGACTATAATGGGTACCCAAACATGCATAAGAATATTACCTTGACTACTAATGATTTGACATTAACCTTCGTTAAGCATTGCATTCTATAGTATATGTTCATTATCTCTATCAATGACTTCTTCTAATCCTTGCATGGTTTGTGTCCTAGCAAATCAAGCCTATAAATTGTCTTCGACTTCATATAGACCATGTTCAATATTCAATGGCGGTTACAATATTATCAATATCAAAATAAGGCAGTGGAAGATAAAACATAACTAAAGTTGAATTAAAGGTTCATGCTTGCAACCATATTTCTTTGGTAGTATGATATCATGTAACATTGTTGCTTCTTATTCATTGTCATGGTATCATTTATATACTTATTTCAAAACTCTAAGGCTATTTGCAACTCTTGCACCCTATTTGGATTTAGGAAATTGAAGTAGGAACATAAGTTTCTCTCCTCAACATCATAGTGAAAATGCCTATAATTTTTAGAATGAATGAACATGAATTCAAATTATCTAATATGTGCACAAAACTATGGAAAACTTAAAAGGTGAAGATGAATACACCTAATCTAAATTATGACAATGGAAATATTTAACTCCTTCCTATTTAGAAGCTACAAGATGATATTCTTGCACAAGAAAATGTTATCAACATGTCCCATGACTTCCTTACTTAAAGATAACGAAATGATCCCATCATTTAACATTTTTTGTGTAATGGATTGGAATTCATCCCAAGATGTTCCCACCCTTTTCTTTTTGTTGAATGTAAGTTGCCAAAGTCTTTGATTGTTTAGACTTCCTATCCTTATCCTTATCCTTATCATCCTCTCACTTCTCCTTGCCCTTTTCTTTCTAATAAGGTACCAAAAAATGGACTGCAAAAAATATAATAATCAAACATGTTAGATAATCTTTCATTTAACTATAAACAATGAACTTAAAGCAATGGAAAACCTTACCTCTATAAACAATAAAATCAAGTCTTTTAGCTAAGTTAGGTAGGAGTTAAATGCTTGGGCCACCATGATCACCTTTTCTATTGGCAATGGCACCTTAGCCACTTTATCCTCGATAATGTCTATCATGACTTTATATTAGTCCTTTGGTAATGAAATAGTATGGAACATGTAGCCTAAGAAAACCATGCCTTTTGTAACTTGCCTAACTGAAGGTCTTACAATCTTAAGTACATATCTATGTCCACCCTACAATGATAAATAATCAAGTTAATCAACATTAATATAATCTTACAACATAGAGGATAGTGCCTTTCAATAAGTAGTAGAGTGACAAAAAATAACCTATAGTAATTAGGTGAAGGGATCGAGGTCAATGGGATAATAACCAACCTATTATGGCCTAAGGATTGCCATATGTGCTTTTTCCTGCTTCCTTGAAGCTTATTAGTCCACTTAAGGACAATTAGCATATGTTGTAGAACCGATTCATATAGCTTTACCTTTTCTAGCTTAGATAGTCATTCATTATGAGATATTGTAAAGTTCCTTCAAAATGTTTATTAATGCTAACTATTCCTCCAATGCCCCTCACACAACTAGGGTGCTTTCGAGTTCATAGAATAGCAGTCAATAATCCCATTCAATTGAAACTTTCCCTAGATGACTTGTTGTTTGAGCTTATGCTGGCACAATGTAATCAAATGTGGTTTGTCATATGCTGATAACCAAACAACAAGCTTCATATATGACAAAAAAAAAATAAGAAGGCATCACTTTACAATTTGATGTGCAACCTATTAACTCTTTTTTATAATGAATTTTCCTTTCTTATTGACTCTTGCTCTCACCCACTGATCATAGCATTCTATGAAGGCGATAGAAGTAGATGCTTGATCATCGAATTGAGTTACAATCTCTTTTCTAGCTTGAGTCCTTTCCCTGAGGAAGTCCATATCTAGCTCTTTATACCCTTCCTAAGATAACCTATGTTTGTATACATTTTGAGCTTAACTCACATTATTCTATGCATTTATGGCCTATTGACAAAAAAAAACAAATGATAAGAAAACATTATTCCTTCTCAATGTGAAAGAAAGACAAAAATATTGAGATAGTCACATTTACTTGAAACTCCTTCGAATGGCATAACTCCATCAACTTCTTTTGTGCCAAGTATTAATTCAATGACATTTTTCGATAGGAGGTCCCGCCGAAGTTCCTCTTTTGCCAAATGGACTTTCAATGAGAGTGGACTTTCATATAGGCTTGGGGGAACTAATTTCAATGAAAATAAACTTGCATGTCTTTCTTGAATATAGGGCCCCTAATGCCTTCCTTTTGTCACCATCCTCACTAAAGTTCCTAGACGCATCCATGTTGTTTTTATTTAAAAAGACTTTAGCAAATCAACACAAACATTTAACTTATATGCTAAGCAACATCCAATAAAAAATTAAGCATATACATGTGATAACTTAAATAATAAAGAACAATTAAAAATCATTTTATCACATTTGATTTAATTTTAGAACAAAATTTTACTCATGATAAAGTGACATTTTCAAAAATAATATCCAAGTAACAGAATCATATCAATGTAGAAAGTTACTCCATAAATGTAGAATCCAAGAAAAACTGACATTTTCAAAAATAAAAGTATAAAATAGCACATGTATTATGATATTTCAATTCTCTATATTAAATAATGCTTTTAAAACATGTAACTAACAATTAAAAATTAATTTTAAAGCATAAAAATGAAATCTTTCTAACAAGAAATAGTGATGCTTGAGCTCTAACATCAGAGACCATAATCAAAACATAAAATATTCATAAAAAATAAGTGAATCAAGGAAAATACCTTAGATTAATTGGAGTAAATGATCAAAGATAATTGAAGGTTGACACCAAACAATTGGTAAACAAATGCCGGAGAAGATCAAGAGTGAAACAAAAAGAAATTAAGAGCAAACTACTATACAATACAAGTTTATCTGTAGTTATAAGAAATAAAGATGACATATATACAAGTGGTAGCACTATAAACATTAGTTATTAATACATAGCTAATATTTATACATTTCCATGATAAATGATACTAAAACTAACATCTAATATTTTACACGTAATTAAAAAAATAACTCTTGTGTGAAACTTTCAATGTTAATTATATATAAAAACTAACATCTAATGTTTTGCTATTCAAACATAATGGTTCACTTTCATTTTTCAGGTCAATTTCTTTAAAGTTTTTCTTTCAACCCATTCACCAATTCTTCATCACCCTTACATAATTTTGCTTTTTAACATTATCTTTTTATTTGAATCAATATGATAAGTTATATTTATTTAAAAAAAATGCTACCATGCCATCATATACATCAATTTTTTCTTTAAGTAACTTAAATAGAGCAATATTAAAGGCAAAATCTATAGTAGTGTGAGTTAAAAGGGTATTAAAATCCCCCATTATCAGCCAATGATTAGTTATCTATAAAAAAATTAGATTAAAAATTAAAAATTTAATTACAAGATTTCATTCATAATATTACATAGCATATGAATTTGTGCATAATAGTTACTTAAGAAATATTAGGATGAAAAATCATGTTTGCATGTCAATTTTATAATGAATATGACTATCTTAATTCTATTTAGCTTCCTTTCCCAAAACATGAAAGATAAAGAAAAGATAATAAAGAGTTAAAAGGAAATTACCCATTTCTCATCCCCTATATACACTACAAGTCTTGTATTTCAATGGGATAGCCACAATTATATATAGGATAAGACTTAAATCCTTTCCTTAATGGGTCAAACTGGGTAATAGAAAACCCATGAACAAAAGCCCACAAAATTAAACATTTACACGGGCCTAAGTGTCCAAATAGGCCTATCATAATATGATCACCAACTTAAGCCTAGCTAAACGCTCTACATTATTTATGTATTTGTTAATCCAACAAATCCACAAATTATCTCTAATTTTTGCTAATCCACAAAATAATTCCAACAATTACCCACTTGGATAACATATAAAAAAAAAACAAATCTTGAATTACAAAAAGAAGGAATTTCAAATAATGAACATGACACTATTATAGCCACAAGCCTAAAATGAAGTCATAAGCTTAAGTTAATAATCATTATATTCAATAAGAATATTAATATCACACATGTTGTTATACCTCAGTTTAACATCTACATATTTTATAATTTTCAATACTTCTGATTATCCACTTTTATTTATTTGGTTAAAATTTGATCTTTCTTTCCCTTTTTAATGATTTTCGGACAGCCTCCCCACCACATACACATTTCACTGCCTTTTTCTCCCTACTTTATTTATATTTTTCGTCTCTTTTTCCCGGACATGGGGCATCAGTACACAGCTCAGCCTTATTCTTTGTCTTTACATTTTTCTGACTTCATTTTTGTCTTGTCTTATTTCATGGGTCCAGCTGTGTGTAACTGTCTCTCTCTCATTTCCGGATTTTTCTTACCCCACCGCCTCTCTTCTTTTGATTTTTCTATTTGGTGGCCAGCTCTCTCTTCTTTCTTACAGAGGCCACTCACTCTCTCTCTGCCTTTCTCCAGCCGCTCACTCCTCTCTGTTCTGGTCTCTCCCTCGTCATGGACCTTCTTTTTCAGCAGCTCCCACTCTCTCCTCTTTCTTATTTTTATTTTTCTGGCCGGTTCTCTCTTCTCACGCACACTCTCCTCGCCAGCTGTCCCTCATATTTCCACCGCCTTCTCTCTTTTACTCCTCCTCTTTTTGTTTTTCGTTATCCGTTGCTCCATCTTGTCGGTGCGTTTTTGCTACCTCTGGCATGCCAGAATCATCACATGATGCGGCCAGGCTGGGTTCCATGCAAGAGACGTTCGGTGAAGGGGAGACCACCTCGCGACTGTGTCTCCGGTAACCGCTGTTGTTACTGCTTGGGAGTTGCTGTTTGTTCAGATTGACACCGTACATCTTCGGGCTGGCATCATTGGCCTAGCAGAAAAGATGCTGCTCCTCTCGAGCTTGGTGCCACGATCTCCCTTAAACCCTCGGCACGACCTTAGCCAACGGAACCATCATCGCCTGATTAGAACTAGCTTCGTCCAGCTCCGTTCAAGCCTTCCCTACCGGTGGAGCTCCGGTGAGCCATTTTAAAGCATAGTGAGTTGGTTTAATTTTGAAGTATATTTTGCTGGGCTCCATCCGAACTGCTTTAATAATGTATGAAACGTTGTACATATTCTGAAAATACTATGAATGTATAATCATATTTTAGGAAAATATATATATGTTTACGTGATCAATGTAAAGTTAGGATATTATATCTTAAGATTTTGAGAGGATTAGGGTTGATCCAGAAGATCTCCTTATTTATATATATTATTTAAAGTTCTTAATAAAACTTGTGACCATAGCTTTTCTATGTTATAACTATTAAAGGAAAGTGTTTAGGGCACATATAGTATATTATATTTCAATATTTTAAATAGACCACTAATGATTCAAGAAAGTCTATTTGGTGTATGTTTAAAGTATACAGTGATGGCTTAAGAAATCGGAGTATTAGATTTATTATTTCGAAAGAATCATGCATAATTTTGAAGAAAAATCTTTATGGATATTTTAAGTATATGATAATACTTATTTATTTAAAGCATAGTTATATTATAAAACCTAATTATCTTAATGGTTTTATACCCTAGATTGGAAGGGTGTTCATATATAGGAATTTCTAATATTTCATAATAAGGTTTGAAAATAAAAGATGCAATAGCCTAGAAAGGATGAGTAACATCACATGAGCTTTCAAGGGTTGAAATTTAATATTTTTATGTGAAGATTTGATTTCAAAATATTGAAGAATAGCATAATTCCAAGCTTTATGATTAATGTAAGAAAGAAATAATAAAATTATAATATAGAGAATAGACTAATGATTTAAAAAAAAAAAGGTTTTGTGACAATAGTGCTTCTAAATTATTAGTCTAATATTTTAGATGAATCCAAGTTAAATCAAAGAAAGTGCATATATATGCATATTTTGAGAGATCTATCTGACATAAAAATATAATAATATTATATTATAGATTGCTAAAGTTGTATTTTTAGAATATGCCTAGATCATCATGTTTTAATACCTATGCATAGATTGTATGGATCCAAGAAATTGTCACTAATGAGATATCTCTTTTATTATGGCTCAATATTTAGACATCAAGAAAGTTAATGGTCTAGATCACTAGTATGCCATGAAATGAAATTGGAATTGAGATAACTAGAAAGAAATTAAGAAATGTTATTTATTTACACTTCATTGTTGTAAATTATGAATGGGAAGACTAGAGAGTTAAACTTAGGTGCTTCAAAATAAATGGAATAAGTGGATTTTAATAGGTGAGTATATATCTCACCATTATACTTTCACTTAAATAATATGATTTAAATATTTTAAATTATATTCATCTTGTTGTTGTTACCAACTCTACATCCTTGTTTATATGTATATGTATATATACTTGTATTCATAGATAAACTTAATTTCGTGTAATAATAATATTTGACTGATTGAATGGAGGTTAATAGATCAAAGTGCACAATGAGAGTATGATTATGGTGATTTTACCTAATGATGAATTGTGTGTTGTACTATGTTTGATATTATTCAATAGTAGATTAATTGGCTTACATTGAAAGTCTTATGAATTACTTTGATATGAAAGCTAAGTTTTTCTTTAGATACCATGTGAGGATTATGCTAGTAGTGGCAATAGAAACTATGAATGGTGATGGAAAGTGTAAAAGTTAGACAGAAGATTCCCGATAAATCATTATGAAAGATATAGAATTTATTTGAGAGCTAGATGGGAAATTCCCAACTAATAGTTAAAGAGTATAGAATTGACCTAGATACCATAGAACAATTATATGTATGTTTACTATATTTGAATATGTAACATAACATGATTACTTGTGATTAACTTCTACTAATGATATAATTGTAATGATCTGTTTGCATTTGAGCTTTGGTGGCTATTTATAAGTGTGATGCCTACTCAGAACGAGTAGTATATGATTTGAGTTCTAGTAAAAACCTGAGACTTTTAGAGTTGTGTTATGAGAAATAGAGTTAAAGTCATCTGCAAGTGAATCTTCATTTCAGGATATGGTTTCACACATTTTAGGATTCCAAGAAATGGTTTCATATTACTTTTTAATATATAAATTGATTATCTACAAAATAGTAGTAGTTATATGCTCACTAAGTTCTTGTAACTCACTTTGTTGTATCTTTAATGTTTTTAGGTTATGGTGAACATGTTTAACCTTGTTGAATCTATAGACATCCAAGACTGCCTTACAACAGAATTTTGACAATTAGATTAGGATTAAAATAGAAAAGTTATTGATCCATCAATTAATTCATTGTATTGTTTTTCTGTGTATAAGCTTGAGATTTGTATAGTCTTATATGGATATTGATTACTCTCGTATCTAAAATAAAATAGGTTTAGAATCTATAGGGTGTGTGGCCCTTGGGAAAGGTCCAAAAATAAGGAAGATTTTATCCACTTTCCATAAAAATTTTAAAATAAAATTTTAGATCCCCCTAAAATTTGAAAATTTCCATTAGATAAAATGTGGGAAAATTGTTAAGACTTGTAGAAACCGGTAATAGGATTCACACCAATCATGATCAGGATGGGTTATGACACATGTCAAGAGTTATACCTCAATGACTAAAGTAGAAAGTAGAAATAAGGTAATTGAGATATAAACAAATGACAAATATGATCAAATATATATCTTAACTTTATGGTACAACATTTACCCTAAATACTAAATGAGATTCAATGGTCTCAATGCAATAAATGAGACAATATCTAAATGTCTTTAGATTCCAAACCACAACATGTGCTTTTAACAAATATAGCACCATTAATTATACACATGCATAATAGGCATCATCTATATATACTTCCAATAATCCAATAAGTCATAAGGCTAAATCGAGACTATACATTCATTAAGTAATGGTCTACATATACATACCTATATATATGTACTTGAAGTACGTATACTATGGTTATACTTAACACATGGCCATGCACATAATACATTTTAATATTACCATTAATACAATACATCATAAAGCCTTATGACCTCATTTGAGCTACTCAGATTCTAAATGGTAAAAATAATGGGATCACATAACTATCAATCATCATAAGTTTAAAAATTATTACTTTTTTCTCCTCTAATATGAATATAATTGAGAGAAATAAGCAATAGCAACACCACAATACAAAGATATGGTCATAATCTCTTAAACACCATATAAGACCTACTTAAAATTGTTGCCCTACATAAAAATAAATATTAACATTGCTATTCCAAATTGTTGCCTCATAAAGGGAAAAAACATTTAATTCATCTATTCTAATTAAGGTATACCATAAATATCTATTAGACATTATTCATAAAATAATACTTCATATTATCATTGCCATATATCAATAATGGATTATTAATTGACAGTTTAAACATAATTATAAATGAGTACATTATCCTATATAGGTAACTATAGTCACAAAAAAGAACCTCTAATTATTACAACCATATATCCATAAAGGATTTTATCAATTGATAGTTTAATCATGATAGGACTCTCTCCTTCTAATTGGAAACTTCAAACTTCACTCTATAATAACTCAAGTATACATAGGGGTACAAATAGGTATACAAAATACCTAAGAATAAAAAATATCATTAATAATGGAAGCACATGAAACCAATCATACTTTTATTTTAATATTACAATGAGGACAAGACAACACTATAAGTCTTCATCCTTTTAAAACAAAAGGAAAAAAAAGAAGAAAAAAGAAATAACAAAGTATTAATTCTATACAAAAGAATCATATTTCATAAAAGAGAAATTATTTTGAGAGGTTTTTCATATTCCTTATTTTAAGGATCTCATAACCATAGTTTATCATAATTGGCTACATGATATATCAAATAAATTACAAATATCAAACCATTATAAACCCCTACTAGAATATTGGTCAAGTTTTATAAAACAATTAACTAGCATAAAATTTAAAACATGAATTAATAACTAAATACCAATTGTGCATAATTGAAAAAAAATACATAAATTAAATTAATTAATTTCTATTTCATAAAACTTGACCCAAGACGTCAATTTTAAAATTTAGTGTCATATATTAACTTTTCAAACAATTTTTCAAAAAATAATAGTTATCACACACAAACTTTTCTTATAATTGGTTTTGCACTAGGTGGGCACACAATCATAAGCAATAAACAATAATAAATAATTTATAATAGCCTAAAAATAACCTCTTAAAGATTCCTAATCCTCATAATTGATCTCAAATTATACTGACATAATAAAGTTGTATATATAACACATTGACGAAGATATCTATTATGCATGCAATCACATTATCCATGCTATTTATTTCCTCATAAAATATGCAATTTTTTCAACATACAAGTCAATTCATATTAAATAGTATTGCAATCCTAAATTTAACACCAAATTGCATTTAAAATTTAGGAACATAATACAATTTTTGTCATGATTGGTCCTATTATAGGTGGGCTTGTAGTCACACAAAAATATACCATAAAATCTAGTAACAACATTATATTATTAAATTTAATGCCAATAGAGAACTTAGAATTTAAGAATATATACAAAATCACATTTTTATTATGATTAAATTCATGATAGGTAAGCTCACAATCATGCAAAATATGAAATTATACAAATATATTTGTATTATCAATTAATGCTCAATTTAAATAATATCCGGTGATTTTCACCTCACTTTCAAAGTTAAATATCTCACAGTCATGCACCCTTCACAACAATTAAATGGGGAGCTTTTCAACAATTTATATTGTTACTCATTATTGTACAACATCAGCAACTTCCATGTGGCTCAATTTGAGTTATTCACATAATTTTCACGCAAGTTTTGCTATGCATCAAATTTATAAGGTAAAATGTTAAAAAACTATAATTTATCATGTGTTCAAAAACATATACGTTATTAACAATTTAACTCCCATAACATTTTATGTGGATCAACCATATTTCACAAACAATTGAGCAAATTCTACAAATATTAATAACACTAGAAAAAGAATTATCCCAAAATTTTGCTCGCATAAATATTATCCAAAATCGGCTAGCACAATTTAAAATTTTGGGTGACATTCACAAACAATTTTTTAAACAATAATAAAAGTATTAAAATAATGTCTAGATTATATGATCATTCACATCTTGCAATTGTGGACTAACATTAATCACTTTCACATATACAAATCATACAATGAATAAAAATCAAAGGTTACATTTTTCTGCTTGGCCTATTTCGTTTGCAAAGTAAAATATCCATATAACACCAATGCTTGTATTATCATTGCAATCAATTTCATATATAAATTACATTACGCTCACGATGTTAACCATTCGAAGTTAATATATATGAGTCATAAAAGGTAGATAGCTATTCAAATCAGTAGAAGTCAAAATAAATATACAATGATTTGATTTGATTTCATAAATTCCATTAAAAAAAATCATAAAACGTGGTTTTAATCCAAACACAGAAAATCAAATCTAAATTATTCAATTAATATGTACAAATCATATTTTAAACTCTTAGGAAATTATTCATACAAAAATTTTCATTAACTTATCATCATAAGATAAAAAATTATCATAGATTCTCATAACTTTTTTGTATTTCAAAAGTTAAACAACATACAAATTTTCCAATAAATTTTACATAGTTCATAGACACATAATATGATAAAAATAGGCCAAAATACCACTATTAGAAAAATTAGATCAAGAATTGAAAAACAATTCACAAGATTACATTCATCATATTACATAACATATGAATTTGTGCATAACAATTACTTAAGGAATATATTAGAATGAAAGATTTTACCTAAATGTCATTCTAATAATGAAATTGACTATCTTAGATCTATTTGACTTCCCTTCTTAGAAGATGAAAGATAATATATATATATATATATATATATATATATATATATATATATATATATATATATATATATATATATATATATAGATATAGATATAGATATAGATATATAACAAACGTTTAAGAGCAAATTACCTAACTCTCATTCCCTGTATACATTACAAATCTCATGTTTTAATGAGATAATTAATAGTATATATAGGGTGAGACTTAGGATTTTTCTCTAGTAAGACAAATTAGGTCAACTTTTCTATTATAGAAAACTCATGAACAAAACTTCACAAAATAAAACATCCATACAAGCTTAAGTATTCAAATGGGCCCAATCATAATATGATCATCAACTTTAGTTTAACTAAATTTTTTATATCGTTTATGCATTTGTTGATCTAATAAGTCCACAGATTATTACTGATTATATTAGTTTGCAAAATAATTCCAGCATCATCTCCTCTAGAATTGAATATACGTTATTCCATTATCAACCAAACTTCAGAGCTTTCATTTATATAAACTCAATTCAGCACGGGTAATTCTGTTAGCAAAGTTCAACAGGCTACTTTTCCAAGGAGCCAGCTTGGACTCTAGCTTCTAAATGATCAAATGAAAGCAAACTTATTGGATCCTTTTTAATACCAGGGAATCCCTAGATATTTGCCAATATGTTCTGTGAAATTAAAATTTATGATGAGCTTAATATGATTGATCCTTGGGTGGGAGACTCTAGGAGATACGAGAGATTTAGATTTCAATAAATTCAACTTCATTCCAAAAAATCTGCAAAATTCCTTTATAGTAGCATAACAACTCTATCTTGAGAAGCGGATCCCTTTTGGAGAACAGCAACACATTACCCCCAGAGAAAAGAGGAGAGATCAAAGGTCCTCTTCTTGAAACTTCCAGCGGAAGCCACTCTTTCCTAATATTCTTCTTGTGAATTGGCATGGATAAACTTTCATATTAAGCATAAATAGATAAGGGTCACCTTGGTGAAGACCATTTAAAGATGAAAAGGACTCCAATCTTTTACCATTCCAATAGATGTTAAAAGAAAAACCGGCCACACAATTCAAAATAAGCCTAATACATTTTCAAGGAAAACCAAATAATTCTAGAGTTCATTTCAAAAATTCCCAATCCATCCATCCTCGTAAGCTTTCTCTAAATCTACCTAGAAAGTCATGCCTCCTTGTGCGCATCATTGTCTTCAAAGATAAAGAAGCACGTGATTTCAGCACACCATCCACTTCAACAGAAATAGTGCCCTCTCTTCTATAAATTTTAAGATCCTCCTTGGGCAATGACTTTGATATTACACCCGATGCATGCAAAACTTGAATAGAAGAGAGTTAATGAATTGTATGAAGAAAAATGGACATCATAAGATAACCCCCAGCAAGCCATTATTCATAAAAGTAAACTATACTCATTTATATATTAAAAAAAGTGACTAATTTGTATCAATTTTCAAGAAGAATTCTTGTATATTTAAATAAATACTTTTAATTTGATTCATGGATAGTATAAAGAAGTCTTCTGTTATCTTGTTTTATCATAAAATTATTAAAGTTTCAAATGAATTATTTATCCTTTTAATAAATGATAGCAGAAAAAATTTATATGAATAATAAATCAATTTGAACTCAATCATTTGATTAAATATGGGAATTTGGGTGAGTAGCTTAATTAGTCCAATATATAACATTAACTTATGATGATAATGACAGGCTAGCTCGCATGAAGGTATAATGCGTATACCTTGGATTTCTCTTATGGAGTATGACGTGATTTCTGCTATGAAGCACGGTGTTGATACAGCTTTTTCTACAGAAAGAAAATATTCAAACAAAATATAAGAATGATAGATAAGCAGTTGATAAAATGTTGGTTTTTTTTAAATTTGACGATTCCTCTGTTGTTTTTTCATTTTATTCCATGGCTCCTCATCTTTCTCATATTACACCGTTGCAAAGGGACTGTTTATTTAAAGTGGGCAGAAAAATCTTAATGTATCATAGAAAGCTCCGCCGTGATCAACAGAGTTGAGATATTTAGATGGCTTGTTCGATGAGTTAGTAATATTAATCTCTGCAACATTAATTCTTATTAACGATTAATGTAATCATATTCTAGAAAGCTCCACTGTTGGAACAATTTCACCTATTTTAATTTGTAGCTAAGGTATTAGAATATATTAAGTGAGAATATTAATTTGTTTTTACATGAAGGTTAAAGAAGTAAATTGTGACCAATTTGATTAAAATGGAAAATCATGTTATTTTTTTAGGGAATTATATAATCTTTTTAAATCATCCTTTAATTTTTAATTATATTTTAACTCTTTATCATCGAATGTGAAATTTTATGATCATGATATCTTCTCACATATCACACATAAAAAAAAATTTACTTAATATGTATGTATATAACTTAATTAACTGTCCAATAACTTGAGTGAAAGTCTACGAAGAGATTTAATTTGATAGTGTTGCAATATACACACACAAACACACAACACTCCAATCACTTAGAGAAAATCAATAAAGAAATTCAATTTTCCTTTTTTCATTCTTTATTCTTACATTTTTATCACTCATTCTCATTTGCAAAGAAATTCAATCTCGCCGAAGTTTCACGCTCTTTGTTAAAAGGTGTGATATATATACCTATAATAATTTTTTACTATGTGAGAAATTTTCGATTTTTTAAGTTGAATTTCTTGGTGCCAACCTGTGATAATCTTACTTAATGAGGGGGGCAAGCATTTTATTATTTTTAAGAGCAAAAACAGAAAAAAAATTAAATATGGTAAATTTTGTTGCTGTTTGTTTGGAGCAAAAATTTGAGATGTGATTATCGGTACCTTTATAACTGTTAAAATAAGGGATTATAACTTTTTAAAATAAAGAAGTGTCATTTGACAATGTATAGTTATGTCTTCTGAACTAAAAAATTGTAATTTTTGTAAATGAAATTGTGTCTTTTCAAATCGATTGATTATGTGTCTTGAATTTTTGTATCTTTTCAAATTTAAGAGTTATGTTTATTTGATGAAAGCTCTCAAGTTTTATTTATAAATAATTCAAAGTTTCAACTTCTTAGGAGAAGAATTATGACATTTTGTTAGACATATTATCAAAAATTTTCTTTTCATCTATTTATTTATACTTTCTCTTTTAAAACACTTGCAGTCATTATAAAATTGTTTCATAGAAAAATATAGGAAAAATTTTTAGTTTTGTTTTCTGTAATTTTTCAATTTTTGGTTGTGTTTTGAAAGGTTAATTTGCATATTATTTTCTAATAGTAGACTTAATTCAAATGAGGGTGAATATTTCTTTAAGAAAATTATTGTACTTCATGCTTAGAAGAATTTGACTCCTACCCTGCAAATATTCCCCAACAAGTTCTAGGCAAAATTAAATCAATGAAGTCTACATTAAGGATATTACCAAGAATATGAATTCCTAGTATATCTATTGAAATGAGCCAAAATTCACGAGCAAATTTGTTTACTAACAAACTTTTGCAAATAAGCATTGCCATTTTGGCAACCCATTTAAATCTAAGTTGAACTCGGCCTAATCAATGCAAGCTAACTACCAAACAAGTTAAGTTGAGCTAAATATTTAATTTTTTCAATTTTTTTAATTTTTATACTGGTCTAAGTTTTTAATGTATACCAAATCACAATTCCTTCTTTCAATTTTAATTATGTAAAGCCATGTTATTAATTATTTATAGATAATATTTTTATTTTATAAGTATTTTATAACTAATATTTTGTATATATAGTAATTTTTAAAGATTATATATAGATTTTAAATATATTATGATTTATTTATAGATGAATGTGGTATGGCAGAACTACGACTATTCCACTAGCGGCATGTATCCCCACTAAATTTTTTAATATCCTGTATAAAATTATGTATGTCATTTAAAATGCATTCACTAATTTTCAAAATTTACCCTTATTGAAATTTTGAAACACATTTAACATCACTGACCTTTGGGTCTTATCTCTACCACCGTCCTGGATTGGTTTTAAATTTTTTTTTATTGTTTAAAAATTTAGAATTTTAATTCTTTTTGAAAAAATGCCCATGAATCCTCACAAACTGAGCTAGTTTCTCCAATTTAAGAATCTGTGAAAAATGCAAATCAACCCAGCTCGATCTGTATAAAGGCCACTATAGAACGGCCCACGAACGAGCTAGTCCCCCATTTAAGCCCAAGAGTGATAGAAAATGACCTCCCAATCTCTTCTATAGAAAGGTCTAATTTGGTTGAAATGAGGCTTCCTTAAGGATGGGGCATGGGACATGAGTGAGTGCAAAATGCGCTTTAAAAGTAACACGTTCCGATTCTCAATGAAAAAAATTAAAAAAATGAGTAGTTATAAATTTAAAAAATACTAATAATTTATTAATCATTATTATATTTTAAATTTTTTATTTTCTTATTAAAATTGGGATGTAGCATTTTATTTTTTAAAGTGTAACTTACACTTTGAAAAAATTCAATCTCATCAATCAATATCGGGATAGAGCACAAACTTTTTATTGTATCATAAAAAATTTGCCAACACTATTTACAACAAATGGTCAATTATTTTGCAAACTAATTATAACCTTCCTGATTTTTGTATTTTTATCATGAACTAGATCATAAATGTCCTTTTATTAAGAAAGATAAATGGATAAATATCATATTCTTTAACTTTTTTGTTTTTAGTTTTCAACATGTAATGCACTGTAATCATTAGTTATTTGATATACATATTAATAAATAATTTATTTTAAAAATTTATAAATAATGTAAGCCATTTGATTCGATATTTAAATATTTTTCTATATAATTTCATGTAATAAATTGATGTATGTAATTTACTGGATGAGACTAAGAAAGATGTCCTCCTAAAATTGGTCTCCTTGGCCGTATTCTCCCAAGTTACTTTGTTTTTCGTAAACTTATTCCCGGCTTGCTAATTTTGTAAGATTACTTTTTAAAGGTGCTCATCTTAATTTATTGTGTGTGTATGTGTGTGTTTTATAAACCATCAAATTAGTTTTTTTTTTAAATACAGAATACACATTACATTTTTCTTCAAAGTTTATTTTATAACTAACTAAAATTTTAAGACTAACATTTATCTTTCAAGAACAAATTTAATTTAAAAATTAAATATTTATGTACTTATATGATGTAAAATAAATTTTAAAAAGAATTTAATGTAAAACATATTTTTCAAGGTGGTTTCCTCTTTTAAAATTTAATGTAAAACATATTTTTCAAGATGGTTTCCTCTTTTTTTCTATTACATTGGAAAAAGTTCTAAGAATAAGAAAGTATTTGAAACTTCAACAAAAGAAAAACCTAAGTAGCACAATTTCAAAAAACAAATAGAAAAATTCTATGGTGCGTCACCAATGCATCACTAAAGTAATTTGACTATTAATTTTTTATTGTATAACATATCAAATTTAATTTTTTTTAAAATAAATTTAATAGTATATTAATGCATCCTTGCGCTAGTGGGATATTATAGTCTCTTCCCAACAAATAATTAAAACAACACAAAATTTAACAACCGAAACAGAAGGACTACAAGGTTCCAAATATTTGTGAACTTCTCTTAAAAGTGTCTATGTTTGTATGTGGATATCTGCAACAAATGCCTTTCAACATTGAAATGGGGAAGAGAATGAGTTGCAAAGTTGAAACCATGTTAATTGAACACCCCACGGCTGCCTATTTGCCTAGAAATCGATTTAAAACTTTTGCTGCGAAGTTTCAGTACCCTCCAGTTTCTCTTTTGCGGACAAACTTATTTTTGTAGTCAATTCTGTTATATATCTTCTCCCAGAGCTACAGACATATTCCTTACATTATCTGATTTTCTTGAGTACACTAATGTTTCATGATTGATGTTCGCCACCAAATGAATCACTAATTTCTAAATCGCAGGACGTTGCACTTATTATACTCCCGAAAGGTTACTCCTAATAGAAGAATGCAAATTAAATGAGTCAAAATATGAGATGATAGTTTGAGTAGTCATATGATGGGAGCGAGATTGACTGCCGCCTGATACTTGTGGATTTTGGAAATAGAAAAAGCCATAAATGGAAATTACCAAGTAGGATTTTGCTTGGGCATGTCACTTAAATACAAAGTATCGAATTTGATCACAGTTAGAAGAAAATCTACTAGCTCTTTCTTTATAAAAGAAAACTATTGATTGCATTTGACTCTGAAGCTCTTGTGTTTCTCTGAACATTTCAATTTAGTATCGGTTGCCTCATCCTAGTTCCTTTGCTTTCAAGTCGTTGCCACTACACTACCCAAAAAGGAAAATTTGTTGTTTTCAACTAAAAAATTCATCAAAAATTAAAATTTTCAGTGGATTCAAAATGTTGGAAAAACCATTGTTAGAGATAATTTTTTTGGCCCATCTTTTGGTAAAAAAAACTTGTACGGTAGATTTTTTTTTAATAGATTTTTCACCACAAATTTTTTTTTAAAACCCCAAAAAAATAAAAATATATTATTTCTTTGAAACAAATTTGTCAGAAATTCAATAGAAATTTTAAAAAAATTGCTATAAAAATCCAATGAAATTTTGTTAAAAATTGAAAAATTGAAAAAAATTTGTTTGCAATTTAAAAATATCTTTTTGGAAATTTTGATTGAAATCTGCTAGAAATTAAATAATTAATCTTTTATTGGAAAACTATGTCAAAAATAATAATTTTTAGAAAACCTTATAAAAAATTATCTTTTCTTTTTTTTTTGAAATTCTTGTTACAAATAAATTGATATTAAATAAAATAAGTACGTTTAAATATATAAATTAAATATATAAAAACAAATCAAATAGTTTATAAAAATATTATTCAAATAAATTATAAAAGACTCTACAAGAAAAAGAGTCCTTATTGATGACCATTGTCATCAATATAAATACGAAGTTATTCTTATTTTTCTATACTGACCATATTGTCATCAAACCTAAGTTAATGCTATTAGAGTATAGCTACAGGGCCTTATAACAACAAAATACACTATACCACAATATCATGGTCACAATCATATTAATACATTTATAGGGAATTAATGAAAAGTAATAAATTCCTTTGTGACTCATAGCCAACCTTATAGGCCTAACAAGCCATTTTCCCTAATATGATTTCTAGACAATTACATGTCCCATTACACATTTCCACAAATTCATCATCTTGGTTGGAATCAATCCTTATGCCTCATTTGCATGGTCACAACATTATCATTGTACAAACACAAATTTATTTCACCATTAACACATTCATAATGCATAGCAACATCCCCATGCCATTAATGCATAATCATATGATTTATAATCAAAATTATTCCATGATAAAAGAAAATAAGGATAAATGAAATGAATTGGAAACATCGCATCAATTCCATGTTCCCTTATTAACATTGTACCCTAATATACTTAGTGTTTCAATTAGTTGAAATCACTCTTTTAGTTGTTTAAGTTAATCTTTATCTTAATAATTTGTCATTTCAAAGCAATTCACCCTTTAACTAAAAATGGGGGAGCAACGGTTGGTCATTTTGGCTCTAACAACTGACCATTTGTTAATGAATAGGGATTTTGAAAATTCCCTAGCATAATGGGTAGTCATTTCATGCATAACAAATAGCTATTTTGCTAGGTTTTTACAGAATTCTCATTGCAAAACTATTGTTCACAAAGGACTCTCATTCCCTTCAAACCCATTCATTTCTCATTTTAAGCTTATCAAATCACTCATACTTATCATAGTAACCTAGTTTAAGTTATTTTTGTTATTACATCTTACTTATTTCACCATTAACCCAAGATTTCTAGAAAATTTCAAATCTTGTTAACTATTCATTAGATATCTAATCCATTGAAAATTTAAGATTTAAGCTAGATATTCACTCACTTTGCTAGAGAAAAGTTAGAAAGGTTGCATCTATCACTCTCTTGCCCTATTAATCCAAGATTTCAAGAGATTTTGGGTTAAGGTTCCATTTCTCCATCTAAGCTCAAGATAAACTTCATTAACTCCCTAAAAGAAGAAAATAATGCAAGATTAACAAGGTTTAAGAATCCTTTGTTGGTGTATGTCCTAGAGCCAATCATATAGATGATTGAAGTTATATACAATGTATTATGTTTTAGGTAATTTAATTATTATATTTTGTTTTTATTATTATTATGCGCAATTTATAACTTAATATAATAATTATCCTTAGAATAGCTTTGCTATTCCTAAAATGCCCCTAGTCAAGTATTATTACGAAAGGGATAGTAATAATACATCGAGACTAGCATGTATAGTGACTGATGATTACAAATCATGGATATGTGATATCAAGTCAATACATGAGTACATTGCTAGTGAACAATGTATTGGATTGACCCACTATGAGAATATTGCATGGATAAATGTGTCATAAGTTATTCTCATATGATCACAAATACACATAAACCTTTGATCTGAAATCACTACGGTTCCCTACATGAGGAATTACTCACTTTAATATTGTCCTATGTCACCTTTAATCAGGATGACAAGTAGGGCATTGATTGGGTGTGTTATAAATCGTGCAGAGGGAAGTGAGTGATGTAAATGGGATTTTGTTACTCTTGTATAAAAGAGAAATATCCTTGGGCCCCTTGATTGAGTGAGACTTAGAAATGCATGGCCATGCTCAGTTAAATTAATATGTGATATTAATTATTTTAAGCCTACTCAGCATCAAGAAATATAAATTGAACATTGACGAGGATGACACATTCCATGCCTCTAGTTCAATTTGGATATTATTACAAAAGGGTTATGATGCAAAACGTTGATCATATATTAGGTGGATGTCGAATCACAGACATTCTTACTACTTGAGTGGCAGTGATGTATTGCTAGATACTGCTTGCTGTCTATGGCTCAATAATAAGTCATTTTCAACGTAGTAAGAACCTACAGGGTCACACAAAAGGAGTAGGAATAAGACAATAATTAATTGGACTTTAATTATATTAATATCCAATTAATTGGACTTATTTTCATGCATATATATTATTAAGAATAATAAATTCACGTTTTATATATATATATATATATATATATATATATATATATATATATATTATGTGATATTATTTGATATTAAAGTAATATCAAGTAATTATCTTATCAGATATTAGATAAATATATTATGAGATAATATTATTCTGATATTTGATAACTATATGCAATTATCTAATAATTAAGATATTTATATTATGAGATAATATTATTATCTAATATTCGATAATTAATAGATAAGTCTTATCTCTTCCCATTATCTCTAGGATAAGGATAAGATGAGTTGTTAAGTGTGATTAGGATTTTGGAAGCATTATCCTAGTAGGACTAGGATTATGGCTTGCCTAAGTTCTATAAAAAGGGACTTGAGGGCAGCATTTAATAATTACGTCCAAAGCTTCCATATAAATCCTAAATCACTAAGAAAACATCTGATCCTAATTCTTAGAGAGAAAAACGCATCCTAGCAGACGCGTGGAGGGTGAGAGGTCGTTGTTCACTCCGTGTGGATACCGTAGAGACGCTGTACCTTCCGGCCGGTGTTTGATTCATCCGCTCTCAAGTTTTGATCAGTAGAAACACGAGTGCCCAATAGGTAAAACCCTAATCATTGACTTATGCTTTTTTGCATGGATCCTAGGTAGAATTCGGATCAAAATTTAAAATTCCACTGCATGTGATAATCCGAATTCCCAACATCCTTACCTTAGCTATGTGATGATTCTAGCTTGATTATTTATTTTACTTTATGGATTCATGAAGTTCTTTTAAAAAAGTAGAGAGAAAAAAGAAGATGAAAAAAGGAGGATAAGGGGACGAAGGGTGTTAGGGTATTTAAGAAAAATGAAGAGAAGGAAAGCCAAATTAGTGTTATAATAGGTAAGGGCATTTTTATCCTTTGTCCAAAATTCCTTCTTATGCTCACTTATGCAATTACACCTTTTTTAAAATATAATAAACTAGAATTTATTTTAAAAAAGGAATGAATTTAATAACTAAAAAATTGTTAAATTCAAAGTTTTGAGCATGAATTATGAAATAAAATAGAATTATTAAATTAATAAATATAAATAAATGAATTTTCATGAGAATTGGATGAGAAAAATAAAATAAAGTTATAAAGTATAATGTTTTAAATTGTTATAATTGAATATGTAAGGATAGAAAAGATTAGGAATACTTTCCAAAAATGCCCTAAAGGCATTATTCTTTATTTTTAGCCTCCCACCCTTTTTTTCTCTCATTTTCCCTTCATCTTTTAAAACTTCCCTTAACTCTTTCCATACTTTTTCATCAATCAAGGTAAAAAATGTACCTTCTCTTGTTAATTTCTTCATCAAATCAAGGTAAGAACATTATTTTCATAAAAAAATCCTTTATCTTCTTTTAGGGTGACAAAGGAATTAGGGATTATTTTGTTCTAATTGGGGATATGAAACCTTAATTTTAGAGTTTTCAAAATTTGGTGCAATTAAGTTTAAAAAACCTTCCATCTAGTTTCTTAGCATCCTCCTCCATATGAGATAAATGAGCGCTTTGTCCATTTTTATTGAATTTATGGTAAAATGCATTGAATGCAAAGTTTAGAGGTTTTATTAGTTGGTGTCCATGAATGCTTGATTTTGGAATAATTGTTGATATAAATAAGATATAATGCTAGAAGTCGCTTTAATGATGTATAAATAACTTGCATTTATAAGATTATGGTGTTTAGTTAAGTATTAAATGAAGTGAGACAACGAATTTTAAGTGAAACTTGGAAAATCCCAAGCTATACTCAGGTATGCCTAAGAATATGAAGGTTTGGATATACATACTAAAGTATATAAGTGAATATGGTACTGTGAGGCAACCTCTAAATGCCTATACTTAAATATAAGTATCCCTAGTTGCCTCTGGATATTGATACTCAAATATGAGTATCCTAGATTATCTCTTTGATACTCAAGTACATACTCATATATAAGTAGTCTAGCCATCCCTAGATCTCAATACTCAAGTATATACTCAATTATACTTAAACTTTCTTAAAGACTCACTTTATCTAAAAGTCTTTAGTAGGATGTATGCTCTTTAAACACTATAATATTATAAGATATGATAAGTAATCATGAGATACTTGGATTTTGACCATAAAAATATGGAACGTAACTATTACATCAATGATGTCTAATATAAATGATATCAAATGGTTGATTATACTATGAAATGCTATGAGATGAATGGTTATATTATGAAATGTGATGAAATGGTTAGATGTTAAATGAAATGTTATGAGCAAGGCTTATAGTCTAGCATGAGAAATGGCAATTTGAAACTAAAATATGAAATGAGAAATGTGAAATAGGGGGCATGGTGAACACTAGATGTCAATTCTTAGTATAAAGCTAGCTTGTGAGAAACAAAGATAAAAATAGACGAGTAGGGTATAATAGTGGCTCGAGAGTCATATAGTAAATGTATGTGATTATTTATTATTTGCTACTTGAATATGATGTTATTTTGAGATATGATTGACCTTAAATGGTCATGTGATACCTCGTTAATGGTATAGTCATGTTTAAATCTCAATATTGTTAATTCTTAATCACTAATATTCTTAATTGCTATATGAATTCTCAAGATGATCGAATGGGTAAGCTATTTTATATAATCATTGTTTTAATATATTATTTATTCACTAAGCCCCAAATTTAATCTTCTACGATTTACCTTATAAATTTCTAAGTTAAGCCTCCACTTCCACTCCTTCAAAACTAGTTTCCATGCAAACTCACTAATAATAGTATAGTAACATAGGATTTTGAACATAGTATATTTTATGACCTTATTTTATTTAAAGGCTTAGGTAAAGAAAATGCTTAAAATGGATTCCTCATGGATTAGTTAAAATAGTTTATCCTCTATTAAGAGAATTATAAACAAATCTAACTTCCTTATCTTTTATAAAACTTTTGATGAATTCAAATGAATGTTTCTTTTTGAAATTGTCATCTTATTTTATATGCATCCTACATTGTAAATTGAGAACAAACTAAATACTAAGGATTAGGCTTGCGAAAATAAAAAAGTAGGTTCTATATCAATTACAGTTGGATTAGGATAATGACAAAGGTGGTATTAAAGCATAATCTAAGTTTTAATGTGATGAGACCTTTAGGTTATATCAATATGTTACCATAATAGGTGGTGATAGAAACTACTCAAGATTATGTATGACCAGTACTATTTCAATAGACCTTACAATACCATAATAATAAGTGGTGGATTTTTTGTATGATATATTATGGTGGAGTTAGTAGAAAATTTGCAAGTAAAGCAATAAAAGAGCCAATTGGAGACTCAGGATGGTGTCATGTAACAATTCAGTCAATTCTCATAAAAAAGATCGAGGATACACATAAGGATGATTCAAACTATGCAATTTTAGTGAAAAAGGTAACTAAAGATAGAAGTGTAATGTCGAGTGAGATAGGTTAAACAAGCCAAGCCCACACTAGCCAACTTTACATGGGCTTGTTAACATAAACCTGCAAAAAATAAAGGTAAAATTATGGAGCTTACAAGTATATTACCTTTTCTATATTTTTTAATTAATAAAAGTGATTATATCATTAAACATAGATGCATAAAAATCAAGAATCAAATCATAGATATGGTGAATAGTATAATACCTTAAAAAAGGCAATAGATTAAATTGGATTAAATTTTTTTTGTATAAATTATAGTTGGTTAATTAGATTTTTTTTTGTTTTGTATAATAAGTTAGTCAACTAATAGTGTGATGAGATTTAGGAAGAAGGGCAAATTGGCACCTTATTTCATCGAGCCTTTCCTAATTTTCAAGTATGTCAGAGTAATAGCATACCAATTTGAATTACTAAATAGTTTTTGAGCCATTCATCTTATATTTCATACATCTATGCTTTGAAAATACTTACTAGATGATTCTTATGTGATTTGGAATGAATCATTGCAACTTGATATTAAATTGTCCTAAGAAGAAAAATTAATCAAGATCTTGGATCATCAAGTCCAAAAATTGAGATCAAAATAAGTTCCATCCATAAAGATTCATTGTAAATGTTGTGAAGTAGGAAAGGCTACATAGAAATTAAAGTTAGAAATGCAATAGCAATATTAACATCTATTTGGTGAGTAATGAGTATGAATTTGTGTTATCCCTAGAATATTATGTGTTTTGAGAATTTAATGATGAATTTTTTTAAAAGGAGAAAGTATTATTACACCTTTTTTAAAACAAATTAAACTAGAATTTATATTGAAAGAGGAATAAAATTGATGATAAAAAATTCTATTAAATTTAAAATTTTGAGCATGAATTATGAAATAAAATAAAGTTACTAAATTAATGAATATGGATAAATGAAATTTAAATTGTTATAATTGAATATATGAGTATGGAAAAGATATAGAAACATTTCTTAAAAAATGCCCTTAATGGCACTATTCTTTATTTTCAAATAGTCACCCCTTTTTCTCTTATTTTCCCTTCATCTTTCAAAACTTCGTTTAACTATCTCCGCACTCTCTCTTCCTACTCCATCAATCAAGGTAAGAATATTATTTTCATGGAAATCCATCTATCTTTTTCTAGAATGATAATGGAGTTAGGGATTATTTAGTTTTGATTAGAAATTTGAAACTTTAACTCTAGAATCTTCAAATTTTAATGTGATTAGAGTTGAAAAAACTTCCATCTAGTTTTCTAACATCCTCTTTTATATAAGTTGAATGGGCATCTTATTCGTTTTTATTGAATTTGAGGTAAAATGCATTGAATGCAAAGTTTTGGATTTTATGAGTTGGTGTTCATGAATGCTAGATTTGGTATAATTGTTAGTATAAATAAGATATAATGTTAGAAATAACTTTAATGTGTATAAATAACTTGCATTTATAAGATTATAGTATTTAGTTGAGTATTAAATGAAGTGAGAAGTTGAATTTTTGGATGATAGTAAAATTTTGAGTGAAACCTAGAAAATCCTAGGCAATAGTTAGGTATGGCCATGAATTTGAAGCTCTAGACTGGTATACTCAAGTAAATAAGTGAGCATGGAGCTGCAAGGTGTATTTTAGATGCCCATACTTGAGTATAAGTGTCTTGAGTTTCCTCTAGATATTGATACTTGAGTATAAGTATGCTAGATTGTCTCTAAACCCTGATACTTGAGTAAATACTCATGTATGAGTAATGTAACTATCCCTAGACATCAATAATTAAGTATATACTTGATTATGCTCAAATTTTCTTGAAAACTCACATTATCTAAAGGTCCTAAATCGGATGTATGCTTTCTAAACGCTATGATATTATAAGATATGATGAGTAACCATGAGATACTTAGATTTTAACTATAAAAATATGGAATTGAACTATTAAATCAATGATGCATAATATGAATGATATTAAATGGTTAATTATGTTATGAAATGCTATGAAATGAATGGTTTTGTTATGTAATGTCACAACATGATTGGATATAGTATGAAATGTTATGAACAAGGCTTATGGCTTAACATGATGTGAAATAATAAATGTGAAAAAAGGGGCATTATGAATAATGGGTGTCGGTTCCTAGTATGAGCTAAGTAAGGTATAAGATTAACCCAAGAGAAATAATGATGGAAACAAGCGGGTAAAGGATAAGGGTAATTAAAAGTCACACAACTAACATATGTGATTACTTAGTATTTAGCACTTGAACATAATGTTATTTTGAGATATGACTGACTTTAAATATTTGTGTGATGCCTTGATTATCATATAGTTATGTTTAAATCTTAATATTATTGATTTCTAATCACTAATGTTCTTAATTGTGATACAAATTCCTAAAGGAGAATGGTCAAATGGGTAAGATATTTTATTTAATTGTTATTTTTATGAGTTATTCACTTATTAAGCCTTTGACTCACTTTTTGATGATTTACCTTGAAGATTCCTAAGTTAAGCCTTCATTTCTATCTTTCCAAAGGTAAATTCCATAGGAACTCATTAATGGTAGTATGGTAACATAGAATTTTGTACATAGTCTATTTTAGGGTCTTATTCTATTTAGAGGCTTAGGTAAAGGAGATGCTTAAAATGAATTTCTCATGAATTAGGTAAACTAACTTATCCTCTCTTAAGAGGACTATAAGCAAATATAATTTCCTTATCTTTTGTAAGACTTTTAATGAATTCAAATGAATGTTTCCTTTTAAAATTGTCATCTTATTTTATATGCATCCAACATTATGAATTAGGAATAAATTAGATAATTGGTATTAGGTTGGTGGAAACTAGAAAGCGAGTTTTATATTGATTATGATTGGATTAGAGTCGTGACATACACTTTCCTACTTCTTACATCTTGTATTTCCCTTATATACCACACTTATTACCCACTATGCTTTTCCTTTAATTAAAATCTTGATTTACTAAGGGGTGTAACAAATTATAATTATTTCAAAATGGAGACACTGAGAGTATAATTAAAGCCATTTATATATATAAAGTTTAATTAAAATTTTAATCCTTACAATTTATTTTAATATATAATTTTATCCTTATATTTTTTAATAAATGTCTTAGAACTTATTTCATGTGAATAAATTAATTTTATACCTTCATTGATTTGGAGATTTTGGTTTACAATCATATGACTTAATTAACATTTTTGAACTTAAACACTTATATGACGACTAATAATGAAGTTATTTATTAGAAGAATTAAATAGACTTTTGGCCTTCCTAATATACAAATTAGATGAGTTTAGTCCCACTCAAAATGAAAATTGATTTTGGTCATTCAAAAAGCCAAATTAATATACATTTAGTTTATTTTATCAAATTTCTAACAAACCTGCATTGTAGAAGATGGAACTCCACTATGGCATACTCAGGCCCATTAAATATTAGCAAAAAATGTTGAATTTATGCTATCAAGCAAATATCTTTTTGACAACTCCCATTCCTTCCAAGTTAACAAAATCAATAATCTCTAAGGAAACTCATGCTATTCAAGATTTAAATTTAGATAATCTTCAAGGAAACTCATTTAACTTGTTATGCTAGTTGCTAATAAGCTAAGGTATTTAGTGATAGGAAAGAGATAAGTAACATTGGTTTGATCCTAGAGCTTGTCTTACAATCACTTCGTAAATACTTATCTTGGAGAAACACTTAAACTAACCCAAGATAAACAAAATAATTATAACTCAATAAAACCCTTTTTTTTTTAGATAACAACATAAATTGAATTATTTCCTCAAACTCTAATTGAGGTAATTCCAATAGCCTTAACATCCTTGAAAGCTTACTTTATATATGCATTTAAAATCCCACAATTTAGATTGAAACACCTTTTAGAATAAACCCAAAAATTACAACCATATATGCTAAAAATACAAGCTTAAAGCTTAAAAATTTATTCCAAATGGTATTATGCATCTTCCTTTATAACAAAATTGACAACAACAAACATTGATTTCAGTATAATTATGAAAGTAGTTGCTAATGCGAATTTAATGTGATGGATCTGAAACCTTGAAATAGAAAAGACTTAGTTAAGGTTGAGTCATCAATTGAAAAGGAAAAACATGCTACTTATCCTTTTGGAAAAGATGACTTTTAGGGAAGAAGATAGTTATATTATGGTCATATCCACCTCCACTTCCCCACCTCATTACTTCAAAGCTTGAATTTTTGTTGAAGGTTTTATGAGGTTTTGTGTATCAGAGAAAAAATGCAATGGTGAACAAACAAAAATGGCAAGGTGTCCTTGAAAACTACATAAATTCAATGTTTTTACTAATGCATAATGAGTCCAAATATGCCATAATGGATTTTTATCTTTCATATTGGCAAGTTTGTTAGAAATTTGATGGAATGAACTAAATGTATGCTGTTTTGATTTTTTGAAGGACTAAAATCAATTTTTCTTTTTAAAGGGGGACCAAAATCACTCAATTTGCATATTAAACGGACTAAAATGGTATTTAAATCTTATTAGAATGACAATTCGTTGTAGTTATAGAAGCAAATCCACTAAAATGAGAATGTGTAGGATTGAAATTAAATTTCTTTTAATTGTTACAGTAACTTTCGTAGGTCAAGTTTTATATTTTTTTTTTCATTTTCATATTATGAAGTAGCTACAATGATATTTATAATATAGGATAATTATATATAAAAATTTTAAATTAATTAAACAGGAAATTAATTACAAATTACAAAATAAAGATAGATAAGAGTGTCTTTGGCAAAAAAAATTTTCTGGATTGGGGGAGGGGGATTGGGGAAAGTGGGTTGGGAATCTAGGATGGTAGGAGTGGAACCTGCAAGCCTTTCATACCACACTGCAAGGAGGCACAAGATTGTACCATGTGATCCAAGCCTCCAGTGGTCTTTAGTAAATTGCTGAATTGTGTCCAGCGTCCCAAGACTGAAACTTTCGAGCCCAGCCCAAAGGTACATTCTCGCATATCGGCAACACATTTGCCAAACTGGGCCTGATAAGACCAAAAACGAAAAAAAGAAAAAATAAATATAAAATAGAAAGAATCCCGACCTAAAACCTACTTCGTTGCCCAATCAGCACTATATATATAGCTTAACCTCATGCAGCATATCTCATACGGACTGGAGATACATTGGAGGCTGCCCTTCCCTCGCTGTCTCGCTGTTATCTTTCAGGTAATTAGGTTTGTTTTCTTTAAGCGATTGGTAACTTTTTAGTCGGCTTTTCTCTCAATTTCTCCATTCCCAAACAGATCTGTACTTGGTTTACTATGATTTCGAGTTGCGATTCTTTACTGAAGATCTAAGCTATAGTCTAGTAGTTTTCTATGCGGACGAAAAGGATTTGTGTGTCAAACCTGCTACCTTTTAGCATAAACATCTTTCATTGTACTCTGATTTTGTATCGAAGCGGTTGTGGTTTTGTTAATCGGAATATTCTGTGTCCTGCTTTGTAGGTCAGAGGGGTTCTTGTTTTAAACGTAAGATGTTTTCCTGCACCGCCTTCTGAGCGGGGGTATCTATTTGACAGTAGCAATATTTGCAACAATATTTTAGCTTTAAAAGGTGTTAAATTTAGTTGAACCTCGCTTTGAGCCGGGATATCTATTCGACAGTAATAATACTTGCAACAATATTTTAGCTTTAAAAGGTGTTAAATTTAGTTGGGTGCTAGGTTTTCGTTGCTGATTTGGTCTCCTGGTTAACTGATGCTTCACCAGATGGGGATCCTTTCTTGTATTATTTCATTAGTTAGCTTTAAGTGCTATTGATTTAAAATTGGTCAATTAATATTCTAATTACTTTCCAATTTCCTATTTCTATGCCTTTTATGTCTGGGAAAGTTATATTAACTCTATGTCCTTTCTCTGCATTTGAGCTTTCTTATTATTTTGCAAAACTTATTGTTTTCATTTTTTATATTTGCAGTCTCTTGTTAAAGTTAGCTGCTCGTCTCATCAGACTTCTAACTTTTTTGTGGACTTTAGAGGGAAGACAAGATGGTAAGTTAATGAACACTAAATCAAGTGTTTTTAGTAGTTGAGTTTACATGAAAATGTCAATGGATTGAATTTTTTTTTTTTTAATTGTTCTCAAAATGTTCAGGTGAAGTTCACAGCTGAAGAGCTTCGTCGTATTATGGACTTCAAGCACAACATTCGTAATATGTCTGTCATTGCACATGTTGATCATGGTACGGATTAACCATCCCAGATCTAATAGGTTTTGGTTGTTCCATTGACTATTATATTTCTTGTCATTGTCATTCTGATGTTATATTTCTCGTTGTTGTCATTCTGATGTTTCTCATTATCATTCTATAGAAAAATCTAATTCTGATTTTGTTTTTGTTGTGCGAGACTTTGAATAAATCAGCAACGCATTTGATAGCCAAATATTTTTTTTCCCATTGTACTTTTAAATGTTTAGATGCAAACTGATGGCCTCAATGAGGGTTTTATTTGGAAGTTTTGGTGATAACCATAATGCTGTTGTCATTATAAGACATGTCATAAATTAACCTTGGTTTTGTCTGAATCACCCTTTGACTTTGAAATGCAGGCAAATCAACTCTCACTGATTCTCTTGTGGCTGCTGCTGGTATCATTGCACAAGAAGTTGCTGGTGATGTCCGAATGACCGATACTCGTCAGGATGAAGCTGAACGTGGTATCACAATCAAGTCTACTGGTATCTCTCTCTACTATGAGATGGGTGACGATTCTCTTAAGAGCTTCAAGGGAGAGCGTCAAGGCAATGAATATCTCATCAACCTTATAGATTCTCCTGGGCATGTTGACTTTTCATCTGAGGTCACAGCTGCACTTCGTATTACTGATGGGGCACTAGTGGTGGTGGACTGTATTGAGGGCGTCTGTGTGCAAACAGAAACTGTGCTTCGACAGGCACTGGGAGAAAGGATTAGGCCTGTTCTTACTGTTAACAAGATGGACAGGTGCTTCCTTGAGCTTCAAGTGGATGGAGAGGAGGCCTACCAGACTTTTCAAAGGGTTATTGAGAATGCTAATGTGATTATGGCTACATATGAAGATCCCCTTCTAGGAGATTGCCAGGTCTACCCAGAGAAAGGAACGGTTGCATTTTCTGCTGGTTTGCATGGTTGGGCATTCACATTGACCAACTTTGCAAAGATGTATGCTTCAAAGTTTGGAGTTGATGAATCAAAGATGATGGAGAGGCTTTGGGGTGAGAACTTCTTTGATCCAGCCACCAAGAAATGGACCAGCAAGAACACTGGTTCCCCTACCTGCAAACGTGGCTTTGTACAATTCTGCTATGAACCCATCAAGCAGATAATTAGCACTTGTATGAATGATCAGAAGGACAAGTTGTGGCCTATGTTGCAAAAGCTTGGTGTCACAATGAAATCTGATGAGAAGGATTTGATGGGCAAAGCATTGATGAAGCGTGTCATGCAAACCTGGCTCCCTGCAAGCAGTGCATTATTGGAAATGATGATTTTCCATCTACCATCCCCAGCAAAGGCTCAAAAGTATCGTGTTGAGAACTTGTATGAGGGTCCACTTGATGATCAATATGCTACTGCTATCAGGAACTGTGATCCTGAAGGACCTCTGATGCTTTATGTCTCTAAAATGATTCCTGCATCTGACAAGGGTAGATTTTTTGCTTTTGGACGTGTCTTTTCCGGTAAGGTGTCAACTGGTTTGAAGGTCAGAATTATGGGTCCAAATTATGTACCCGGGGAGAAGAAAGACCTGTACGTCAAGAGTGTGCAAAGAACTGTTATTTGGATGGGAAAGAGGCAGGAAACTGTTGAGGATGTGCCTTGTGGTAACACAGTTGCTATGGTAGGTTTGGATCAATTTATTACCAAGAATGCTACATTAACAAATGAAAAGGAAACAGATGCCCACCCAATCCGAGCTATGAAGTTTTCTGTCTCACCTGTGGTTCGTGTTGCAGTTCAGTGCAAGGTTGCATCAGATCTTCCCAAGCTTGTTGAAGGTCTTAAACGGTTGGCCAAATCAGATCCTATGGTTGTGTGTTCCATTGAGGAGTCTGGAGAGCACATTGTTGCTGGTGCTGGAGAACTTCACCTTGAGATCTGTTTGAAAGATTTGCAGGAAGATTTTATGGGTGGAGCAGAGATTATTAAGTCTGACCCTGTTGTTTCGTTCCGCGAGACTGTTCTTGAGAGGTCTTGTAGAACTGTCATGAGCAAGTCACCCAACAAGCACAACCGTTTGTACATGGAAGCAAGGCCCTTGGAGGAGGGGCTTGCAGAGGCTATTGATGATGGACGTATTGGCCCAAGGGATGACCCCAAAGTTCGCTCTAAAATCTTGGCTGAAGAGTTTGGCTGGGACAAAGATCTTGCTAAGAAAATCTGGTGTTTTGGACCTGAGACTATTGGACCCAATATGGTGGTGGATATGTGTAAGGGAGTCCAGTATCTAAATGAAATAAAAGATTCTGTTGTGGCTGGATTCCAATGGGCATCCAAAGAAGGTGCAATGGCTGAAGAAAACATGAGGGCCATCTGCTTTGAAGTCTGTGATGTCGTTCTACATGCTGATGCTATCCACAGAGGTGGTGGTCAAATCATTCCTACTGCTAGGAGAGTCTTTTATGCTTCCCAGTTGACTGCCAAGCCCAGGCTCCTTGAGCCTGTGTACCTGGTGGAAATCCAAGCTCCTGAGCAGGCTCTTGGTGGCATCTACAGTGTTCTTAACCAGAAGCGTGGGCATGTGTTTGAGGAAATTCAGAGGCCTGGTACCCCACTCTATAACATCAAGGCATACCTTCCTGTCATCGAGTCATTTGGGTTCTCAAGCACATTGAGGGCAGCAACATCTGGTCAGGCTTTCCCCCAGTGCGTCTTTGATCATTGGGATATGATGTCGTCAGATCCACTGGAGCCTGGGTCACAAGCTGCACAGCTTGTTGCTGATATTCGCAAGAGGAAGGGCTTGAAGGAGCAGATGACTCCGTTGTCTGAATACGAGGACAAGCTTTAAAGTGGTTATCAATCTAACGGAGTCCGAATTTTGTTTCTATGTCTTTAATGTCTTGAATCTGGAGATTTGTTCCCGCTTTTTATTAGTTTGGTGTTTAATCGTTATACTAGAAAGAACATGTTATTTATTGTCGTCTGTTAATTTATTTTCAGTTTTGGAACTGTGGTCTGTTACTGCATGACATCGATGTTTTTGCAAATGCATTCCATCGATGTTGATGGAGATTTATGACAATTCTGCTTAGAAGTTGCTGTTTTCTTTGTTTTCTGTGTTTCTTACTGCTGCTTTTTTATTTGTTCTATCAAGCTATTATTCTGAACATACTTGTTGAAAGCATAAAGGTTTGTTTTGTTTTGCTAGATTTAGTCATCTCTCATCTACTGTATCATTAACCAATTCACTGATCTTTACTTAGGAAATGTGGGCTCGTCTTTGACGAGACATTTACGAAATATAGGCTCTCTATCATTTTTTATGGGTTTCCTGATACTGACCACGTTTCCATTCCATTTTATGGTACTGATTTCTAGTTGTCCAAACTGGTTGGCGGGCAGCATGTCTTTTTCAAACATTGTATCCTCTGTTAAAGCTCTTTATTTGCTTAGATGTTCGAAGTTATCAACTCTCGAAAGATTATTTATAGCTCTTCAAATTCGATTATTTGTATGGTTGAGTTCTGTGAGGTTCTGTTAATATTCCTACCAACCATTAAATGATTTTTCTCATGTTTTTAATTGTTATCTTCATTTTTTTCATTTTTGTGATTCCAAGGGTATGCAGCCCAAAGAAGACAATAAAACCAGAAAAAAAAATCTAATTAGAAATTATCCGGGTTGAAGAGGCCCTCATCAAACCAGCTAACACTGATGCTCGACTTTGCTGGAAGTTGATCCATCATCTTTCTTCCATCTTGAACAGTGATTCCATGACTTGAAAGCCAATCCACTCTTTCCAAGGGGGTGATGCCCAAAAATGACAATAAAATCAGAAAAAGGCTCTAACTAGAAATTGCTTGGACCAAAGAGGTTCCCTTCTCGTATCAGCTAATATTATGCTGCTCAATTCTGCTGGAAGTTGATTCATCAGCTTTCTTCCATCTTGAACAGTGTTTTCATGATTTTCAAGCCAGTTAATCTGCATACTGATTATCTTCACGGTGTGTGTTGAAGAGAGACACTCCACTTCTTCCGCAGCAGATCTTGAATTCCTCTAAGAAGGGCTTTGTCCATTTCCGAGTCCTCTCTATTATTCTTCAGACAACGAATGACAACGAAGGAGTCACACACTTCAGTATTCCATGTCCAAAATTAAGTTCCTATGCCAATCTCAACCCCTCAAAGACTCCCCGCATCTCTGCCTTCACAGCAAAACAATTACCCAAATCTATAGCGAAGCCACATATCCACTCCCCGCAACTACCACTTTAAACACCACCACAACTCACCTTCTGGGATGATGCCTTCGTAGCCTCGTCTGTATTAAGGAAAATTTCAGGAGATGATTGCTGCGCTACTTCAATAAACCTGCATCTCTTTTTATTTTTCTCGTTATATGAGGATTGTTATACAATATTTTTTTTGACCTTAGAGAATTTCATTCTTTGATTTCTCAACCATCATTATTTTAGTGAAAGTGATCTTGTTTATAAACCAACACTAGAACGCGGTCTGGTATATTAAACCAAGGTTTAATCTGTTTAATTATAGAAATTATTTCCTTGCACCTCATACTAGGAAGACATTACCCAGTCAATTATTAAAATTTTAGTTCACTGCATTGTCAGATTTTTTAGGTGCTTATGAATAACTAAAGAATGAAGATCTTTTACATTTTTTAGAGAGAGAATAAGATGAATATTAGAAAGAAATAGATATAAATTTTTTTCTGTTTGAAATTGTAAGTCTTGGTAAAAAGAAAAAAACAGTAGGCTTTAAAGTGAAATTTGTGTCGATATTGATATAAGGAAGAGGGAAGGATTCATATCTACAATTAAATTCCATGGGCAACCTCTTCAGTTTGTGTTTTGAGCAGAACTTTGTTATCAAAATTCTGGTATTCTACAAATACTAATTCATTCGAATATAGCTGTTAACAAAAAATTATTTTCAACAAAGAAATTTTAAGTAATATGACATCAAAGAGTCATTTTTTTAATTCTCATCTCAGAAAAGGAAAAAAAAGAATCACTTTCCTGTATTCATTCATAATTATCATTGGATTGGGAATCAGAATTCAGACAAACATGTAGAATCCTGGTCAACAGGTATATTGATCCAAGTATTAATACTTGTTTAACGTTACTTTCTTGCATCTCGCGCCAACAAACCACCTTGTATGATTAATACTGTGATTTACTTGTTTTTTTATTTATTAACCTGATCAACGTTGTTCCTTATGGTTCTACAATATTGTTTTTTCTGCCGCCCAACATAATTATCTCACACTTAGTGCTCTAGGTTCGATCCTGTGTATTAAGTAACTTGTTATTCCTATTGTTAATAAAAGAAAAATTAATTTAAATGTATTTTTGATCCTTCAAAAAATATAAGTTGTGCAATTTTTGTTTCTACAATTTGAATTGGGCTATTTTGACCCTTTAAATATTTTTTTTTATATAATTTTAATTTGTTCAGTTGATTTTCAAAATAAGAGGAATCATAATCTATTTCAATGTCACTTAACAAAAGTTGGGAGAAATCAAACAAAAGGATTGTACCAATTGAAAATTTAGAAAATCAAAATAAACTATTTTATATTAGGAGGATTAAAATTACACACTTTATATATTTGAAATGTAAAAATTGGATGCAATTTCAAGAAATTTTGAATCTATTCCGATCTCATTCTATTCAAGCAAATTGTAACATATTGTGTATGGGCACACAAAATTAAAGAGATTCTTAGTTAAACAAATAGTAGATGTGCAAATTGTGCATTCATTACCAATAAGAGTAGAGATAAATGGAAGAAGATGAAATAAATGAAAGAATTTTTTAATAGTGACATTTAAGTAGCAATCTTGGTTTCAAGAATTGCTATCATTCCAATGCTGATAAAGAAGTGAGCTTGGAATCTACCAACGTTGCTCCCGGTTAATGCACAAAGGATTTTATTTTACAGTAGTGTATGAGTTTAAGTTTTGTTTATTGTTTGTGTATTATTTTTTATACTATAAGTGAAGATGATAATATGCTTTTAAAAAATTAATAATTTTCACTAATAATAATTTTTTTAATATTTTTGTATTAATATGATAATACATATCAAAATGGTTGGGTTCTAATTCTTGCAATCCCCAATAGTACATTTTTGTGCATTCTAATTCTAATAATTTGTATCATGTTGATCATAAATTCAAAGGATTTTACTTAGAATTATGCTGAATTTAAGTTAAAGAAGATTACATTTCATTTAATGTTATGTAATTTCATATGCAATTTATGTTTTACTTACATTTTGTATCATTATGAAAATCATTTAATTTATCTAGAATTTTACTAGAATTAGCAAAAAATACATGTTACATAAAATTTTTTTTACTCATCTTAACATTATATTTATCATGACATTCTCAAAATCTACCTTTTAATTAAATTTCATGTATTCTTTAATATGTTTTAACAAAAGAATTTACTTGCAAATGAATTAAAATTACTTTTTTGGACATAGTTCCCAAATAAGGGGATTCATTTGAAAATAAATCAAAATAATCTCTATCTAAATAAAATCAATCTAATTCCAAAAAAAAAAAATAGATACATATACAATATGTAATATTTATATATCAATTATTAAATTAAAGATATAACATTAAAATAAGAATGAACTTACAATTACCAGAGACTACATAAATTGGATGATTAATAGATCATTTTGCATTTTGAATTTTTTCACCCAGTTCTAACCGTAAGTTTAAATTACCGAAATTTGAAGTTCAATAGATAATTTTTCCCTTCTGGACATGTGCTTCTTCTTGCTGTGATTTTAGCTCTCACTAAGCATGAACCATTTAACCCAGTGAAAAACTAGGCAAAACGGTGCCCTGTGAAACACCATCTTTCGGATCCTCACACAACATTAAGCCCGAAGTCCACTAAAAATGATCAATTGAAAGTCCACCTAAAAATACTTCATGTCCAAAACGAGGCCGCCAGTTAAGCCCATGCTTCGCATCTTGGTCAACAAGCATACTGATCTATATATTAATATTTGTTCTTGTTTTTTAAACTTAACGCATTCCAATAATTTTTTTTGAAATAATATTAAATATTACTATACTAATAAAATAATTATAATAGCTATGTAAATATTTTTATTACAATAATAAGTGAAATCCGATGCACCACGTGTCCATCTTGGGTTGATCCAGATGAGAAATTGATGGATCCCACAGAACGCATGTATAGATGCAGAAACTTCTGGTAATTGCAAACCTCCCCATAATATTAGATGGTACCACATCGGAAATGATAAGTTGGAATTGGAAATCCAACTCATCTTCACCTGGGCCCCAAGGGAAACAAGCAGGCACGATCCACTTTGAATCTTTGATAGACGTTTCTCTCAGAAGTTTCTAAGCTGAAACGTTGTCCGTATGCCTCACGGCATTTGCGCAGCAAGTCTCGCTGAAATTGTTTTGCGTTGCGTGGTGTGAAGAGCTGCTAGCTGGCTTGAAGAGTTGCCTTCCCTCGGTCCTGAGCGACGTCGTATGAGGAGTTGTCGTGGATAATAACGACAGAAGTGCATCGGTGGCGGTTTAGCGGTGGCCTGTGGGGGGAAGAAGACACAACGATGCTAAGAGTTAAGGTTTACTTTCAATCGCCGTCAGCGTTGCAGAGAACCTGTGACAAACAGTTGTAACTGATTAACTCGTTTAGTGGCACTTGTTGTGTGTTAATGTGTTTGTAATTTGTAGATTGGTTGCAATTGGCCGGTATGTAGTGTAAATGGCAAGGGCAATTAGACCTCAACATGATAAAAATCTATATTTGAAGACGTTGGGGTAGATAAGTGGGGAAAAGTGTGGAGGTTTAGAGAACAACGTTGAAGTGGCAACCAAGAGTTTTGCGAAGTCATGGAATGTTATATCTGTGTAAAACTTGACACAGGTAGAAGTTGAAAATTTATCATTGGTAAGGAAACGGATAAGTCAGCATAACGACATGCTCTAAATTGGTAATGGCAGATATTTGTTTGATTAGCTTCGCTGTGGAGGTGGACCCCAGAGGCCCTACACATTGCCGCCGTCTTCCGTACGTTACTCCGGAAATGCTCCGCCACCTAGCGGCCCAGCCATTATACCTCTTCAGATTTGGTGCCACGGTAGCACTGTGAGCACCAATCCACTCATCATCCATGTCCATCCCATATGGACAATGAACTCATGGCTGCATTTATTAATTAGGACTTGGGTGAAGCTTTTAAAGATAAATAGGATTCTTTCATAATTTCAGCTTCTTACTTCCATAACACTCCAAATTAATGGGAACTAACTGCTCACAATCTGCGTGACTAACATACTTCCACATCACGCATTGCACCAGTGCATGGGATTTTGGCAGAAACTACCGTTTAACAATACTTTCGCACCTCACGCCAAGGAACCACCTTATATCCGGGTGAGGTAACGATTGAGTTGGGCTGAGTTTGAGCTAATAAGACGTCTTTACCATATCTAAATTGGGGTTGGTTTGATCCAAATTTTTTTTAATATTTTCTTTGCTCTAATCTGACTTTTTTTTTTATAAAGAAAGATGATATGCTCAAATTTAATTCTATTTAAATCTTTTTTTAATATATATATATATATGTCTAATATAAAACTTGTAATTATATTTAATATATATGAAATATTTATATTTATGTGCATTTTATATTTAATATATAAATATAAAATGGGTTGGTCAGATCTAAGTATACAAAATTAAATTCAGCCTCTTTATAATGTATGATCCAAAATCTTGTTTAAATCTAGTCCTAGACCTAACTTTTTAACACAAGTTTAATCTGTCTAGAGCTGGGTTTCAGTGTACGATTTTGTGGCAAATTAAATCAATCATATATGGTAGGAATGCGCAAATGTGACTCTGTTAAAATGTGGCTGCAATTAGTGTGTTTCAGTGTATGAATTTTTGGCAAATTTAATTGCATTCTACAAAAGTTGCTTTCAAAATAATTTTGCAACTTAAGTTGGTTTTTCATGTGTCAAGTCCTACTTGATTGAAAAAAATAAACTGTTAATTATTGAAATACTAAGAATTATTTTTATTATTTAACACACCATTACAAATGAAATTCCTGTAATGAATTTAGGATAATCAAAATCACAAATTACAGTATAAACAAAATTTTATTTTGGGGATTGTATGAATTAATTTAAACCCTCGATCTTTTCTTGTCAAAGAAACTCTAATTCTATGTCCAAAAAAAACTTCTAATATTATTATCTATTGGATTTTGATGATTCAAATACAACACAATGGAATAAAATACAAAAATTATAGAGTTAATTTCCAAATTTGTCAATATACAACAAAAAACAATATTAAAATTTTTAGTACTTTGTAGTACGTATTAATTCTTTTCTTTCAAAGTTGCATTCATGGACGAAGAACAAATTGATCTGGCGTTGGAGATTACAGGCGACTACATGAGTATACTTACCATTGGAATGGAGATGCTGAGTGAGACAAGTTTAATGTAAAGAAATCCAAAGCAGAAAGGACAAGGCAAGTTCCAGAGGATGGGTGGTTTAAAGTTAACATAGATGCCTGCAAAACATGAATACAGCATCAGAGGGCATTAAATGAAGGTTCATTGTAACTTTTTTTATGCTTAAGTATATCATAAGAGAGAATAATGTAAAATGAGAGTGAGAGTAAAAACCCTTTTTAAGGTGGATATATATATATATATATATATATATATATATATATATTGGCCCCAACCAATGTGTCAAATTATAGCAGTTGTTCTAATCTAAGTAAACCGATCAAACATGTAATTGAACTTGATAGCTGTTAAGTCATCGAGGCAAGATGGACCCATCATGAATCGTTTTGGTTGGCTTATGGGTTGGTCGGATAAATTATGCCAAAGAGATTGATTATGAGTCGGGACATACTAAATATTATCAGATGGGGCTTGTGCTAGAGGAGGATCTGTTATAGCATAAACAGGTGTTATTAGAAACGATATATAGGCCAGAGGATTGGTGGCTTTGCTAAGAAGGGAGGTACTGCTAGGGTATTTGCAGCTGAATTGCAGGCTATTTACAAAGGTCTTCAACTAGCATAGAACTTGAATTCGAAGAAAATAATCCTCGAGACGGACCGTGCAGAAACTATTGAATAGGAGGAGCATGGATATTTGGGGATTTGGTGATGGAAATTACAGAGATTCTGGCTTTGGAGTGGGGGATCAGATTTTCTCAGGTATATTGTGCACAAAACTGCAATGGCAGATAGACTTGCAAGATATGCATTGAAATTGGATGATGCAGAAAGAAATTCGAGGACAATTTCTTCCTGATTACTGTCGGACTCTCCAAAACTGACATGAAACAGTTGTTGCTGCTTCTTGGTGTGGGGCCCAATTGCGTTATCGGAATTTTTTTTTCTTTCACCAAAGCGAAACGCTGGTTGATCCCAATAGCCTATGTTATTAGGCGAAAACACATTTCCATATATATATATATATATAAACACAACCATCCATCATATAGATTATTTTACAGCACTGCAACTCTGAATGTCAACCATAAGCAAAGTTGGTAGGTTTCCAGCTCACTTTCTTCTTCATCCTTTGTTGATATACCTCTGGTGCGGAATGATAACACTTCTTCAAGCCAAGATTACTACTTTCGGAAGTAGTAATTTGCTCCATTCAGAAATTACAAGGTGTCCAAAATGTTTTTTTGTTCCTTGCATTACAAGTGAACACCTGTTCTGTATTTATACTCTTTTGGAAGAGAGCCTATATATATATATATATATATATTAAAAGAGGGCAATTGAAAGCCTGAAAGCATGACTATTTATTTCATATTGTATATATTTTTTACAGGTAACATAAATATCGTACTTGTATTTGCCATATGAAATATCAATAAATTGATGAACAAAAGTTTGATCTTCCCTACCTTCTCTATAAATTTGTAGTCGATAGGGTACCACGATTCACAAAGTATTTTGTGGTTATGAATAGAGCATAGAGTGGTTAGGGGACTTAACCTGATTAAATAGAAAATCCTACTAGGCTCACCCATTAAAAGCCTAGTTGGTTAAATGTTTATACTTGCTATAGAACACATTAGTCCACTAGACATTTTTAGTCCATAAAAGTGATTATAGAAGCTGGATTTAAAAATATAACTCTAGGATTAAACTCAGCCCATATTAAATAAAATAAAATAAAAGATTCAATTAATGATAGTTCAAAATATTTTTACATTCTCCCACTTGAACAACATTGATTGTAATTAATTTATTTTATAAAACATTTTATTTTAAAAAATGACTCTTGGACTGAGAACTAATTTTAAATACTTGTGGCCATAATTTTAAAAATATACCGTCCTAGATATAAATGCCTAAAAAATTTGATTAAGCCTATATAGCCAATGATATCGAATCGTGGTGGCAGTTACATTCTTTAATGTAGGACCTTCCATGGTTACAAAATATCATGAATTATACATACTTAATCATTGATGTGATAGTGTAGCATGAAAGATGGCATCAAAAAATTATGATCAAATCATGCTTATCTTTCATGTCAATCCTCGATGATTTCTCTAATAAATTCACATAGCATGAGAAATCAACTGGCAACATACAAAGCCAGATTGTCTCACAAATTCCAAAATGGTATCAATTTTGAGACAAATAATTAAGTTCAGGAACTAATTACTAACATTGAGAATTAGCCCTCATAAAAAAAAATTATAACAATATTGACACATTATAATCAAATGATGCATGCATCAATAAAGATAACATAGATTCATAATCAATATACCAATAAGTATATGTGAAGATATAAGAAAAAGAACATATGAAAAATTACATAAAATATAGTCATAAAAATAAAAACAACTCCCATTAATCAAAGATATCAAAAGAACCTACAATTCACATATTCTCAACATGATTTTGAAAAATTATAGGTCTAAGTCCTTTAGTCATAAGATTCGCCAACATAGCATTAATATGAATGTGCTCTATTACTATGTCCCTTTTCTTCACAAGATCTCTGACTCTAAGGCATTTCAACTCTAAATGCTTAGATCCCCTAGAACTTTTATTATTTTTGGTGAAGAAAACCGTAGCACTATTGTCACAATAAATTTTCAGTGGTCTAGTAATAGAATCAACAATCTGTAATCCTGAAATGAAAATTTTCAACCAAATAGCTTACAAAGCAGCATCGTAACAGGCAATGAATTTTGCTTGCATAGTGGAAGAAGTTATCAATGTTTGCTTAACATTTTTCCAGGATATAGCACCTTTAGCCATCATGAAGATGTAACCTGAAGTAGATTTCATATCATTGGAGTATCCAGCAAAATTCGAGTCTGAATGCCTAATTACTTCCAAGTTATCAACCTTCCTATAAACGAGTATATAACTCTTAGTTTTCTGCAAGTGTCTCATAACCTTCTTAACAACACACTAATGATCTCTTCCAAGGTTAGAAAAATACTTACCAAGAATACTAACCACAAAAGCTAAATTTTGTCTGGTGCAAACTTGAGCATACATTAAACTTCCAGTAGCACTTGTATAGGGAACATGTTGCATTAACTGTTTCTCTATCTCATTTGCTGGGTATTGCATGTTGCTAAACTTATCACCTTTCACAACTGGAACATCCCTAGGTTTACAATTCTGCATTTCAAATCTTTTAAGAATCCTATCAATATATGCCTTTTGAGACAATCCCAATAAATTACAAGTTCTATCCCTATGAATCTGAATACCTAAAATAAATGATGCCTCACCAAGATCCTTAATATCAAAAGCTCTAAACAACATTTGTTTGGTATCATGTAGTAAAGCTAGACTGTTACTCGCCAATAGAATATCATCAACATACAAGACGAGAAAAATAAAGTTGCTCCCACTAACCTTGAGATAATTACACTAGTTAACCTTATTTTCTATGAAACCCATAGATGTAATCAACTTTCAAACTTCAAATACCATTATCGAGATTCCTATTTCAAACCATATATTGATTTTCATAACTTGCACACTAGATGCTTAGATCCATTTATCTGAAAACTTTCAGGTTATTTCATGTAGACATCTTCCATAAGTTTGCAATTTAGAAAAGTTATTTTAACGTCCATCTAGTGAAACTCCAAATTAAAATGTGCAACTAAGGCCATAATAATCTTGAATGAGTCTTTAGAAGATACTAGTGAGAAGGTCTCAAAGTAGTCAATTCCTTCTCTCTGAGTGAAACCTTTAGCTACCAATCTTTCTTTAAATTATTCAATTTTGCTAGTTGAGTCTTTCTTAGTTTTGCACACCCATTTGCAGCCAATTGCCTTATAATTTTATAGAAGCTCAACAAATTCCCACACTTTATTCTTGATCTGAGATTGAATTTCCTCATTCATAGCATTCAACTACAAATTAGACTGTTGACTATTTATTGCTTGACTATATATAGTTGGATCAATAACATTTGCAATGTTATATTTACTCTCACCAAGATAGACATAATAATCATTTGAAATTGCTACCCTTCTTTGTCTAACTAACCTTCTAATAAGGATCTATTCTACAGGTTGAATAGGTTAGTGATTTTTAATGGGAATAGCTATAACAGGTTTTATAATTTGATCACACTTTACATTTTGATCATTTTGTATCTTAACATGAATAAATAGAGGTACAATAGTCTGACTAGGTAAAACTAGTGGAATGGTAGTGGAAGCTGGATTATTTTGTGTTTCAAGGTGCCCTGGATTTGGTGACAAATCAGCAACATCAAGCTCAAGAAATTTTACAGTCATGGACTCAACTATTTTTGTACCTCTTATAGGGTAATAGAACTTGTATCCTTTTGTACGATCTAGATACCCTATGGAGTAACAACGAACATGTCTTGGATTAAGTTTCTTCACTGATGGATCATAAATTTTCACTTTAGAAGGATAACTTTAAACTCCAAAATGATTAAGGTTAAATTTTTTGCCGGTCCAAAGCTCAAAGGGTGTTTTAGGTACTGACTTGCTAGGAACACGATTAAGGATGTACAAAGCAATTTTAATGGCCTCACCCTAAAGAAATTTAGGTAAATTTGTTCCACTCATCATGCTCCTTATCATGTCTTTAAGAGTCCGATTGTGCCTTTTAGCAATGCCATTTTGCTCAGGACTACCAGGCATGGTATATTGTGAAACAATTCCATAATTTTGTAAAAACCTGGCAAACAGTCCCATGTGTTGCCCAGATGCATCTTATTTGCTATAATATTCACCTCCTTAGTCAGATCTCACAATCTTGATGACCTTTTCCAGTTGTTTTTCAACCTTAATTCTGAAATTTTTGAATTTCTCAAGTACATCAAAATTTTCTTTTATCAAATAAAGATAACCATATTGAGAAAAGTCATTAATGAATGTAACAAAATAATGACAACTACAAATGGTGGAAGAGTATTGTCTAGATATATTAGTATGAATTATCTCTAAAAGATCAGAACTACGAGTAACGCCTTTTTTCTTAGTCTTAATTAACTTGCCCTTAATACAACTCACACATATGTCCATATCATCAAAATCTAGGGAAGGAATAATATTCTCTTTAATTAACCTCCCTACCCATTCCCTAGATATATGTCCTAATCTCCTATGCCATAAGGCTGATAATGTTTCCTTAATCCTAGGCCTTTTTGAAACCATATTTTCAACATTCAAAGAAGCAATAAGACTATCAGAGGCTAATAGTAACCTATATAAACCATTATCAAGAATACCAAAACTAATGGACTTAAAATGCAATAAAATATCAACTTTTCCATTTCTAAAAATAAATTTGTATCCAAGCTTATCCAAAAGAGAAATTGAAATTAAATTACATCTAAAACTAGGAACATAAAAGACATTATTCAATGTAATCTCAACAAAGTTTTCTAAACGCAAAATAACATTTTCTATGTATTCAACTGCAACTTTAAGATCATTTTCTACTCTAAGTTTGGACTCTCTCTCACTTGGTTTCCTCTTACTTACGAACTCCTGCAAAGTAATTGCAACATGAGTTGTGGAGCTACTATCAAACCACCAAGAATCTATAGGGACATTAACTAAATTTGATTCAAAGTAAGTTAAGGATAAGAGTTTATCATTCTCATTTCCCTTTTTCTTTTCTAACCAATACTTGAATTTATAGCAATCATTCCTCTTATGACCTTTCTTATGATAATGATAGCACTTTACATTCTTATGAATGGAACCTTTAGGGCTTCCCACTTATGGTTTATGACTGGTATTATTATTATCATACCTATGGGCCTCCTGAGATTTAGAAAAATTGTTCCTTGGAGCATGTGATTTAGGTTTCTTTTCCTTGTGGGTTAGGCTTTTGCTAAGTAAGGATTTTGGTTAGGTCAAAAAACTTATTTCTTTCTTTTCTTTCCTTATTTTTTTTTCTTCAATAACACATTTGGTGATGAGTTCATTAATGGTCTAGGGCATGTTCAAGGTATTATAGGTTATCTTGATTTGATTAAATTCTAGAGGTAAAAAATTCAAGGCATGTGGAACAAGAAAGGTATCTGGCAATTCAATTTTTAAGTTTTTCAATTGAATTTGGAGGTGAACCATTTTGATAATAAACTTTTTATATCACTAATGTTATCATACTTCATAGTCATCAGTTCCTTCATTAGGCATCCAGATTCAGCATTATCAGATACTTGATACCTTTGCCCTATAGCATCCATAAATTCTGTGGCCTTGGTTGCATTTACCAATCCACTCAGTAGATGTTCAGGTATTGATCTCTTAATTGCAATGAGATTGAACCTATTAGATTTCTCCCATTTTGCATGGTAATCCTTTTGCTCATGAGTACTTTCAGGAGTGAGTGCTAATGGTTCTAACTCATGTAAGGCTAAATCAATATCTATAATACCAAGAGCAAACTCTATATCCTGTTTCCACCTCTTATAATTTGTACCATTTAATAATTCAATAGTTGCAATGTCATTATTTACTATAAAAGAGACTGTGAAAGAATAATTAGATATGCAATATGTTAGTTCTGAGCATTTTAAATTTATTTATAACTACATTTAGGAGTATGTGAAATATCACTACATTCTCCCCTTTGGGTAGAGAATGCAGTGTGTAAAAGACCTTCCTAAATTTGAAGCCAACCAGGATAATATATTATTATTACAAAATTACCCCTTTTGGACAAGTAAAATTTATAATAATAAAATAAATTCAAAAATAATATTTTGCTTCAATAATCCAATTTCTAATTATATCATATAATAATCCCATTTAGGTGGGTCATTATATAAAATAATTAAAATATATTAATAAGTTCATTTTTAATTATAACACATACTTACCCCCTTTGGGTAGATAATTATGTGAAATAATTAAAAATAAATCCCATAAGTATTTATCAATAGCTTGAAGACTTATAAATTAAAATAAATAATTTCACATTAGTGATAATTATCTATTTCAACTCATAAGTCTCTTAAAAGAATCAGGATATTTAAATTAAGTTCAAAACTATAAATTAAAATAAAATATGATCAGTTCATTAAGGGATGTTAAACAATATGCACTAATACTGATCATAAAAAAAATCATATTGCATCAAAAACACAATCTCAATATAAATTTGGTACAAATTAAAAAATAAATAAATTTTCCTAATTTTCTCCTAATTTTAAGAGAGTATGCATTTAGGATTGTAATTTTGGGAGAGTGAAAAAAATTATAATTAATTAATTTTTTTTACTGTAAAATATTATAAATTAGTTAAAAGAAATATAAATATAAAGTAAATATTTATTGCAATAAAAGAAAAGGTAAAAATAAATAAATAAATAAAGAATAATAAAATTTATATATATATATAAATCATTGCGTGGGGTCCACCGTCAATAATGGCACTGGTCACGCCTCAATCAAAATTTTTCTCATCTTTCTGTATTAATCCTTAGGCGATGATGTGCCTCAATCAAGCTTGGTTAAAGACATGCATCATGTTGGCGTTTTTAACCTAAGAACCTAAACCAAATGCCTAGGCGATGATGCAATGGTTTTCGGGAAAAAAATGAGAAAAGATATATATATATATATATATATATATATATATATATATATATATATATATATATATATGTATGTATAACACCAACAACAATGAATAAATATAAATCATACTGACCGTGAACAGTGAAATCAAACTAATATTCTACCAAAACATGGAGAATAATTATATTATTAAATTTTAATATATCAACTATGTATTCAATTTGATAAAAAATGATCAAATCAAAATAAATGATAACAATCATATAAATCATATAAAGAAGACATGTATTTTAATTCTAGATCTATTGTAAGAAGCTCTGATATCAAATATAAGTAAAATTGTTCATACAAGATACAAAATTACATAGATCATGAATATAAAATGCATGATTTCAGAAAATAGATAGCGTACTTGTATTCGTCATAATAAAATATAAATAAATTGATGAACAAAGATTTGATCTTCCTTACATTTTCTATAAATTTGCAGCCGATGAGCCACTAGGATTTATAAAGTATTTTGTAATTATGAATAGGGTATAAAGTGACTAGGGGAACCTGATCTAATTAAATAGAAAATCCTACTGGACCCACCCATCAAAAGTTCAATTGGTTAAAAGTTTACATTTGCTACAAAACACATCAGCTCATTAGATATTTTTAGTTCATAAAAGTGATCATAGAAGCTGGACTTAAAAATATAACTTTAAGATAAGATTCAGCCCATATTAAATAAAATAAAATAAAAAACCCAATTAATAATAGTCCAAATTATCTTTACAACTTACCCCACTTTAATTTTTGGCTTTTAAATTATATAAAGCTTCATCTACGAGAAGAAAAAGAGATGATGACACCAGAAGAATTGAGAATCCTAATAATGGACTTCATGTTATCTTCCCTTGTTTTCATTCTCTTTATCTTCTTAATCAAAACATGCAACTTGTACTAGAAATAATGTTGAATTCTTATTTGAAACATTCCTATTTAAATAGGCAAATAACTTTGTTTTTGTGTCCTAGAAATCTCTGTCATTTAGAAATATTCATGTGATATAGATAGACTTAGATGATATGTTAATTGAAACCCATATCCTACATAAGTTCTTTCCTAAAAAGCATTGCTATGTGGAGTTTTCTATATTTTTTTTGCCAAAGCTGTGTGGAGTTTTCATGTGTGGTTCACACACTTCTTTATTTGTTTTATAATCCAATGTTTGGAATAGCTAAAAATAAATTTTAGTTTCATTTTTAAATTACATTTTTAAATAGTTTTGGATTTAAGTTAAAGAAGATTTTATTTCATTTTGTTATGTTTGCCATTACTGATTTCGTTACATTTATACCATTATAAAATTCATTAAATTTTTAATGATTTTAGTACAATATATTTTATTTGGCACAAACATGTTTTAAAAAATAATTTAATCTCATTTTAACATTTTATTTATCATAATCCTAACAAAATTTACCTTTTAATTAGGTTTCACATATTTTTTAATATGTTTCAAATAAAAGAATATATTTACAAGTGAATTGAAATCATTTTTTGAACATATTCTATATAAATAAATTAATTGGTACATAAAATAACATTATTTTCATCAAAATAAAATAAATTTAAATTTAAGTTTAATAAAAATTGATTCCAAACAAGGAAAAAATCTATCAATTAGAGATATTTTAATGCGATTTCTTGCTGATCTAAAGGTACATATTGATAGACGCTCAATCTTAAAATACTGGTTAAATTATTCAATTACTTCCTATAATTTCATTTAATTTTTAATTAGGTCTTTATAATTTAAAAATCTTGAATTGGATTCTTATATTAATTTTTTTCCTTTTAATTACATACTTTCTATGATTTATATGTTAGATTTTATCAATAATTGGCATACATGGGCAAAATTCTTTTAACATGGCTTAATAAATTCATGTAGATTTTTATACAATTTTTAATTATATTATAGTAATAAATAACATAAAATAAATTAAGACATTTTATAAGATATTATTTATTTTTTAGATAAAAAAATAAGTCATATATCCGCTTAATAAACCATTAGTAGATCATCCTCTATGTAAACCAATTGCTAAGAAAATTTAACAAAAAATGATAGAAAATATCAAATAGAAATAAAAAAGAAATGCATGGTTCTAATTCAAAATTTTCAGTTTACAAGGATCTAATAAATTTTTTTGTAAAATTATGGAGAATGACAAAATAATTTAACTTGAAATATTTATTGAACAACAATTTACTTATAAGAGATCTTCAAACCAATCTTCTCTTAATCTATAATCCATTTTTGAAGACAATATATTAACTTATTTCATGCTCCATTATTAAAAATAAAATTCACTCAATTTTGATATTCTACAAGTCAATAGAGTTAAAATATTTAATATAATTTGAAAGATACATCTTTTTATAATTTAGACATCATTCTTTAATTTTAATACTATGTGAAAAATGATTCTATCTATATTAGGACGGGAATTGACAAATTTTCCTTTTATTTGATAGTTTAATATAAATTCAAGTTGTAGTGTTGATTGTGGATTGTTTCACCCTGCATCCACATAAAGATGTTTTTTAATCCACATAATTTTTTTTAGTAAAATGGTTGCCAAGTGGAAAAATCATTTTAAAGATTAAAATATTAACAGATTTGTCTTCTCTTGATCTTGTCTCTTTAAAATTTAAATTTCTATTTATCGAAACAAAAAATGTTAGAATCAATATACTTTACCAGTGGCTTATTAGTAAATTTAGACAAAGTTTTACTACATGGTATATGTGAGTTTTCTACCCCTTGCATTGGTGGCGATGAGATCCGATTCTAAACTTTTCGACTTTCTCACCACTAATTTACCGCTTTCCCATTTTCCATGTTTGCTTTTCTAGTTTATATATTCTTGATAACTATGAATTACTTTTATTCCTTTTAATATATCAATATATTGTAGTAGCATTTAGAAAATTTAACCAAAATTTGTATATTTAATGAAATTCTATAGGATCAGATAATAAAATGCTTCAAATCTTGACTAAATCTTAATTATTCCATTTGAAAACAACCTCATTATCTATGCTCAATTATCAATCACTAGTGATTTATCACAACCATCATGTATCGTTATCGTTCATTCACTTAACTAATACCACTCACAACTCACCATTATTATCCGCGTGACCATTACCACCATTCATCTTTATTATTTTTCATTAAAAATGTTATTACAATTATCATTACCTTCAAAGTTTATTATGAACTATCATTTATAATTATTATTTGAAAATAAAAGTTATATTTAAATAAATATCAAATGTATTTTTAAAAAATTAAAACATGAGAGAAAAAATTATTTTGCAAAAATAAAAATTATAAATAATTTCATAAATTTAATATATACTAAATGTTTTCAATTTTCATTGTTATAGAATTGCAAATAGACATGGAGTATTTAATGAATTATGCATTAGTTTTCAACCAATGTTTATATAAAGTTTTAATATGAGTTTTGTAATTAAAATGATAGAAGGTTATCACATCGAGTTTTTACAGATCATGTTAGTTTTTAACAGAAAATTAATATATAAAGAAAGTGAGCTTGGAATCTGCGAACGTTGCTCCCAGTTAATGCAAAGGGTTTTATTTTGTAATAATGTATGAATTTAGGTTTTATCTATTGTTGTGTATTATTTATTATACTATTAGTGAAGACGATAATATGCTATTAAAAACGAATAATTTTCACTAATAATAATTTTTTAATATTTTATATTAATATGATAATACATAAATAAGTAATAGAATAAAATTGATTTACATTAATTGGCAGAATTAAGTTTAAATCATATCTACACGGTAGATAGGTGGATGGAAAAGTCATAAAATCTACCCCTAGACCTTTTTCTCGATAGCTTAGATTTACCGAGATGGACTAGCATTTCACTTAAAAAAAAAATAATAACCGAAAATATGAATATTACATCTTATTATGTTTTGATAAGTCAGAAAATCCTTGATAGAAAAAAAAATATTAGTACTAGATTTTCATTTTTAATATGGTATCAGAGTTTCTTTGATAGATATGGTTGTTTTCAAATTCTTGCAATGCCCAATAGCACATTTTTGTGCATTCTAATTCTAATAATTTGTATTATGTTGTATTATATTGATCATAAATTCAAAGGATTTTACCTAGAATTATGCTGCATTTAAGTTAGAGAATATTACATTTCATTTAATTTTATATAATTTCATATGCAATTTATGTTTTACTTACATTTTGTATCATTATGAAAATCATTTAATTCATCTAGAATTTTAGTAGAATCAGCAAAAAAATACATATCACATAAAATAAGCTTTTTACTCATCTTAACATTATATTTATCTTGATATTCTCAAAATCTACCTTTTAATTAAATTTCATGTATTCTTTAATATGTTTTAATAAAAGAATTTGTTTGCCAATGAATTAAAATTTCTTTTTTAGACATAGTTCCCAAATAATAAGATTCATTTGAAAATAAGTCAAAGTAATCTCTATCTAAATAAGATCAATCTAATTCCAAAAAAAATAGATACATATATAATATGTAATATTTATATCAATTATTAAACTAAAGACATAACATTAAAATAAAAATCAACTTACAATTACCAGAGACTACATAAATTGGAAGTTCAATGGATAATTTTTCCCTTCTGGGCATATGCTTCTTCCTGCTGTGATTTGGGCTTTCATTAAGCATTGTCCATTTAACCCAGTGAAAAACTAGGCAAAACGATGGACTTTGAAACGCCATCCTTCGGATCCTCACACAACATTAAGCCCGAAGTCCACTAAAAATGGTCAATTGAAAGTCCACCTAAAAATACCTCATGTTCAAAAAGAGGCCGCTACTTAAGCCCAAGTTTCGTTCTCAGTGGCCCATCGAATCTTGGTCAACAAGTATATTGATCTCTGTATTAGTATTTGTTCTCTCCTTTTTTTTTTTTACGCTTAACGCATTCACTAAAATGACTACGTAAATATTTAACAAGGTGCTTTACACGGTGTAATAAGTGAAATCCGATGCACCTAACATGGGGCACGTGTCCTTCTTGTGTTGGTCCAGATGAGAAACTGATGGACCCCACAGAAACCATGTACAGATGCAGAAACTTCTGGTAATTGCAAAACCTCCCCATAATATAAGATGGTGCCACATCGGAAATGATAAGTTGGAATTGGAAATCCAACTCATCTTCGCCTGGGCCCCAAAGGAAACAAGTAGGCATGATCCCCTTTGATAGAAGTTTCTCTCAGAAGCTTCTAAGCTGAAATGTTGTCCGTATGCGTTATGGCATTTGCGCAGCAGTCTCGCTGAAATTGTTTGACGTTGCGAGGTGTGAAGAGCTGTCGTCATTCGGTTGGAAGCTGGCCGGCTTGAAGAGTTGTTCTCCTTTGGTCCTGAGCGACGTCGTATGAGGAGTTGTCGTGGATAATAACGGCAGGAGGGCATTGGTGGCAGTTTAGCGGTGGCCTGTGGGGGGAAGAAGACGCAACGATGCGAAAAGTGAAGGTTTACTTTCAATCGCTGTCAGCGCTGCAGGTAAACTGTAACAAAAAGTGATAACTGATTAACTCGTTTAGTGGCACTTGTTGTATTTTAAGTTCGGCCTCTTTATAATGTATGATCTAAAATCTTGTTTAAATCTAGTCCTAGACTTAACTTTTGAACCCAAGTTTAATCTGTCTAGAGCTGGGTTGGAGTTAAAATCAGGTTGAGTCACATTTGCTTGCGTATTCCTACCTGATATGATTTATTTAATTGCTCATTAACCTCGTCAACATTGTTCTTTTATTTATAATTTTACAATTTCTTTTTCATCACATTTATACCTTTGATTCATATTGAATCAGTAATTTAGTTGGCCATTTTGTGCTCGCAGATGACTGCTTTAAATGGTTTTACACCATTATTAGGATGGTTTAGGAGATTAAAATTAGAACAAATACACCCATAAAATTAATTATGTAGACATATAATAAGTAAATCACGAGGTTGCAATTAGTGTGTTTCGGTGTATGATTTTGGGGCAAATTTAATTGCATTCTTCAAAAGTGGCTTTCAAAACAATTGTGCAACTTAAGTTAGGTCTTCATGTGTCAAGTCCTACTTGATTTAAAAAAAAAGTAATGTTAATTATTGAAATACTAAAAATGATTTTTATTAATTATTTAACACGCCATTACAAACGGAATTCCTATAATGAATTTAGGATAATCAGAATCACAAATTACAGTATAAACAATATTTTTATTTTATGGATTGCATGAATTAATTCAAATGCTCAATCTTTTCTTGTCAATGAAACTCTATTTCTATGTCAAAAAAATAATAATATTATTATCTATTGGATTTTGATTGATTCAAATACAATACAATGGAATAAAATATAAAAATATAGAGTTAATTTCGAATTTGTCAAAATACAACAAAAAACAATGTTAAACTTTGTAGTACTATATAGTACTAATTCCCCCCCCTCCCAAGTTGTATTCATGGATGAAGAAGAAGTTGATCGGAGTTGGAAACTGTGGGCGAGTACATGAGGATACCATTGGAATGGAGATGCTCATTGAGAGCAGTCTAATGTAACGAAAACCAAAGCAAAAAGGACATGGCAAGTTACAGAGGACGGGTGGTTTAAAGTTAACATAGATACTTGGAAAACATGAATACAGCGTCAGGGGGTGGTAGATGAGGATCCATCATAACTTTTTGATGCTAAAATCAATATTTTAGAAGAGAGAATAATGTAAAATGAGAATAAGAATAAAAATCCTTTGCGAAGTGTGTGTGTGTATATCTATACAAGAGTGGCTTCAACCGATGTGTCAAGGAATAACTTAGTAATTATTGACTATAACAGTTCTAATCTGTTTAGACCAATCCAACATGTAATTGGACTTGATAGCCCTTTAAGTCCTCGAGGTAAGATGGACCGATCATGGACTGATTTGGTTGGCTTATGGGTTGGTTGGATATAAAATATGCCAAGGAGATTGATTATGTGTTCATCGGGCATTTTAAATATTATCAGATGGGGCTTGTGTTAGAGGAGGATCGCATGGACGGGTGTTTATTAGAAACAATATATATTGCTGAGAAGGGACATACTGCTGGGGTTTTAGCAGCTGAATTGCAGGCTATTGACAAAGGTCTTCAACTAGCATAGAACTTGAATTCGAAGAAAATAATCCTCGAGACGGGCTGTGCAGAAGTTATTGGATAGGTTGAGCATGGATATTTGAGGATACATCTTCGCTATAATTTGGTGATGGAAATTACGGAGGCTCTAGCATTGGAGGGGGAGGTCAGATTTTCTCAGGCATATTGTGAACAAAACTGCAATGGCAGATAGACTTGCAAGAAATGCATTGAAATTGGATGATGCAGAAAGAAATTCGAGAACAATTTCTTCCTGATTGCTGTCGGATTCTCCAAAACTGAGATGAAACAGTTGTTGCAGCTTCCTGGTGTGGGGTCCGATTGCGTTATCGGAATTTTTTTTCCCCGAGTGAAACGCTAGTTGATCCCAATAGCCTATGTTATTAGGCGAAAACCAAATGATAGATTTTATTACTTAAAAACACATTTCATATATATACCCATCCATCATATAGATTATTTTACAGCACTGCAACTCAATATGTCAACTGCAATTTTTAATACATCATATGTGTGAGTTTTCTTTCCTTTTTTTCCCCTCACGTTGGTGGTGATGAGATCTGATTCTAAACTTTTCGACGTCCTCACTGCTAACTTACCACTTTCTCATTTTACATGTGTGCTTTTACAGTTTATATACTATTGATAACTGTGAATTACTTTTATTCCTTTTAATAAATTAATATATTGTAGCAGTATTTAGAAAAGTTCACCAAACTATTTAATGAAATTCTATAGGATCCTGTGAACAAAATTAAAGTGTAAATTCTCTGACTCGTATCACTAAATCTTATTCAATATCAAAGTTTGAAAAGAAACTCATCATCTATCTTTAGTTATCTATCACTACTCTCCAGTGATTAACTGCCACCATCATATATCCTCATCATCCACTCACTCAACTAATATCATTCACTGTTATTGCTATGACTCACCATCATCATCTGTGACCCTATTATCACCATCACCACCATTCATCTTTTTTATTTTTTATTAAAAAATTATTATGATTATCGTTACCTCAAGATTCCATTATGAACTATCATTCATAATTATTATTTGAAAATAAAAAATTATATTTAAATAAATGTCAAATATATTTAAAATTTTTAAAACATGAGAATAATAATAATTTTGCAAAAATGACAATTGTAAATAATTTCACAAATTTAACATATACTAAATTCTTTCAATATTCACTACTATAGAATTATAAATAAATGTAGGGTGTTTAATGGATTATATGTTAGTTTTTAACCAACATTTAAGCAAGTAATGTTATATATGAGGTTTTGTCATCAATTTTATAACCAATATAAAAAAAAGGTTTTCTTGTTGATTTTTTACAAACCATGTTAGTTTTTAACATAAAAATGGACATATTTTCTTTAAAAATGTTTTATTTTATTTTTTACATTTCTCATCAATTTTTACTAGAATTCAACATGAACTATTTGAATAATATTTTTTAATGATAATTCACTGCTATAGAATTGATGGTTTACAATAGTCATTAGATATTAGTTTACAATTAAACTAATGATTATAATGCTATGGTAAAATTTTTGAAATTATATGAAAAAAATATGATGGACAATAATATAATCGACATTTAAGCCTTGATGAAAACTTGGAATGTTAGTTTTTTACTTAATTATCATGTAAAAAGCATTTCAAAAATCTCATTGAAAATTATAGAAGTATATGACATCAATTTTACTTAATAGTTGTTATTTAAAAGGCATTTCCAAAGTCTCATTAAAAATTACATTACCATAAGACATTGGTTTTAATTAATAACCGTTATCTAATATTCATTACTAGTGACTTGTAGGAAAAAGTAGAAGTATAAGATGTTAATTTTATTTAATAATTGACATTTATTATTTCTCTATAAATCTTCACTTTAACTCTATCTTTCGTATGAATCTCTTCTGACATTTTAGTCTCCAATATACTTTCTCATTTCTTATAGAGTAAAAGTAGAATGGAAGAGTTAGTGGATAATGATTTGATACATATTCTCACTCTACTTCTATGTTGCTAAAGATCAAAATTGTGAGATCAAAACTCTCACTTTTATGAACCTTGTTTCTACCTTTTGCCATAAAGAAAATGGCTGTCACTTTTTTTCAAAGCCATGAGATTAAGACTAGAGAAATTTAAGTAGCAAACTGGAGTTTGCATCGAGGATGTGTATTTTTTTAGATTATGGCTTTTGCTATTGCTGTTGTGCATTTACGTAGACATGTAATTTTTATATTATTGTAATAATGTGCTATTATGTATAAATTTGCAAATATTGTTTTTCTTTACTCATCTATTTGTACTTTCATTATGAATAGATCAATGACAATTAAAATTGTATAAATTTGTAGAATTATTTATTTCTCTTTACTCATCTATACGTTTTTTCTAAGTTAAAATTCTATAATAGATATTTAGATTACACATATTAACTAAGAGAAGATGTATTGATTCAAATATAATGTTTTGTGTCAAAATAGTTCAAAAATAACTTTCTTTTCATATTTAGTTGTTTACATATGAATTTTTCCTATGAATGAAATTGAAGATGTCTAAATGAATGACATTTATAAAGAAGTCTAAATGAATGGAATTGAAGATGATTTCATGAATGCATTTAATGAAAAACCTACAATGTTAGTTTTTTTGTAATGATCGTCGTGTAAGTCCATTTCAATTATGGTTCACTATCATGAAATTACAATGTTGAATTTTTTTTACCATTGTGTAAGTCCATTTGAATCATCATGATAGTTTATCAAACAATTTACACATCAATTTAGTACTTAACCAATGTTGTAAGTCATTGTTGTCAAACATATAACCAAACATGCAATGTCAATTTTAAATTAATAACCGATATCTAATTATTTTGCTTTTGGCCTTTTAATAGGGCTTTCTCCCAACAAATTTGTAATCTTTCAAAATAGATCTTTTTTCATCAAGAAGAGGGCTTCTAAATTAAGGGGGTGTAGATCTTTGTATTTGGCATTACTAGTCTTATTGGAAAGGTCTAAGGAAATTTTAGAATTTCTTACAAATACTTGTACCCACACCTTGGAAGGAACCTTAAGAGATTATTGGATTTTCTAAATGGCCTAGGTAATGTTAATATTACAATCTACACCTTTTGTTTTAGAAGCCTTCCTTATTGATGAATTTCAAAAACTAGTGTTTTAAGAGGAACTAGAATTGATCAAAGTTCCTTCCAAGAAATTGTATCCACAATTTGGATATAAAGATAGGAATTTTACAAAACATATGTAAGGACTTTAGATAAGAATTCTTTCAATTTCTTTATAGAATGTTTGTGTTCATCACCTAATTATGGACACAAGTCTTTAGAAGAAACTTAGGGGGATTCCAATTCCTTCTCAATATTGAATATTGTGAGCTACATTTTCATCTCAATCTTAGAAGCTATTTGTTATGGTTATCAGCATTGCATCAAACCATGGTTAACTTTTACACTCAAATAGATACTCATAAGCACAAGATATGGTTTGATGCAATTGCCATGATCATAAGATTTGAAGCATTTCTAAATATGCAACATTGATGATTTGTGTTATCTTCATAATATTTGTGCATTAATTTCTTCATTTGCCTTGAGCCTTTAAGCTTCTCTATGTTTTAATGCTAAAATGGGCATGTTGCTTACTTTATATGCTATGTTAAACTTTAATACACATAGGGTAAGAAGCATGGTCATTTTCACACTAAAATATAAAGACGTTGAGAGGTTCAAAGAAAATTAAGTGATCAAGCACCTCAAGGAACATTGATAAAAAATGAAATTGATAGAATTAAGTACCTTAGAAGCCATCAAGCAATATAAAAGAATTAGCAGAGAATAACCACTTTTTCTTTTAATTTATGTAAGGATGCCATGTATGTTTATTATGAATAAAAAGTGTGTTATTCATTTTATAAACTATAATTTTTTTTTGTTGATATGTTCATAGACTGATATGTAAATAAATAAAATGAAAAAAATATTTTCATAATAGGATTGTCTCTTTTCTCATCTGTTTCATTTACATTCAATTTATTGTTATTTTGTTTAACTGTATAAAAAATATTGTAATCCAAGAAAGAATTTTAATGCTATAAGAATTTGTTACATTTTGGATACTAGTGATATACATATGTGTGTGTGTGTACATTATAAATTCTAATGCGTGTAATGTGCATATTGAATTAGTTTTATTTTGATATACATATTTATTGTATCTGGACATTTTGAAAAGGTTTTGGGATTGTTCTGGATTTAATTATGAAAATAGTTGCCTAAGCAAAAAGATAAGAAATCTTTTCTAAATAAAAAATTCATTTATTATGATATTGATTTTTTTGTACTAATTGACTTTTAAAATTGCTTGATAGGATGATGTCATTGTATTAAAGATGACAATGGTTTTTACACATTGATGTGTAATATTAACTTAAGGGATTGGTTTCTTTGTCATAACCAACATGGAAACTTATAAGATAGGAATGAATTAAAAATAAAAATGTTAAAGCATGACATGAGTTGAAAGCAAAATGAGTGAAACATGATACTATTTGCAAATTTCATCTTATAGCTTTTCCAACCTTGAAATGATTCTTTATGTTATAAGGTATACTCTTTTTCTAATATTAAGATGATTCTATTTGATTTTATATTTTTCCTCATTAATTATTTTGAAGCACTAGATCTCAATTAACCTATTGCTAAATATGTATGTTTAGCACTCACTAGAAAAAAGCAGAATATAAAATTGAGTTTTTTTCCTTTTATATTTGTTCTTACAACTTAGTTTCTAATTCTTTATCATTTTAATGTAGTTTTTACTGGTAAGAAATTTAATCTTATTCATATTCTTTAATATTCTATTGTATTATCTATTATTTATTTATATGAAGATATGTAATACACAAATTTTTTATGAATGTTTATTGCATTTATAGATATTGTATTTAAAAAGCTTTTTTGGGGAGTGCAGATGTCACATATCAAGATACGATTATTAAGATAGATTTAGTAAAACATCCATCTCTTGTTGTGGTATTATATACAATCTTTCACCATTTCTAATCCTTTGTTATTTAATTTATTTTTTAAAATTATTTAAATTAGGATTCTCTAGAATCATAGGAGATGTTTAATTTCCATATGTAGTTAGAAATATAATGAAAATATGGAGGATGAGAGAGTGAAGAACAAGCATTAGGTGGATAGGTGGTGGTAATACAATGTTAGTTATTTAAATGAATTGATGTGGTATTATAGAAATTAGACATCAATTGTTAGGAAGAAAATGATATTTAATGTTATTTCCTAAGACTATAAAAAACATAAATGATGTCAATTTTTTCATAGTAAAAACTAATATTGTTTTCATATTTTATGATAGTTTTCAAACTGACAAGGAAACCACATATACTACAATGCTTTATTACATGTGATTTTGGTTATTTTTTGACATATAATCATCTAAACAAATGATATTAGTAAGTTATTCTATAATAGTGGCAATCAATAAAAAAGTAGGGGTAACCACTTTCTTATATTAGAATCGATCTCCTTAATACAATATTTAATAATGATTAAATATATATTGCAATTTCAAGAGTGTGCTATTGAAAAGGATTAAAGATTATAATTTCTAATTGTCATTGATGACTTACAAATGCAACAGCAAGTGTTATTTTCAAAGTAGTATTTATAAGTCTCCAATAAGGTATGAAAGATTTTCATTTTAAATTATAATTATTTTAAATAATGACTAAATATTTGAGTGCATTATAAAGTATAAGTGTCTTTTTTTTTTCATCCTTATTAACATATATAATTGGCAAGTTATTTTTTCATATAATCAGATGCAAAAGGTGACTAGAATTGCTATATTGAGAAGAAAATGTTAAAATTGAAATACATATCAAGCATAGAAATTTGATAGATTACTTTTTTCCACATTGTCTAAAATTCCATTTTATTTCAACTTTGCACAATGTAGCTTTTAAAAAATAGAGTATAGACTCTTAACCAATAGATTGGCATTTTAAAACTATTTATATGAATTTGTTTATTCTTTAAACATTATACATTTCCTTTTGTCTTTTCTTGTAATGCAACATACATTACACTATCCTGTGCATGACACAAATTTATTGCTAGTTTATATATAATCTAATAGGTAAAAAAGGAAAATTAGGTGCCTTCATCTAGCATGCATCACATCTAGATACAATGTCTTTCTCAAACATTTTGAAGCAGACGAACATGAAATTAATTAAGCTAATAAGCTCTACCTTTGATCTGGTGCAACATTGCATCTATTACATCACCATCCTCTATTACTAATTGCACAAAATTATAAATATAAATAAAATTAGATAGAATTCCTTACTGTTTTATATTATAAGAACTAAATATTGTACAAAAAAAATAAATTCTAAAATAGAGTCTTTAAAGAATTATAAATGTATCTAGAAAAGTCATAGGTCAAGTTTTAAGTGGTCACTTCCCTTTTTTTTTTTTTTGGTTGAAAATCTTTGATCAAAGCTACAACAAGAAAATACAAAAGAAATTGTGGCGAAGATTGTATTTCAAATTTGTAATTACCAAAAAATAATAATATACAAAAAAACTTATATTGCAATTTAAAACAATGCAAGCGTCTTATGAGATGCAATTATTAGCATCTCATTGGGATGAAAATCCATCTCCCCCCCCAAAAAAAAATAGTGGCATTTCAATAATTTTAAAGAGCAAGAAAATTTCACGGGCTTAATTTATCATTGCATTTTTCTTCCTACTATTTTTCTCTCTTCTTATCATTTAAAAGAAATATTCAAACTTTAGAAAATTTCTTCCTTAAACTTTCTTTCTTACATTAATGAGAATCTTAATACAATATATAAAAAGCAAAAACTACAACAAAACATACAATAAAACTTAAAATGCAAACTAGTGGGTTGATAAAATTCCAAAACCAAAAAAAGATAAAATGTTTACCTCATTAGAACTCTATTCAGGATTGAGTTTGCATCCATCAAATGTGAAAGCAATTACATTGAGTTATGCAGTCTTCTCATCACATTATACAACCATAAGCTTCCTAAATTGTGTGTTCCTTTTTATTTTAAAACACGTCTCTTTACTATCCTGCAATGTGCAAACCTCAAATCAACTAGGCATAAATAAGGTAACATAGTTTTATAGCATCAAAACTTGAAGTATAAGAGGGGAAAAAAGAGAGAGACTTTAGTGCACTAGTTATTTGGTGCACCACTAAATCTAACTATTAGATTTTATTTATCTTGCATAGGTGAATGAAATTCAATAGTTTAGAGTAGCGGTGCACCATCACAAAAATAAAAAAGAAAAAGAAAAAATTAAGGTGTAGAGATAAAAAAAGACCCATCAATCTTCAATTAAGATCCCAAATAGACAAAATAGATTATAATGCTGAGTGGTGTTATTCTCTTATCTTTTTCATATTTACTTGTACTAAACCACATTTAGTTCACAAAATATTGTCTTACCCAAGTCCCTTCGCACCAAAACATGGATTTAACATTCTTGAACCAATTAGAAATAGTGTATAGATTTTATGAACAAAATAAACTAAATTTTCATACCAAAAATTGTAAGAATTAAGGCCTTTCACCTTATATACCAGATTAATTGAAATTTAATGTGATGTTTGAATACCAGGTGGTTATATAAAAAAAATAAGAAAAGGTCCTTGACCTTCTCTATGAAAGAAATTCTGATATCATGGTATTTTTTTTTACTACTACTACTACTTACATTTTGATGAATCAGAAGCATTATACTACAGTAAAATATTAACTAATTTTCTATAACAAAATAAAATTATTTATATATTTAATAGTACGTCAGTCTTCAATATTTTTGCCAAGTAAAATACTATTCCATCCCAATAAATTAAACTAATAGGTGAAGGTCTAGGGATTAATGATATGACTTAAAAATACATTTCTATCCACTCATCCACTCTTCTTCAACCCTTATTAACACACCGTTTGGAGTTTTAGAAATTCTTCAAGCCAAGCACCTACTCTGATTTTGCTCCATTTATAGTTTTAGCAATTGTCATTTTTTTGTACATATCACACAGGAACACCCATTGAGTGTGTGTGATTCCCTAACAAGTAAAAGACAAAAAATAAACCAAATTAGAGGAGGCCTGCAAAAACTGTGAATTTAAGTTTGAATTAGTTACCATTTATTTAGCATAAGATTTTTTTTCATTAATAGAATATGAAGGGATAAGTTGATCCTTAACTCTTCTGTGATTTTTGTCGAATCAATTACAGCTTCAGGAAGAATATAGATGACAACGACCAAAACAATCGAGATTTTTGACAATGGATTCCATGTTATTTCCTTTTTTATTTTCATTAATTTTCCTTGTCCCAATCACAATCTCTATCTTTTCTATTAGAAATATTGAATTATTATATGAAACATTTCTATTTAAATAGGCAAATAACCTTGTGGTTAAGTTGTAATTTTAGAAATCTCCGCTGCTTAAAAATCTTGATGCCTTTTGTGTAGCTGATATGGATAGACTTAAATTGATCTATTAATTTGAAACTTAAATCCGAATCGGTAGGCAATAAATTGCGTCTTAGAAAGTATAGCAAGCTATGGAGCTCTTGTTTTTGGGAAATTTTTTTAACCCCATTATGTAATGGTTGAAAAAAATATTTTATTTTTAAATAAATTTATTTTTTAGTGAGTGTTTGAATTTAAGTTAAAGAAGGTTTCATATACAAATTTTATTTTACTTACATTTGTGTTATTATCAAATTCTCAATCTATTAGAACTTTACTAGAATTATTTCATTAAGCATAGACCATGGTTTATATAACAAAATTTATCCTTATCTTAATATTTTATTTATCATAATACTATCAGAATTTACCTTGTAATTGAATCCCATGTATTTTTTTTTTTGTAAATTAAGGATACACCAAGAGAGGTGAATTAGTTTATCAAAGCTTTTTCAATTACCAAAACAATTTTTTTGAAAACATTGAAACATGGTGTACCTATGCTAAATGCTTGGAAACAAAAGAAATCAATTCAAGCAATTTGTACGTGACCAAGATCCATATGTCATGAATAAATATTGAAATCAATCAAAATAAACATGTAAGAAATGGTAAATTTGCAAAAATTAAGGTGAGAGAAGATGCAAATAATATATAGGGATTTCACCAAGAAGAAAATTCACTCCTAGGTTTATATCCACTCCTTATAATAATATCCCTCTAGATTAATAGTCGTAGAGAAACTTTCTAATCCATGGTAAAACATAAAAGTCATCCGTTGTGATTCTTTACTCAAGAATGAACATTCCCTAGAGTTAACTCACTTCACTCTGGAAGGCATAGGATGCCTTACCCAAGTAGAAAACCCAAGATGAAAGTGTTTAAGGATTGAATATAGGATAAATGAATACAAAATAAGCTTAAAATGGTGAAGTTCTCAAAGGTTTTGAATCAAATTGTGCTTTTGACACCAAAGAAGGATAATTTAATAGGAATTAGGGTTTTTGTGTGTCTTTCTTTCTAAGAAATGAATTTTGAACATTTATATAGGAGTTGGATTGATAAAATATTAGTTACACTCACTTACTGGTGTAATTTTGAAAATGCGGTCACATACAATCAAATTATATAATCATTTATCAAAGCTTAATCTCCAGAAATCAGGAATATAATTAATTATGCAATCAATTATCATAACTTTGATGAACATATTAGCAATTAAAATTACAAAGTAGTTTTTAGTTTGAAGACACTCTAGACAAACATAATCAATTATGTAATCTATTATTGTCTCCTAAAAGTTGGTATTCAATTAAAACTTGATTTTCTAACATAGTCTTCAATCTAAAACAACCCAACCTAAAGCCAACTCTTTTTGAAAATTATTTCAAGATACATATTTTATAGACATTTTTCAGCCAAGAAGTAATGAAAATAATTCATATACATATATAAATCCTAATGTCCTATTCTAGAAATCTTCAAATGACACTTGATTCTCTTCCATTCTTCAAATTCTATTAAAATGATCTTTTCACAAAATAAACCAATTCAAAATGTTTTGTTATCATAAAAAAATTAATCATTGAAAAATGGGGTGAAGTTAACATTTTTAATATGTTTCAAATAAAATAATTAATTTGTTAATGAATTGAAGTAATATTTTTTACATACTTTTTCAAATAATAAAATTTATTTACAGATAAATTGAAATAATATTTTTTTATTAAATTGAAATGAATTTCAATTCCTAAAAAATTGATTCCTAATTAACAAAGCATGATTCTGATAGTTAAAAAGATTTGAATATGATTTCTCAATTGATCTAAATGTATAGTTTGATTACACTCTCAAAATCAATATATACTGAATGGTCAATATTAAACCCCCCCCCAAAAAAAAAAAAAGAACGAACAATATGAATAGGGGTATTTGATTGCCAGATTTTAAGAGGTTGGTAACCAAATAAAAAAATTCCAAAAATTTGGGTGTTTTGTTCACATATAACATCCTCTCTAATGTTTCAGAATACATTACCCATCAGGAGAAAAGGAAAAAACATTTCTCTCTCTCATTTCACAACTCACGATAAACCATGATCTCTACCTATATCACCCCACTTCCACCCATCCCAAGAATTCGTCTATTTGGTGATGGGTATGCTGATAGAGTATCCATTGCCCAACGTCCCTAAGTTGTAAAATTTTTTGTACACTGAGTTTATATTAGAAACAAAAATTCTAACGGAAATTCCAACACTTGGCTGCAATTCCATCCCTAAATAATGAGTTTTTTCCTTTTTTTTTTAAACCAAGTTTGGCAATGAACTTAATGATAAGTTTCTATTTGCATTACCTACAATTCAATGTCACACCACTTATCATAATGACTACCACCACTCACATTGAACATCTATTTCCCTTTCACACCATTATCATCATATATATTCACTTCCTCCATCAATACTATATCATTAGTACAATCCACCTTCAATGTGTGTATATATAATATCCTTTTTATTATTTTATGGTAATGATAAGTTGATTATAATACATTTTTATTATTTTATTATCTTTAAATTGATAGTACAATTTTTTTGTTTAATTAAAAAGTTGGACATTGCCAATTTCTACGTATAGATGTGGAGGTTATATATATATATATGACATATCAAGTGAAAAGTGTTTTTATATAAAAGATGAGAGTAGTGAATTATAACCATTAGATTTTACATTAATGATCATGATTAAAATAAAATTTAAAATTACATGATTACTTAAAAAGGTCAAATAACCCTTTAAAAAATTATATGACTTTATATTTTAATGCTATCATTTCAATCTTAGATTTGATGGTCATGGTTCACTTCTCTCACTCTCACATAAAATATTCCTTTTACTTGATATGCTCCTTATACACACATAAAGTGAATGAGTGTTTTTGTGTGAGAAATGAGAGAAGAAACAACAAACACTAGATCTTATATTTGATGTTCAGTGTTAAGAAAATATTAAAAATCACATGATTACTTAAAAAAGGTTAAAAAATCTTGTGTTTTAATCTTATTCCTTCAATATAGATCTAATAATTAAAATTCATTACTCACGATGCTTTTACTTGATATGTACTTGTATACATTCACATTCAATTTTCATCCACTCCTAAAAAAACATGTGAGATCCAGTAAAACAAAATAAAATAAAAACATGTTCTAAGGTAAATAAGACGAATTCAATTTTTGAACTAGAAAATCAACGTCTGTATGTTAATATGGGGAGGACACAAATCAAATTTTAACAGGGATGATGGAGGTCAAATCTCAAATTTGGCAAACATATACCATTCTCCATAATAAAATAAATAGCAAATAAATTGAGAAAATATGAAAAACATAAGGAAATTAAAATGCTTACAAATGAACAACGTCGGAATATTAGTAACATCTTTTGCAATTTAAACACACACTAAATGAACAACGTCGGACTATTGATTAACCGTGTCCTCAATACACTTGGTAGCAGTATGCGTAACAATACGGTGGACGATATCCAATGTTGGCGTGCTTCCCCCATTATTGAGTGTAAGGTACATGCATCTAATTTGTGATTGCAGTGACGATTTTATTAGAAGTGGTAAAATAGCAAAATTATGAATAAATTTAGTAAAATATAATCATTATAATATAAAATTATAAAAATCTAGATTACGGTGTTACTACAAACACTTGTATTGAATAGTGGTGTTTTTGGCAATTTAAACCATCGATACTTACATGGGAGGCAATTACGGAACCCCCCATGAAATGTGTTGTCAAGTCAGAAATAGCGACGGTTATGTAAAAGCCCCAGAATCTTATCGTCAACGTTGCTATCTTTCGAAATCTTCCATTAACATGGTGAATTAAGATCCTGGGGAGCAACCTCCTATAATTGAACAATACTAATCATAGGCTTGCTTCTCTCAAGTCACTTAATTAATCAACAACACTAAATCATAAAATAACCAACAAAAGAAAACTAGAATCAGGATCCATCCTGACAATAAATAAAAAAAAATGAAATTTACTAACTCTTTGAAAACAGATGGTATCCATCAGTCGCAAAGAATCTTACTTTAAAAGCGGAACAATCTACTTGTCTCTTAAATTTTCTTATTCCAAAATAATCATATACGTAGCATTAATATGATTCAAGAGAAAAGTTGTAAGCTCAATTAACTATCAGAAATGTTCCATCTAACTTTCTGATAGAAAGTGGGAGAGTAACTGATCTTAGGAGCTTAGATAATTGAGTGTTTTAGTCATTGAATTGCCTTTAATGTATTGAGATTTGTTCTTTTAATTTTAATTTATTTATTTCAAGATTTGAGAAAAGATAATGTAAAGGTGAAAAGATACTTAACCTCTTAGAATGTAGAGCTCACTGTAACATCACTACCCACAAATTATGATTGATTGATTTTAATTAACTATCTGACTAGATATAATTGTATATCACACATCCTATCATGAATGTTGGATTTTCTATGAACCCTTGCGGCTTATGGATTGTGTCTTATATCTTGATTCATTCTTATTGGAAATCCTAATTAGGGTTCATTGATTGTAGGAGTTATAAAATAATAATTAATATACTCTCTTAAGATTACCTTGTGGCCGCATATCATGCACTACAAATACTTTGAATAATAGACATCAAGAAAACTACAAATTAAGGGAATGTGAGTGAACGCGTTAGTATAGGATTAGCATAATTAAGAAAGCACTATAATTTAGATTCGCAGTCCCTAACCATATTATAATACTCAAATAAACATTTCATATTTGCAATATGACCCGTTGACTGCTTCGGACAGAATAACCTCCTTGCCACCATTGGTTATATTTGACTTTCCTTTTATTCTAACAATGGTGCTAGTTTAGATTAGGTTAGCATAAACTCTTAATAGATTTAAACTAGAGAAAATATGAAGAGAAAAGAATTCAATAATAAAATAATTTAACGACCATGCATCAACAATTAGAAAAAAAAGGGGCCTCAAACCAGCAGAATTGAGCTCCAAAACATTCCAAATTAACCCAATATCATCAAAATTCTACAATCATCAATTGCATATACATAAATAATTCTACTAAGTAAAAGCGTACATGTTGATTTACATTGGTTGCTAAACGATATGTAAGGAACCCCCCATTGTCTTGATGCAGTTCATGATGACACGTATTTGTTCTTGCGTCTTAGCTAATTGATTGTGTTTATGCTTGACCGAGTGTAACAACACAATCAAAATTAAAATATTGGTTTAATAAAAAATTTTGCAGTAAAAGGTGACAAACTAGTCAAACCTTAGTGATCCACTTGACCCATCCTATTCCAATGATTTATTGACCTTGATTACAAATAGAATGTAAAAGAATGTAGAACAAAACAAAATAGAATTCAAACAAGACAAGATGCAAAAAATATGTAAGAATTTAAATAGAACTAAATTTAAACAAAATATTGTAATAGAAACAAAATGCAAAAATAACATAGAAAGATAGAAATCAATATAGTAAAACAATTGATCGAAGGATTTGAGAGTTCTTGGTGGATTAATTACTAATCACAAATTAAATGACAATTCTAGTTGATTTTTCAACTTAGAATCACTCGGAACTCTTGCAATGATTTATGAGTTCTATATTAGATAACCATCTAGGATTTTATTAATTAAAATTAATAAAATTAAGCAATTACTATAATCCATAAAGATAGATGGAAATTAATTTAAAAATAAAATTTAGTTGAACTAAAAAATTAAACTAGAAATATCTAATTTGATCATTTAACCCTCTATTCCCATGTGAAAAATCATGATTAACCAATCACAATTTAACATAAAAATAAATAAACATAAAAAATAACAAGGTTGAACATAAATGATACCAAATTAGTAATCAACTCATGCAATTTCGAGCAATTAAAACAAAGAATGAGGGAAATAGAAATTAATTAGAAAAAGTTAGCATTACGACTTAGGATCTAATAATCCAAACAAAGATAAGACTCAAATTCTTTGAATCAATTAGAAACTTAGCCTTTCATGGTTGAAAAAGAAGAAACTTGAAGAAGAGAAGAAAGTTGTTTAGTGTTGTGTAGAATTCTTGTTGAAGTGTTCTTGCCTTTAGAGGCACAAAACCCTATATCTAATTTTCTATCCTCTGAAACTTAATGTACTAAGATCATATGCCTCAGAAAGTTACAATTAGAAGCTTAGAACCCAATTTACTAAAAAAAATATTACAAGAGTTACTATAATAAAATCTCATAGGTCTAACTTCTAGCCATTATGAGACCCTCTAAAACTACATAGTTTCACTAAACCACAAAACATGAAGTTGAAAAACTAGGTCATAAGAAAATTTTGGCACTAGTTTTACTTTAATTGGACATCTAGAACTCCACGTATAACACAAAAAATGAAATTGGCTCAACTTGGATAGAAATAAAGCATTAATTTCTTAGCTAAATTTGATCTTCCATATGTTCAAACTGGATTTTGGCCAAAATATGAAAGTTGTATAGCTTCCTCTAAGCTTTGCAACAATATAAAAATTATCCAAATCTAATATCTAAAACTTAAACTATAGTAAAATTTTGAAATATTATAAAAATTCAACATTAGTTGAATAATTTCAAAATATTAGAAAACTAATCCCAAATCACATTACAAGGCCAATTTCATAAAATTAAGCATATGCAACACACTAAGATGTATAAATAGGAGGAAATAATATTGATAACATCTTACAGATTAGTAGAAATCGACCCTCTATTTGTGTTAATTGACCTTATGCTTTTACCAAATTGATGTCCTATTTAGGATAATTGGTCCTCAATAGGATGGAGTTTTCCTTTATTGTTGTTAGTATGGATACAAAAATCATTTTTGTATGTCTTTATTAATGAAATTTTCATTGGAACTAAGTTGAGGCTATTAAGGCATAGATATAGAATCCCATTCCAATGATTTATTTTGTTGTAATTTTGAAAGACACTATACCATTAACCACTTTGGTTAGAGTAGATGTTTATGGGCTGCGTTCATGTGACATGGCAATACTCTATACTGATGATAATATGACATTGATATAAGATGGGTTGATGCAGACACAACAATGCTGCCAATGTTTGTCATTTGTATTGCCATTTTTATTTTAAAAATGCTTAAATTTTTTATAATAATTAATTGTATTTTTATTTTAGTGATATTAATAGCAAGCATTATTATTCCTAACTATGTTTGATAATAATTAAAAATTAAAAAATATTATGATATTAATTATGGTACTAAATGAGATAAAAAAATGAAATATATAATAAATCATGAATATAATATAATAATAAATCACCATAATGTTTGTACATAACAAAAATATCTAACAAAAAAGTGAATATATAACCTAAAAAAACTTTAAATTAGATAGTCATAGGTGTCGTCACTATTTTCATCACGAGGTTGGGGTGGAGGTGATTGCACTATGAATCTAGCTAGCACTATTAAGGGATGAACATCTAGTAGCTAAGGAGAAAATGGAAGATATGACAAAGTGATCTCAAGTGTGGATTACAAATGTTGATATAGGTTAATGAGCTACTATTGGGCCATTATAATACTTGCTTTTGATAGTTAATGGACTACCATTGTACATCTTGTGCTTGTTGACTTTGAGAAATATAGCTTTGAACATCCTCAACTAATCCCACATCTTACTATTGCTTTAGAGGGTAAACTATAGTTAATGAGCTACTACTAGTGGTTCTATATGAAGTCTTAGCATGCATATGACCAACCTTCTTCTTATGCTCTCGATGAGTGTAAACCTTATCAATAATGATAGATTTCAATTCTCAATCTATGGTAAGCCTCTCATCGAGCTATCAGATGCATTGATAGACTTTAACTACAATTATAGTTAAGTAACTGGTCCACCATCTAATTCTTAATTTAAAAAAAGTTAACATTATGAGTACAAAGTTTTGAAAAGTAATTAAAATTAAAAAATACAAATAAATTTACTTGCATAATTAGTTTCAATAGT